>WEIV01025847.1:0-96712 GCA_013390005.1 Calyptomena viridis
TGCACCAGTGCAGAGCAGAGCTGAACAATCATCTCCCAGTTCTATTTTCTTTCTCCTTCTCCTTCCCCTGCTGCTCCTGACATCGTTTCAGAGAATTCACTGTTGGTTTGCTGGACAGGCTCCCGCTGAGCCGAACGGCAATGGCATTTCTGCTTCCCCTTGACTGTGTTTAAAGTGACCAGAATTCCGATTCCCACACTCCCTTACTGCTGAAGCTCCCCCTTCTCCGGTTCTTCCTTTAATATTGATTTTCCTTCACAAAACCTGCTGGCAGGCACACTCCAGACACTGAACTCCAGACAAAAGCCAACAGCATGAATCCCACTGCAATGTAAACACAGCCTACAGTAGCAGGCCCTGCTGGGGACACAGATGATGTCTGTTCCTCAGGGACATACAGCTGGTGAGGACACCACAAATTTTGACCTGTTTTTATCAATGTGCCTGCTGGTTTGATCCAATGGATGAAGGCCTAACTCCATAGCTAAACTCCAAACCATGACCTCTGCTTTCTATCTTTTGTAGCACAGGATTCAGGAGCATAATTGTTGAAATTTATGTGGTGGGTTTTTTTTTTTTTTTTCCACATTTTGCTTTAATTCTCTGGTCCTGTCACCTTGTATTTTGCAAGTACTGTCCATTTCCTAGCTTTAGCTTCAATTTGGTGTAACAGAATCTTTGGGAAATACAAAGACTCAGCTGGAGACTCATTTTTCAGAGGCTCAGGACTTGACCTTGTTCTCAGCTTTACACAGGCAGAGCTTTGCTGATTGCAGCGCGATTGTTCTGGTTTAGGATACTGTCAGAACGGAGGCATTTTGAATCCTGATCTGATGTTCCTGCCTTAGGTCCACTTTGATGTATTTTGCACATGGGGTGGTATGAAAGGACAACTGAAAGAACAACACTTTCTTTTAAAATTAACAAAAATTATCACCTATGACCACACAGAACTGTTTTTTTTAAGCAGCCACGCAATCATGCACATACCTTACATGTGTATAGAATCATGGAATAATTAAGGTTGGAAAAGACCTGTAACATCATAAATGCACACACTCAAGTATCACTCAGAGGAGAGGAAAAAAATCTAAGCTTCTCTGTGAAGCACCCCTTGACAAAACAACACCAACCTGTGGCCACTTTCCAGCCTTATAGGCCTGAAAACCATCAACCTACTATCAACCTGCTCCCTGATCTCTTGCTCTGGCCAAGTACTTGCCCGAGGGTTTCACACATTCCTTGGCACAATTCCTTTCCCATGCAGAAGGGATGGTCAAGGATTGGTACCATGGCAGGTCTGGCTGTGGCATGGTGAGCAGCAGATCCCACAAGGTGCCACCTGCCCATTGGGAAGGAAGCACAAAACACTTCCATTCCCTTTGGGAAATAGGAGGAAACCACCAAAACCGGGCCCTCAAGGTGAAAAATCCACTCATTCAGGTTTGTGCCTACTGTGTGCTGTTTTCAGTGGCTGCATGCATAGATCAATAAAAGTAAAAACCACCATGGTACTTTGTGACCCTTTATCTGCCTATTTCCATTACCTACATTTCCATTTGGTGTTCTTGCCTGCATTGCTAGAAAAATGTTAAAATGGATCCTCTGCACAGATCTGCTTTTTCCTTTTTTTTTTTCCAGCCCAGCATTTAAATATGGTTTGCTCTGTTCAATTAAACTGAATTTTCTCTTGAGAACAAGCAGATGATCAGTTTCACAAAGCCAGAGTTACGATTTTCCTTCAGCAGCACCCAGAAAAATGAAAAACAGAAAACAAACATTTTAATCACATGTGTATAAAATACACAGGGTTTGTTAAATATGATTTAAAGTTGCCTGTTTGTTTGGGAGACTCTTTAAAGCTCCTACTACCCCAAACTCACTGAAGTGTAATGTGATTCCTGATCTATTGAATTTTGGAGGATGGCTGTAGTGGGTTCCATTATATATAAATTGGATGCAGCCAATTTACAATCCCCGATATATACTTTTATCTCAAAATGCCCTGCGAGGCAATTGTGTAAAGTACTTTATCAGGGCCTGTTGTTGGTAATATTGCAAGATTTCATGATGTAAAAAATACATCAATGTCATTTAAATTGAACAAAATGGTTCCCAGGTTTTTTTCTTGTAGAGCATTTTTAACCATCTTCTCAACAAATTTGTTCAATAAATACTGTATGAAACAAACATTTTGCACTTTGTCCCACAGATGCAATTTGCCAACCTGATTGATTTCTTTCTCTACAACTAATCTGATTTCTTTAGGCTATATATCTTCTCTTTTATTAAAGATGATGCAATCTTAGCTTTTTATCATACACACATCCACCACACTAAAAACAGAGAAGATTCCACGAACTAGCCTTGCAACCAAATAGAAAAACCTGACACAAATCTCATAAAGCTGATCCCAAAAGATAAATGGCACAATGAGACCAAAGTTACACAAATTCAGAAACTTATCCATGCAGAGTAATATGAGCTGGTGGATTTTTCTTCCCATGACAGACATAGAAAACAAGTAACTTCATCATATCTGTAGCACCTTGTAAATCAAGCTCATACCAACATTACACCCAAACCCCCCAAATCTTGCTGTCTCTGCACTGTGAGAGCTCAAAAGCAGAACTTCTTTTTTTTTGTAGCCTTTCCTTGTTTTACATCTTGAAAAATCTCACCAATATGTTTTGAGTCCAACCAAAGTTACGCTTATTTACTTTTAAATGGTGTTCCTGGCAATGCAATAACCTCAAACTCATCTCCCATGTCTTTTACTGATTGCCCTCATGTCTTTGGGGAAACTCCTAGTCCTTCTTTTCCTCAGCATCTGCAGTTATCTGTTTTTGGCTGTGGACAATTTTTCAGTCTCTCTCCCATTCAAGCAGCCAGAAGCTTAATACCACTGTAATACAAAGAACAATAATTGTTTTCAAATGTTGCAATAATATTCTCAAACAGCACTGGAGTGTTTTGTGTCTGTTGCTTCTCCCATAGAGCAAAATCAAATGAATTCGGTTGACACATTTCAAGATTTGCTCATCACATTGTTCCTCTGGGGTCTAACTTCTTATCACTATCTGTGATCCCAGTTAAGCTCCAATTTTCACCAGGCAAAGCCCTAAACAGTCAATCCCAGGAGAACTGGGGCTCTGTTACTGCCAGGATTTTAAGCACAACAGTAGGTGCCTATCCAGTGCCTTGGAGAGCCTTTCCATCATTTGGAATCACAGACTAAAGGTCTGCCCACACACAGATCCATCTCAAGCCACATGCTTCTTTAACAAAGGGATAAAAGATGGCTCTTGCAGGCTGCCTGGAAAGTTAACAGCTCTAGTCTCTGGCAGGTCAAGGCACGAGTGTATTCCAGCAGGGAACTGTGTCCTGCCAGCAGCGCTGCTCGGCTCCAGGGCGCTCCAGCTGGAACACCTCCGCTCCGTGTTCGTGGGGATGTGCAAGTTTTAAGGAACACAGCCTCCTGTCCAGACCCCCTCCTCGAGCTTTTAAGGCCAGCAGCAAGCAAACAGGAACCCAACTCTGGTCACTTATTTTCATTTGCAAATTGAATGAGTTGAAGTTGGAAGGAGGACAAGGGGGCTGTGACTACACTGTGACATCAAGGCAGAGCCCATCTTTGCAGCAAAATCAGTCCTTGAAGCCTAAATATGGTCACCAGACAGGTGGCCAAATCTCTCAAACACAGAGAAAATCAAGGTAAGCTTACAAATGAGCCATAATACCACAGAGGCCAAAAAGACTAGTGCTGGGTAGTATCACACCACTGATTCTGGACCCCAGGGAGGTGAAAAGAAGCCCAAACCTCAATGAATGTACTTTCAGGGAGTCTAAGGCTCCACTCTGCAACTTGCAATTGTATTACAGCTTTGTATTCAGAAGTGATTTCAAAGGAAAGAAGAAAAAATACAGGGTTATTGTTGGCTCTGGGACCTGTTCCTTGAGGAATTAACAAGAATGTGAGGGGCTGAGCAGAGACAAGGGCTCTGTGAGATGGCATGACCACAGAGCTAGCTGGGGGATGTTATCCACACACCCCCAGCACACACAGCAAACCTGCCTGTACTGCAGCACCTGCTGTTGATATCAATCCCTCTCCCGCTCAGCTAATGGCATCATTTCTAAGGAGGCAGCATCAGATCCGTGGTTTCCTGTTCAAGCAGCAACAGGATAATTAATTTTGCCTGTCTGAAAAGGATGTGTATAAACTTAGAGCCACTAAAACCTCAAGCTTTCAGGAGGAGGTACCAAATGAAGCCCACCTTTCCCTTTATTTGCCCATACCTCATACATCACCTGGCCAAGAAGGTCAACTAAATTATTTATGGTAGACCAAAGACCCCATGTCTGGAAGATGCAGAGCCTTCAGGTGGAAAAGAAGATGCTCAGTTCTCTCATTGAATAGGAGCTTTGTGCAAAGATGCAAAGTCCTCACGTGATGCTAACTTTTCATGCTTTGAGAAACACACAAATGAGCAGGAAAGCAGCTAATTAGCCATGTTACTGTGATTGCTTATTTCATGAAGTGGAGAGGGAGGTGTTCAGCACTTTCATGAGATAATAGTGTAGAGGCAAAATTGCACAGAGAAGCAAAAATAGCAACAGACTATCTACAGAAATGAACGTTATTTTCGAATACCAGGAAAAACAACAATAGAAAAATAACTCTACCTAGTAGCAGATAGAACAACAGTGCCACAATATATTCTGTACACATAAAACTAGATAACACATGGATATATGAGGGTAGGGGCACCTCCCCTCATATACCCAAGCAGTGGTTGGACCTGTGCAAAGCACAGTTTCAGCTCTGTTTTAGTGACTACATCACCACTTGATAGCTCTGAGATCCTCTGTGAACCTGAGGCAGAAAAAGGACTTTCTCTGGGACCTGGTGCCTCTAAATTTATGCCACAGGGCCTGGGCCCATGTGGAAGGACATAAGAAAGCTGCATCCTCATTTGCTCTTCTATCTTGAGGACAACAACAAAAATGGGAGCAGTAAATCATCTATTTAGCCATATTTCTTTAATTGCTTATTTTATGACAACCCAACTGCAGACAAAACCAATGCTGTATTTCCTAGGAAATTAGCCTGTCTGTGAGACCTCAGATCTTATTTAGCAGTCGGCTTTTGTGCTCTTGGTATTACTGCCATGGTAAGTAATTACTCATAACGTGACATGCATCATATCAGCCCTTTAAAAGTAATTAAGAAAAAGTTTCATTGCTTAATGATATGTACATACATCTCATCCTTGCAAGTTTTGCTTTGATAACATCTGCTAGTTTTTGGAGGAGAGCCAGTCTTCAAAAGTAAAATAACTCAGCCCTAACAATGGGAGCATTATTAGCTTCCCGAAAGTTATAAACTCCATGCCCCACTCCAGCACAGCATTTGTGTGCACAAGTCCTGCGAGGATTTTCAAGTCTGCCAGTTGCCAGATCAGAAACTTCACATCAAATTAGAATTTATTATAATGAAGAAGCCCTAAAGACACAGTTTATTTGCAGTGAGCCACTTGAAGAACCGCAGCTCACCGTTCCTGGCAGATTTAGCTGGAGCAGCTGAAGGGGTCACCCCGATCAGCTGTGTGCCCTTTCTCCCTGCTGATATTATCCCACCTAGCAAGAGGCAGCAGAATCAGGCAGTGCAGTTCAGACTGGCGTGACTTCAATGGCCATCAATTTTCACATTAGTACTCTGGGCTGTGAACTGCAGCAGCTCAGAAGCGGAACAAACACGTCGCTTGTCCTCCCCCCTCTGCTGTGGTTGTGGTTAATTGTGACAGAAGGGTATGGTGGACATCTGGGGGAGGAAACTCCTTAAATTGTCTGGGATGAATCACCAGAGTGCCTGTGAAAAGCACCCGGAGCATCCCTTCTGCAGCACTCATGTTACCTTGGATTGACATTTTCTGGTCTAGATCATTCTCTCTACCCGTCCAGTGTTTAGTGATCCTTGGATGTAATAAGAATATCTATAGACAAGAGATAAAAACTAGCAGGGAAATCTTTTACCTCCAAAATTCAAAAAGACAATGGGTAACAGAACATAAGAAATCCTGGATGTCAGAACTTTTTTTTTCTTTTCTAAAGAAGTTATATTTTAAGAGCAGAGGTCAATAGCCCTCTTAGTACATATTATTATATTACACTCTTTGACAAAAATCGACAGCAGTAAAGGACAGCTCGTTCCACAAACCCTGCTTTTCCCCTCCCTGCTGACAGCATGCTCTTCTGCTTTCTGTACAGCACTTTTTCACTGCTCCTGGCCAGATTTCCTTTGGACCTGCCTCCTCTGGAACCTCCACCTGCTTTGCCTGGGGATGACCACTGAACACGTCAGATGCCAGGGGAGCACAGCAGGGTTTGGCACCAGAGAAATGACTTTATGTTCACTACCTCACCCTGGAGCAACCTTTCCCAAGGTGTGAGAGCACGGGCAGCCAGACCCCTGACCCGCAGCTGTCGGGCTCTGTAGGCGTCGCTTGGCTCACACTCGGGCTGTTTTGACAGTCAACTACTTCTGCTGAGGTTGGTTAAAATGAAAAAAAAATCCCTTTGCAGGCCACACACGGGTGTGCCAGGGACTATACGCAAGCAACTCTGGCTCCAGGAGGGAGCGTGTCCCCTCTCCCTGCTCCTGTACCAGGGGGTCACAGCCTCATGGAGCGGCTCCGGGCAGGACCCGGACCCCGGAGCAGCTTGGTGCTGCCACGGCTCACATCACACCTCTGCTCCCGAGGTGGGAACGTGGGGAAACACAGAGCAGCAAGGCAGGAGAGAGAAGGATGCTGAGGGAAAAGGGCTGGCGCTGCCCAGCACACAGCATGGGCAGAGTGACAACTATTGTGAGGCTTCTCAATGGCTCATTTGGCACCATTCCCAGTGCTGCTTTTGAATTTAATACCCACTTCTGAGTATCTAATAGAAAAAGGCGGCAAGAACACAAGGCTGGAGGTAGGAGGAACAGAAATAACAGCACCAAAGGAGCTCAAAGGAGCACTCAAATTCAGCTCAATTTTCAAACTTTGGTATTTAAAAACATCAAACGAAACAATTAGAATGTTTCAAATGGAGAATGCATTTTTCCTCGTGGCATGGTAATGGCCATAATATTTGCTAAATGCTTATTTAATAATTTAAAATAAAAAAAAATTTTAAAAAGACACCTTTATTTAAAATAAAGCAGTTAAAATATTTTGTCACATGACCAATGCCAGGTCATTGCTGTGCCACAGAAGTGCTTTTAAAAGCACTGAATGACAAGACCACTGTTCAGAATTTCAGGCTGGTGTTGCTCAGCTTAGTGCTTCATCCTTGTAGTGTTGATGGGAATTAAAGGTTCACGGTCTCAACGGCCACAATGGAGAACAGAACCTTTAATTTCCCACCAAAGGTTGCCTTGCTTTAGAGAGATGGTCTAATTCGTGGCAGTATCCTTTGCTCTTAGGAGCATAGGCTGGTTTTAGAGTAGTTTTCTCAACTGAAGGAGTTACATAATTGCACCAATTACATCCAATTACATAATTAGAGTAAATAAGTAATAATATAATTAGGTGCTGTAATTATGTAGTTACGACAGGTAGCACTAATGCTGATAAAAGCCATTATGAAACTTGCTAAGAACTGTGGACACAGGAGAACAAAACTTTTAAGGCTTTGTTTGCTAAAGTCTTTCATTCTTCCAATGGGCGAAATAATTAATTTAATTATGATGCCAATAGCCTTTTAGTTTTGCAAATGAATGGAGGCACAAATCATAGGCTAATTCATATATGTTTTGCTGCAAAAAATCAGTAACTAATCACCTACATTTTTTTTACCTCCATTTATCTATTTACAGCTATCAAAGCATAGGTGAAATCTGTGTGTACAAATTACACCTCTGAAAAGCCAAGTCTAAAAATTTGCACATTAACCTTCATTGTTCCAGTTATGGCATTAAACTGTCTCCTCTGACAAATGGACACAAAGAACATTCAAAAATTGCTGTATAGATGTAATACAAGTTATATGCATCTCTGTGGGTTTGATAGGGATGGTGTTTCTGGTCACACGGATCAGATAAGCAGGTTTTTTTTCTGCAGGAATGAAATTTCATGCAAGTTCTCAGTGGAAATGCAAGACATGTGGCCAGCTTTTCAAAGTTTCTGTCTTTTTAGATATTGTGTAATACCTGTCTGACTTCATAAAAAAGGCCTGGAGAACAAACAAATAATAAAACCTACTGCTCTGATTTAATATTCATTAATATTTCACCCGATAACTGATATAAGATAGTGTGCAAGAAGAATGGGCACTGCTGGAAGAGCTGAAGTGCTTTATTCCTACCAGCATCTCCATAAAGTAACTGTCTGAAAAGCTTGAAGTGTATAAACTGCGTGTTGCTTTACAATACATTTTATGTGTGATGCTTTTTTTCTAAAAAAGAAAGAAAACCAAAAATTATTACCTTTCTTTATGAAAGCTGGATAGCTACTGACTACTTCTATCAGTGCTCAGAGCAGCATGCTAAGCAAGCACTGAAGCAAATACAGAGCTCCTGGGAAAATCAAAATCCAAGGGAACCTGAGGAGTTTGCAGACAATCCAGAGGAAAAAAGAGAAGAAGTCCTCTGCTCCAAGGTCTTTTGATGCCAGAGACACGCAAGATTATGGGAATGCCTCCAAACAGAACACCCTTGGAACAGAAAAGTGTAAATAATAATTGGTTCCTAACTACAGTTGTAGGGTTAGTGAGGACAATACTTGAAGCTTAACTCTACTTTCTATTAAAGAAGCTATTGCTGCATGCTTCAAAATTTTGACCTGCATGTATTTAAGGATAGATCTGAGCCTTGAAGATTCAATTTAGGTAGAAATTCTAAATAATCTGGCTATGCAAACACAGAATTTGGGTTAAATTAAAACTACAGAAGCAGCCATAGAAGGCATTCCTAATCGTAATAAAAACTAGCAGAGTTCAGAGGGCTTTTCCAGCAGTATGAATTAGAGTTTTTTCAGCCATATTCTGTATAATATGAAATATAAAATCTCATTCTGGTCCCCTTCAAAGGTGTCCTGACACTACCTTCTTATGCCAACCACCTTATGTTTATAAATATTTCCTGCAATCCCATATATCCCCAACAAGCCTTATTCAGCAATGAGTCAGTTCCACTGACAAGCCTCTTGTGAAAGGTTAATTTGAATTCTGCCTCTCTCCTGCCAGATCCCAACCAGAACTTGTTCTCTCACCAGGGACTTGGTCACCCCTCCCAGCATCACAAGAACAGTTTGCTCAGCTTTCAGTCTGTCACAAAGTCCGAACCAGCTTCTCTCTGCCTTCAGGACAAAAACCATACTCAGGCTTAATTTCTGCATGGAATGTAGTAGAATCTCTCATGTAATATCATTACTATCACGCTGTGTTTGAAACACAACCTTTTAACTCTTCTTTTGGTCCTTAGCAAAGCTGTATCTCTAAATCTCTCCTTCCAGTTGAATATCATACTTCACTCTTCCAGACAGATTATTTTCTTTAGTTTCTTAGTATTCTTTCTACCACGTGATACACAGTAAACTCTCTGGCTCCAAAAGAAAGTGTCCTTTTTTGTTCACTTGAGCAGTCCCAATTGCTTTACCTTCCTTAGATTTTGTACTGGGAATTTAAATTACACAAAGACACAATTACCCACACCAGCCACTTATACTTTGTTCAAACATTTCTTTCTCTTTACCCCTCCCAACTCCTCCATTCCCATTTCCATTCCATGTCAGCTTTACATTTCTAGGTCCATATGTACCCCTCTCATCATTCAGAACAATCTTTAGCTTTACTAAGTCTTCCTTCAAAGGCTTTAATAATCCCAAAATCTGGATTACATCAGCATTTTGACACAGAGGAACAGGGGCTTTGAGAAATCAATTCAATGCTTGAGGTCACATGAGTTTTTGGTGCTTTTCTTGTTAATATTTTAGATATTCAAACAGGAGCTCACACCATTAATGTAAAAGTAAAATACATTAGTGAATTACATCAGAAAAGTCAAAGCACAGGATGAATACACTTACTATGAATATTAATGCATCTTTTGGTATTAAACATTAATACTTAACATACATATCACAAAGTTTAAAATCACACAAACACTGCGGGGACAGAGAGAGGAGTAGAGAAGGACTAAACAAATTAGACAAGCCCCAGAGTCTGGAGATGTTATTTATTCCACAAATTAAAGTGCTTTTCTGAGATAAGCTAAAATATTTTCATGTGTAACAGGACAACTTGCCACTATAAATTATTTCTTGTAATGCAACAGAGGCTGCAAGGATTTCTTTTAGGTTTTCTATCTTGCCCATTACACTGACTACTACTGCCTTGAGCTGGGCCATGAGATTGACAGTTCAAAATTGACAGACTTGGGCTGTTCCTCTGTACCTGAGCACTGAATTCCCATCACCTGACACACCACATCCCATGCAGTGGTAACAGGACATAAAGAAGTTCCAGTTCATTGCAGCAATCAAGCACACACTCCTGTCTAAACACGAGCCATTCCACTAATGTGAGTTTTTCAAGGTAAGCTCTGCCTAAGCCTGCGCAGTGGTTGGCAGTCATCTCCTCTAATTTTAGCCAGCTCCCAATTAGGCATCTTGTCTAAACCAAGCATTTAGACTCTCAATGGAGTGAGAAAGGTGAGTCACCCCAGCTATCTGAAGGCAGGATAAATAACACAGCTTTCTGCACTGACAAGGAAGGGAGCTGGAATCGATTGAAACCAGGAGCCTGACTTGAAGACAGCTGAAGTTAAAGGAGAAGAATCTTCCCCTTGGTTAAACTGAGGACCAAAAGGGCACCCAGCATCTCAGTAATGAGGCTGAATATTATGTCCAGTCAAAGGCCTGACGAGGGATAACAGAGCAGATGCTCTCAATAAGAAATGTGGCTCCAGAAATGCATAAACAGCAAAGCCTGATGCACATTTGGTTGCACCCTCCTCTGGGATTCAGACATATGCCAGCTCTGCCACCACAGACCCTGGCACAGGCCCTGAATAGTGCAACACCTGTCAGGAAGTTCATGGCAAGAAAATGCTGCACCACGATATCCCAGTAGGCAGGAAGAATTCCTCAAAAATGAAGCCCCAAGCCAGGCAGCCTTGACAATCCACCCCTCTCACCCACCAGAATGAACCCTCTTTGGTAGAAGGCTGGAAATGAAATGTAATTGAACATCTCTCTGCCCCAGTGTCATCACATTTCTCTCTCTGAGTCTAAGTCATAATCTCCCTGCTTCAAGAGGCAGTTTCTGTAGCTCTTCAAACCCCTGCAGCTGCATTTCTTGGTCTTCTCAATAGCTTGTTCAGAGCAGTCATAGGAGAAAAGCACTAGCCCCCAACACTGACCCTGCACTTCACCGTTCAGCAGGAGATGTTATTTTTCTGGACAGCAGCCCAGAGATACTGGACAAAGTCAGAGCAGCAGCAGATGTGATGATGCATCTCCTGCCCTGAATTTGGCTAATGAGGCAGCAGAATCCACAGAGCATGAGAGCACAGATGCCAAACTGGAGACTGGGGCCTGCACCTTCATCTCTTTCATTATGTTTAAGACTGGGCTTTGTTGCAGATTAAGACACGTGAAAAGATCTTTAAAAATGCAGATCAATGCCTCCTATTGTTCAGAGAGAGGGGGATAAAGAAAAATACTCTCTGCTTTAGCTGCAAGGAACATCTCTCACTTGCAAAAAGCACACGGCCAAATTGACTTACCGCAATCATTTGTGCCACATAGCTCTCGGGGCCAGTGTATTCAGTTGGATCTTTAACTTTGACAAGAACTATAAAGTACAAATAATGCCACATGTTGTGTTCTGACTTTATGTGCTCCTCAAACGAAACAGTCTTGTTATCGAATTTGTCTCTCTCCAGTCCTGCAAAGAGACACAAACATAAAGCCAAAAAATAAATTTCAACATAAAAATACCCAAATCTGTTAAATATGTTAGAGAAAGGAACCTAACTCAATTTAAAGGACCATAAATTTGAAGGATCTTAATTTAAAAGCTATAACTGCATACAGAAACAGCCAGGCAAGAAATACCAGGCCAGAAGGCATTCCTGACAGAAGTCTTTCAACGCAGCATTTATTCTCTTTTGTGATATTTCCTCTTAATAACAATAACAATATAATAAACATGTTACAGTTTTACAGTGCCTTCTATGCTGAGGGCTATAAAGTGCTTTACAAGTGCTGGCTCTGACTCTCTCTAGATGGATACTGGAAAGCACACAGCATGCAATCCAGATCCTGATCTTCCAAAGATTTATGCACATGTTTAGCATCAAGCATATGAACAGTCCCACTTAAGCTGTGGTGGGATTGAGAGGCAGAGAGGGTGGGTCTCTGCAGCTTTGTTGTCAAACAGTCTTTACAGAGCTGCAGTTTAAGAAATGTTCTGATTTTTCCCTGTCACAGGTCAAATCTCTGAAGGATACCAAGTGAGGAAGGACAGGATTCACCAAAGTTTGCTTCTATGTTACCACTTTCCTCCCCGGATCTCTCGTGGAAGCTTCCACAGACACTAAAGATGTTCTCTGCACAACATTCATCCCTGTCAGTACAACCATGGAAACAACATCCAGCCTACAAAAATGCAGGTTATTTCTGAAGTCCCTTAGGGGAGTGAAGGTCTTGCCCCTCTTTGTGAGTGCACTTCAAAATCAGCATGATTTATCCATGGGGTTTGTGGAGATGATTTTCCCTGGATTCTTTTGTTCCCTGTTTCACCACCTTCTGAAACAGGCAGATTTTGTTGTTGTTACCCTTCTGGAATGCACTGTGCTGTGAAATAGCAAGCTGGACTTTCATCTGCATCACACTTCGTGGAATAAACTCGGCAGCTGCACCATCTCCATTAGTGGTGATGATGCAAGTGTGAGACACAGCTCTTCTCCCTCAGATTCTGGGTGGAGACTGTGAAGCCACCTCTTAGCAAAGCCAGCTTTTGATTCATAAACCAAATCTTTTTCCTACTGAGAGGGAATAAATTTGGAATCAAACTCTGGCATTTTTACAGTCTTCATTGTAGAAGATAACCACCCCTTAGGTCCACACTTTATTCATATAGAAATAGCTCATTTTTACTCCTTTCCCCATCAAATGTCTCGATAGATCAGTAACACCTACCACAGATGAAACAGGTTGTCTTTAGTATCTCCTCCTTTTTCTGCTTTTCGCTCCTGAGATCAGCAAATGTATCAATGATGACTCCAAAGATCAGGTTTAGAACAATAATTATGACAATGAAATAAAACAGAAGATCATAAACAACTCGTGCAGCAAACAAGGGCTCCTGCAATAACAAGGTTGCAATAAGATATAAAAATAGCACACCTCTAAAATATTAAACACTTTCACATGAGCTCAAGCAAAGCTATGGATCTTTCTTCTCATATAGGAAATTCTGCTAGCTGTACTCCCAGAAACAGAGAGGGACCACCCACATGCACAGAGCCATAAAACCTCAGTCTGTTTCTTCACCATGACACTGACTTTGAAGTCACCAAATTTCCCAGTTTGCCACACATTCATTGGGATAATAGTAATATCCTTTGGGAAGTGCTTTAATGTAATTAGCCTTAAATAGCTGTTAAGTGGCAAGAGTAATTTTCAAAGTCTGTAAGTGTTTACAGACTTCATGAAGATAAACTTTGGTTCATGTAGAACTTCACAGTCTATGAGACAGACAGGACCTAGACTCCTACCACCAGCACAGGAAGCTCTTCCATCCAGATCCAAGTTATTTGTCTCTGGACTCTTGCAAACCCTGCTGAGATCCTACTTGTGAATTTATTTATAATACATCCTTGTGCTATGGTGTGGCTCATCAAGCAAAGTGCTGCTAGATTGCCTTTCTGATGTTCTTTTTGAACCTAAATAAAGATGCACAAAATCACTCAAATATTAAGGAAAGTCCTTAAATGAACTGAATTTTTGAGGAAACTTCTGGAAGAGGAGATATGCCATGATATACAAAATTCTGTTTTGACATGCCTGCTAGTTGACTGCAAGTAAACAGGACCTGTTTCAGAGCAGATGCCATGCTGAATATAAGCTAAAAATACATATTATGTACCTCAGTGGAGTGTCTTGACATGTATTTATCAATCAATCCATTTTAGAAGTTTTATAAATTGTAATTCTCTGTGTACTAGAAGAGTGAGCCTCCCAGCAACACTTCAAAGAATCACAGAATGGGTCAGGCGTGAAGAGACCACAGTGGATCATCTGGGCCCACCTCCCTGCTCAAGCAGGGCCATCCCACAGCACATCGCACAGGATTGCATCCAGATTGTTCTGGAAGATGACCAGTGAGGGAGATTCCACGGCCTCTCTGAGCAATCTGTGCCAGGTCTCAGTGTGTGCCCGTGGCCTCTTGTCCCATTGCTGGGCCCCCCTGAGCAGAGCCTGGTCCATCCTCTGCCCCCTCCCTGCACACACTGACACACAGGGATGAGGTCCCCTCTCAGTGTCCCCTCTCGAGGCTGAACAGCCCCAGCTCCCTCAGCCTTTCCTCCTCAGAGTCCCTGAGTCCTCCTCCAATCCCTGAATCATCTGCAGTCTCCACTGGACACACTCCAGGAGCTCCATGTCTCTCCTGTCCTGAGGAGCCAAGGACTGGACACAGCATCCCAGATGCAGCACCACTAGGAGTGACTTCCTAGCAGTGCTTGAAAGGTTACGATAAGCTCCAGTTTTCCAAAAGGGTTAAGCAACTACCTAGAGTTTCTTTCTTCAAGCATCATCACCACATCAAGCCTAGCTCATCCCATTAAATATTCCATCTGGGGTTTAAAAGTTACATGGATAAATTAACTGTGTGACATGAGAGCAGACTAGATACAAATACTGTCTATAACCTCCAAAAATTGACTTTGGCATCCATGAGATGCACGGGGAGTAATGCATCTCCCCAGCCAAAACACTTACATCTTTGGAAGGCTTTCTGAGCACGTCTCCCACACCACCCCCATTTCGCAGGCCTTGGTTTAACACGGTCACAATGCACATGAGCAGGGTGTCACAGGTCCTTTCTATTCCATCCTCCTCCTCTTCACCTGCAAACAGGAGAGTGGCAGCTTTAGGAATCGCAGCATCAAACCATCACTCATTAAACAAAGCCACAATTATGTGTTAGAGAAAGCAACTGCAATAAACATCTGCCTTTTATATTCTTCAGCTGGAATTCCAGTGATCATCCCTACCCATGTGAACATCACTGTCAGTGACATCCTTAGACACACCAGGCATACTTAGCCTGAAGAGAGATGGGAGAAAATCACAAGCATTGCTCTAAATGACCCAGAGCTGCCATCTCTATTCATGGGAGCACCCTTTTTCCTTGCAGTACTCCCATTGCTTTTCCAGCGGGCCTCCTAAAAACGCAGCTGACACATAGATGAGAAGCTATATAAATGCAGAATTAGAAGCACATTTGTCAAAGGATTGTCTCCCTGTGAAATCATTCCTCTACCTACTCGTGTACAAGCCAAGTCATGTTAACATTTCAAACCATTAAGGAGGGGCTGGCTTTTAGATGAGTAAATCTGTCCATGATCTTTCCTCTAGCACACAGGTCTGATATACATTAAATGAAAGGCTCTCCCTGACCTCAGCTTAAAACTTGGATTCTATTCTTATCTCTGCTGCAGAGCTGCTGGGTGGTTTTGGCTGAGCCACAGAGGGTACTATTGTGCAGGAGATGTTTGAACGTGCAGAGGAGCTGGGCTGGAACACCAGTCCCTGGGGGAATTTTGTCCGCATTGGCCAGAATTCCTCCCACCACGCACTCACTCCCATGCTGCGGCTGCATCAACAGCCTCCCTTTGAAGAGCCCTGCTTGAGTTGTTCCATGTGTCCTGCTGGCTTGCACTGAAGGGTCAGGACTGTGACTGCCATTTCTCCTGCCTTCCTGTCCCTTTAGGGATACACTTGCTTAAGACAGCGATTCACACTTGGGTTTGCTTCACGCACTCATTGTAACATAATTTAATAAATAACAATATCCCGCTGTGATAGTTGAGTGAAACACATATTTAACAGTCCCAAACCACCACATCTGGGGCACTGAGATAGATTTTGAAAAACAGAGTTGACTGAAAGCACTCCCATTTCAGACAAGTAAGTTGGATTTAAAGTATGGGGTCCCAAATTGTGGTGCATGCATCCTGACTGGGACGTGCAGAACAGTGCTGGTATCTGATACTTTTGATACCACTGCTTTTGCTCTGCAAGCAAATTAAATGAGAAAGAACTCCTGATTTAAGGAACTTTGAGTAAAAACAAAAGCAAAAGCAGACATCAGGATAGACTTCCTGTTAAACTATATGGTCCTTAAAGACATTACTACCACTAGCAGTTCCAGATTTAAAAAATAACTGCCTAAATAATGAAACTAAAAGGATTTAAACAAGAAATCTTTTTTATCCTTTCACATCTGGAATTTTTTTACTAGCACAGTGATATTTGCCATATCGACTAACTTTTGCTTTTGCATGCTATCTTTTTTTCCTCCTTCCAAACAGTTTACCAACTGTTTTTTTCAGAGCCAATGTCTGTGCTTGAGAAGGTGACCATTCACAAGATAAATTAAAAGCCTTGATAAAAGCCATAGCTTCAATTTCCTTTAGGTAACTACAATATTTTCACTGTTCACTAGACCAGAGTCAGGTGCTGGGAACAACAGATGATCAGATTCTGCAAGGACAAATCAGGGCTGAGAACTGGAAGCTGCAACACGAGATAATTATCTAGCAGGAACCCTAACACAGATCTCTCCGTGTCCATTTGCAAATTCAGAGCAAGTCCAGGCTTCAGAGCAATGCAAGATGCATCACCTGCCTGGCACATCTTGCAACACAGAGCACACATTGCACCCAGAAGAGCAAGCTCAGGTTGTAAGATCTTTGCCAAGGAATCACAAAGCATACAGCCCAAAGCTGGCAGAAACCTCTAGTGCAGCAATGTAGGCTGTGGGGAGTGTGCAGACATCCATTTCTCTACTCCATTTCCACTCCCAGATGTGGAGTAACAAGGGCTGCCTTCAACGTGGGAGCCAGGTAACCCTACGGGCACATGTTCTGCCTCAGCTGGTTTTCTCTGCTGCTCAGTAGCACTTACAAACCAGGCTCAGTCCCTACAGTCTCCAACTATGCCCATATTTGAAAGAAAGGAGTCAATTCGTAGAGTGAATTGTTGCTAAGGACACAATATCAATATTAATTGAGGTTCGGGGGGTTTATTTGCAACCAGCTCCAGTCTGGTGAGTGGCTCATGAGTGGCTGGACAGCATTAGGCAGGCTGTCTTCTGATTGAGTTTAATTCAGAGGAAAAGCAGGTTAAGCACTAAGACCACCCCACAATGTTAACCACAGGGCAGGAAGTGGGACAATAGGGACATTTACTTCAAAAGTCCTCATCTGACAGTCCCCAGCTACCTGGCTCCTGGGCCACACAAGCACAGGCACGTGAGACACACCACTGCCCCCGTGGACCCAGCTGAACCTGCACAGAGCAGTACCCAGCCTGGGAGTAGAATGAGTCTTTGGAAATGCCCCCTTTTACAAACGGACATCTGTGCAGCTTCCCAGCATAGGTCTTTGGTTACAGAGCACAAAGAGACAGGTACTGTAGGGTGGGAAGTTCCTTTAAGTGATTAAGTGCTCCACCAGGCACAGACTTCAGTGATATGGAAATGTCTTTGCATTGAAGAGTGGGAGACTCCCAGGGAGATGAGACAAAGTATTTTTATGCTGATAGCAGTGAGGCAGCAGGCTGCAGAGAGGGGATGCTCTCTGAGCAGGCAGCTCTGGCCAACAGTTAACTCCCTCACCAGTGGGAGCAATGACTGAGCACACACTCAACCAGTGAAAGGCAGGAAGTACAGTCTCATCAGAAGAAATGATCAGGGGTGATCTGATCTGAAAAGCAATGCATTCATGTCTCCACTCTGGGTCTGAGATGCCACTTAGAACATTTTCTGCTTCCTACACACAGCTGTGGGACTTCTTTGCTGCTACAATGTGAAACTCACCAAATCTCATAGAATCACAGAACCATTAAGGTTGGAAAAGACATCTAATGTCATGGAGTCCAGCCATTACCCCCTGCCATGTTCACCACTAAATCATGTCCCTAAGTGCCACACACACATGCCTTTTCAACACTTCCAGGGATGGGGACCCCAGGCCTTTCCATTCCACCACACTCACACTTTTGCCAGAAGGGAGACCTGTCCCAGAAGACAGAAGGCTAAGGTGAACAAAACTCTTCTTGCTGAATGCTGGTTTTTTAATGTTACTGAATAAATAAAATTTGTTCAAGATTGACAGTACACATAGATTGTTTTGTACAGCTCCCTTTCATTATGGTTTGATTGTAAAGGAGCAGTACCCAAACAATAAGAAATGTGAGATTTCTATCATTTAAAGAGCTTGGCAAAAGCCACACTGCATCTCTTTCAACTGATTGATTACTCTTTGAATGCAGCAGCTTTGCCAATAGCTCTTAGACTGTTTTCTCTATCTAGTCAGACAGCTTTCCATGTTGTTTATGAGGCCGGTTTACACACCAGCTGGGGAGAAAAAGCCTACTTTTATAGCCTTCTCCCTGAAGCCTTTGATCCTAAAAACTCAAAAATTAGCAGTGGAAGAATAAAGCTTATGCAACAGCATTGTAGTGGCACACAGGGTAGGAAGGGACTATTTATGTCCTCTTTTTCAGCCCCCAGCAACCACAGGCAACTGTGGCAATGAATGTTTGAAGCCTGTAAACCAACCACTGTGCACACACCTCCACTGCAAAGGCCACAACATATTAAAAACAACTTAATATCTTCAGTGAAAGGCCAACAAACCACAACTAGACTGTGCCACATGGAAAGAGTGGGAAACAGACAGTAACTTGGTCCTGAATCTGGGTTCTTAGGTCTTCTGGCTAAACTACAGCCTTGGCCTGGATGCATGTACAAAGAATACACAAAAGCTTGCTGATATATATGCTATGCCAGAAAAATCAATTTATGTGGCCCTAAATGGATCTAATAATGGCTCAGAGTGTGCAGGTGAGGATGCTGCAGATAAGCACAAGCTTCTTCTCTGAGCTAAGCCACTTGGGAAGAAGCAACCTCAAGCATAATGACTCAGCAAGCTCCTTTAATAACAAAATTAATGTCAGTGAGTTTGGAGATCAGGTGTGGGAAGCACTCCCATTAACAGCAAGCTGCCAGCTAAGCTCCAAGCCTTGCAGAAGTTGAGCACTTCTGACTTACAGCAATGATCATCACTTCTCACACCAGCAAAAATCCCTGCAATAGTAACACACAAATCACAGAATGGCCTGGGTTGGAAGGAACCTTAAAGATCATTCAGTTCCAACCCCTTGTCATGGGCAGGGGCACCTTCCAACTAGATCAGGCTGCCCAGAGCTCCATCCAACCTGGCCCTGAACACTTCCAGGGATCCTTTGGTTCTAACTGATCAGCAGCCTGAGGGAACCTCTGTACCCACCTGGGTTAATAACTGGGATGCTTGTGGAACAATTCTCTTTTGCACAGGCTCCCATCATTGATGTGAGGGTCGTAGTGGGGACTTCACCAATACCTGTGGAAAAAGCAGGATGTTGACAAAAAGGCAGATACTACACTGATGTTAAGTTTTAAATCATTATTTTCTGGAAGCGAACCACTGAGCTGGAAAGTTAAGAAGAAAAAACAGCACAAATTATACCACCAATTCCTCCTTCCTCAAAGAGTCTGCCTCAACAGCTCAAAGCAATCACAGCAAACAAATCCACAGTTTTATATTTACTGTATATCACAGCGATTCCCATTTCATCTCCTGAAATTAATGAATCTACATCAAATGCTGCTGCTTCTGGTTAGAACAAAATATATTCAAAGGAAGAAACAACTGTCAGATATGAAAATAATGTCAGTTTTAAAACCATTAGATAAATTATTCACAAAAGCTGACAAGAAGGACACCAAGCTGATATTCAGTTATCCTGAATGTAGAATATTTAAGAGTTTTCAAGGATTATAACACAGTTTGGTACTCATTTGTAAATATGTATGGGTTTGTGTAAAACACTAATTTAACATTCCCAAAGTGGGTAAATGTGTACATCAGCTTGATTTTATCAAACCAATTTTATCTTGTGCATCTTCAACAATTTTCTGCATTTCAAATCAGAGCTACAAAAAGGTTTAAGGGGTAAAAAAAAAGAAGGCAAAATCATACAACAAAAGTAACAGACTAAGACAATCTGTGTAACAGGCACCTTGGCTTCCTCTTTCTGCTACTTTATAAAGAAAAAATTTAAAGCACTTTTCTTGGGAAGCATAATGTTCCACCAGTATGCAGTCAGCATATTTTCTTGATGAGTTTTTGATTGGAAATGGCAAGGTATGAAGCCAGCAAGAACGTACCCACACCACAGAAATCTGCCAAGAACTCAACAGAAGCAACACAAACACACAGGAGCTGCTGCACCAGATCAGAGCAGTGCTGTGTGTAGCCTCACATCAGTTGTACTAAGATGGTCACAACCACCTTTGAAATGAACCTTCACATTGTAAGTTCTGCCCCCAAAATGAATGGAAAGTCAAATATAAACCAACTTAGCCCTTAAAGGATGATCAGTGGCAAAAAAAAAAAAAAAAATTATGGTATGTTAAAGAAATCTGTCAGGTTTCCTTTTTGTTCCTGTGGTATCAAATAAGCTGTATAAGAACACCATGTCCATGAGTCCTGAGTGACTTTTGCCTAGTTTGTGTGCTTTAAATCCTGAAATAACAACTTTAGGAAAAAGCTGGCAAACACTGAGTGCACACAGTCTGGGCTGGATTCCACCAGTTGTTCTGTGTTTGTGTGCAGGTCTGAAGAGCTCAGCACTGGGGAAAATCATGCCCCTAGGAATTTAATCACAAGCTATTTCTCAGGTATTTCTATGCAGACAGTTACTTCCCTGCCCATGCTCCCAGCAGGCTGGTTGGCAGCACATACAAAGTGCTCAACAGGCCAGACTGGCTCTTTTCTAGCAAAGCAAGTTTGTAACTCTCTGTTCACATTGGTAAAACCTCTTATTCCAGAATCCTGAAATTCTGGCCTTTTTAAAATTGGTTAAAAACCCCACAATGATTTTAACGAAACCAGGATTATACACAAATTATAAGAAAGGCACACTAAATTTAAAGATGCTCCAGGAAATCTCCCATCAGTAAACATGTGAATTCAGTAATAAATTACTATTATTACATTATTTAATTACTGCTGAACATGTTAAGATCACTTGCCTCATATAGTACACAGAAATTACTGTGAGCTACTTTTAAGGTGGGATGAGAATCCGTAGAATTCACTTTGAGCTGCTTTTCCAAATAATTAGGAAATAGAGATTTTTTTTTTAATGTTATCACAAGTTTGGAAAGAAAACATAAAAGAATCAAAGGTGTTGTATTTTAGTATTTCAACAAATAGCCTAAAACAACCCTACACACGTTAAATTTTACACAGAGATTTAATTGAGTTCTAAGGTATATGGAATTAGTTCTGCTCTCACAGGCACAAATAAAGAAATTTGATGTCCTTAGATAAAAGTTACTTTAGGTAGACAGAAAAGGGATATATCAGAAGCAAATTTTAATATAAAAAACAATACCTGCAGCAGGGGTCCTGATTTTCAACCTGTCGACCTCCATGATAAAGTCATCCTTCAGGAAGAGGAACCCAATGATGGAGAAGAGATAAACCAGGATGAGTGCCAGCACAGCAGTGAGGATAATTGAACGACCATTCCGGGTAACACTTTTTATCACATTTAGCAATGTCTCTTCCCTGTACACCAGATCAAACAGCTGGGAAAGGCACAGAGTAGAGGAAAAATGAATACAAATGAGGCAATACATAGATGCTACCTAGGAAAACAATCTGAACTGCTGAAACATGCATCAAGCCGTGTTCCACATTCTCAGCTTCATAAACCCACCGTTCACACTGCTTTCAGTGGGCATGCTTATGGAGGAGAAAATCTAGCATAGAACTTAAAATTTTAAGATAAAGTACAGCAAAATTAAAAGTCATGAATTAAATATTAGCCTGATTCAGACATGGGTAACAGTTACCACAAGATCCATCGTTTCCCCATGTTCAAAACCATGTTTAAAATTAAAAAACAGTATCTTCATAATATGGATCTATACCTACAGATTTTTATCTCCCATCTGATAGTTTATTATTATGGGTTGTAACTAAAAAATGCACTCATTTGCACTGAGATGTAAGTAATTACATGTCTGTCAACTTTCTTTGAGCTCATGGCATCACTTAGAAGTTGTTCACACTTACAAGGATCAGAGCTACCTCTTTTTAAGACAAAGTAAATTCATGGTACTGTTTGTATAAAACCAGAAACTTCTATTCTTCTTTACCCTGCACTATATGCTTTCCTAGTATTTAACTTTAAAGAAAAGTATATATTAAGATAATACTGCTTTAAATGCCAAAGGCCTAAAATACCAATTAAATGTGACAGGAGCTTTACAAGAACCTATAACTTTTTTTCTCTTACAATTTTACTGATGTTCTATAGTGCCTTGGACCTTATCTATAATGTATGTATTTCCACTTCAAAACACTCAGATTACAGATATAAAGTGACACACTATGATTTATCAAAATGTTCCACAGAAGGAGGCATTAGCCACAATATATAAGATCTGAAATCCACATCCTTGTGAAAGGATTAATAATAAAGGAAGGAAGAGGGAAGACTGTTATCATTCATTCCATACAAGGCAAAGATTAAAATGAGGAACAAATATTAGAGTTTAGAATACGTCCACTAATAAGTGAACACCTGGAAGGAACCTGGGAACATGGACCATTATAATGTCCATGAATAATGGACATTGGTAAATAGCAGTCTTTGAAAAAAGTGAGTACATAAAATGTTTCTTAAAATACTTGACACTTTGCAAAGCATTTTAAGATAGAGATCACCTTACTCACTAAAGGAATAGCAGATAATTTGGTGTGCATTTTTTAAGCAGGAGAGTTACAACAACTTGACAAGGCTCCTGCAGCTACAGCCACAGTCTTGGCTCCTTTGAAATCTGCCCAAACTTTGAAGAAGGCTTTAATATGTCAAGCTCTGGAAAGTCTGACTTCAATAGAGTACCAGAGTAAGCTCTAAACCCCTGAAAATTTCAGTGTCCTTAACACAGCTCTGTGAAGTGCTGGGAGTTCACCACTATTCAAGAAGCTGAGAAAAAATACAACAGGAAAACGAACCCATATAAATGACCACAATTTAGTCAGTCTCCCTACAAATTTCACATGTTCCAGTATAAAGGAAAAGGAGTAGAAAACAAGAGCAGTGAAACACCTTTCCCTGCTATTCAGCATAAAGGGAGCAGTTAACAGAGTTTAGCATAATTTCACGTGATTCATTTTCACTGCACCTGTATCACGTTATAAAAAGGCTTTCCATCAGGGTAATGGCAACAAAAGAAAATGAAGTGGGATACAGTAAAGTGATGGATCTTGCTGCCACACCAGAGGCATGCCATCCCCATTTCACAAGTAACTTTTAAAAAATTTATTTTATTAGGGCTGAAGAATGGGATACTTTGGTATAGCTATGATGTACACAGAGGTGGACAACTCCCATCTCAGAAATGTCACGACTGACACAAGACACAGGTACACTGGACACAGAATATGGGGAAAGCTGGGAGAAAGGAGTGGGCTAGATGATGATTGCCTGAGAAGAAAGGAGCAAACTTGTAACTCTATAACAGATAAAGTAAACCCTAACAGAAACAGGTTCTAACAAAAACAGCAGCTCCTAAGGGGCAGCAACACTACTGTGTGCTAAAAATACACATGATTTGGCTTCATTGTCAGGAAGAAATTGAAGGCAGCTGCACGGGTAACGGTATTTTCTATTTTTGCAGTTTTCCCCTCCACAGCAGCACATACTTACCAGGAAACTATAGAAGAATTCATGCACACAGAGGCCCAGCATGCAGACCAGGACATATGCCACGTGGTAGAGGAAAGCCATGTCCATGATGACTGCTCTGTAGCCACGGGTGAAAGTTCCACGGTTCCCAACAAAGCTCACCAGAAACACTATTTTGTTACAAAGCTGGGGAGGGGGTAAAAAAGGTTAAGTTTATTCCGTCAGAAAAATCCTGTTATTTATTGTTTTCATTGCTGCCTGAACAGGTTGGTTTGACTAAATGCACAAGTTTTAGATAGCTGGAATGAGATGAGAGAAATCCAGCTCCGACGGCACACTGGGAATGAGCTCATGAGAGTACAGTGGAAGTACATCACCTGTCTAACACTGCACTTTGCCTCATTACATTGTGGTTTATTTCTATAACATTAGTGAGTAGGTGGGCAGGATTCATGTCATAAAAAAACCCATAATGGCATGAAAAAAAAACCCCAGCCGGGGAGTTAATTCCTGACAATTTGGAGTTTAGACTCTGGAAGAGCAGCTAGGTGTGCTACTACAAAGAGAACAAAAGCAACACAATAAAAAGCATGTGGGGGGTGTGTGAGATCTACTATTTCCTTCAGATCATGTTTTTCAATATAAAATCCCTAAAAACAAAACAAAAACCAAAGAAAAAATACCCCCCCCCAAAAAAAAGGGGGGGGGGGGGGGGGGGGGACATTTTTGAAGTAGAGCATTTAACCAACAGTGTCAGACCCTCCTTGCTCCCAGGCTTTGCCTGCACAAAAACAGCAGTGCAGAAGTGAGTAGGAAAGGGTCTAACCTCACCTGTTTGGCAGCCCAGGACAAGCAATGAGGACTCAATGTATCTTTTCATTCACAAATTTGACAGGGGCAAGCACTGTTTATTTGCCTTTACCTTTGACTGTATGTCTGGGTAGTTTTAAGTTTGTGAAATTCTCACAGAACTGGTGGCAAATAGCCCGATACTTCATGCTGAGGTGAATTAGAGCTGTAGCAGTCAGGCAGAAATCTAAACAGATGACTTGTGAGCACAACTGTGTATCTTACCAAGCTCAGTAAGCATGCAAAATTATCCACGTCTAAGTTAAGAGATCTGACAAAGGGCTGGGAGAACTGTTAATTTTGAAAACTCTTTTCTTCTCAAAAATATATTTAAGGTCACAGAAACATTTCACAAATTTGTGTCACTAATGCTGAGCATCGGGGTAGAGAAAATTATTCTTTTAACTTAAGAAACTTAAGATTTGATTGCCCTTATTATTCTTTAAATTTCGTATTGTTTTTGTTTTTAAAATATTTGTATATGCACAAAACCAAACTAGTTTTTTCTTAGCTTCTCACTTTGCTGACACTGCTGTTTCAGGATGACTGGAAACGATTTATTTTTTTTGGCTTAGCCAGTGAACCAGAAAAAGAAGTTTTTGCACAGCTCTAATCAAAGAGATTTTTATAATAGGAGACCCTTAATATCTTTCCTGCTGCTGAAAGGGAAATTCCACTTGCTTTTTAAGTACTTACATTAGCAGCACCAAGAAGTATCAAGGTAGGACCAAGCCCTATGGTATATATAGACCTGAGAATAACAGACACCAAAAAGGGGCGAATACCAACAGGCTTGGAGATGAAAAACAGCATTGCTGTACAGAATGCCACTGCTATCCAAAGGAAGACGGAAAACAAGGGCGAGAGCGTGCCTGCAAAGGGGAGAAAGGGAGATTTGAGAAAGGCATCTTTGGAGACTCCATTTTCCCCCATGAAACAGACCCAAAAGATCAATTCCCTCGTCAATACACATCTAACAAAAGCATGATTCATGCCCTGCAACTGCTGACCACGGCTTGCCCTCACTGCAGCAAGAGCTGTTATTCTCGTAGTACTGTTGATTTTTGCACAGGTAATAGTAAGAGCAGTTAATGAAATCTCCATTAATGAAATCTCCATTAAAACCCAAGGAGCGTTCAGAGATGGAACAGTTTACCCTTCTCCTGGAGCAAGCTACTAATCAGCTCCCTTCTGCAGGGATCATTAGGGCTCCTCCGGTCTAATTCCGTGATTGCTCAGCTACAGAAATAGCCGGTCCTGAGGGCAGCACAGCAAGTGGCACCGCGCTGCGGTGTCACGTTCCCATCCCCAGCGGCACCAAGGCTGGAAAAGCAGCTTTCTCCCGCACGGCCGTGGGTGTTCAGCGGGAGCCTCCGCCTCTGCACGGGAGCAAGGCACTTGCCGCAGCGGGAGGGAGCCACGGGGACTCGGGCAGGAACAGGCAGCATCTGCATCGCCGGGAGCAGCTGGATAGCTGTGCCTTGCTCCCGGGAAGGCAGCGGGTCCCGGGTCCTGCCGAGCTCCCGAGGGCATGAGAGCCGCTGCCTGCACAGCCAGTCCCTGCTGCTCTGCAAGATGCTGGCTCCGGGCTCTCCCCGAGTTTTGAGAGATGCCCCTGTTTTCCCTCTCTCCTCTGCTTGGAGCCCTGGAAGCACACACCATGTTGCTGTGATATAAAAAGCACACTCAGACCTCAGGGCACTGTCACACTTGTACACTGACTTCCACTGTTATCGGATGGACTGACAGGTCAGTGACGGGGAGAAGGGAACACAAAATTTAGCAAGACACAATAGGAATCATGCTGTCTCTTTGGCAGCAGACACACAGCTGAGCAGCATCACTGGGATTAGAAAACAATTCGATGAGGCCCTAGCCCCAGCATTCAGATGGCATCCAAACTTTCCCAAAGTTCAGCAGCATTTATATCCTTGGTGGGAGGTTCAAGTTTGGCTCTGTCAGACAGGTTCCTCACCAATAAAATTTGGAAACTTTTAATGGATCCTAAGAAAATAACTTCCAAGTGGTTCTGAAAGGTAAGGCTAAAGTTCTCTGTGGTTCTTTAAGAAATCAGTTTTCCTTCTTCCCTACTGGAGATCCAAAAATTTCACATTGCAGGACCCAGGCAAGGAGTCTTCACAGAATCATGGAATGGTTTGGGTTGGAAGGAATCTTAAAGATCATCTCATTCCAATTCCCTGCCATGGGCAAGGACATCTTCCACTATCCCAGGCTCCTCTGAGCCCCATCCAACCTGGCCTTGAACACTTCCAGGGATGGGGCAGCCACAGCTTCTCTGGGCAACCTGTGCCAGGGCCTCACCACTCTCATAGTGAAAATTTTTTTCCTAATATCTAAATCTAGTCTTCTACTTTGAACCCATTCCCATCTGTCCCATCACTCCAGGCCCTTGTCTATAGTCTCTCTCCATCTTTCCTGTGGGCTCCCTTCAGGAACCATCTTCAGCTGGAGCAGTTTTGCTTATGTCATGCGACATAAAAACTGCAGGTACCTACTAAAAGGCAGTATTTTGGGATGATTAGATCAGTCCAGGCACCTCAGATAGGTGAGTAGAGATGGATATAAGCAGGGTAAAGGGGGAAAATGAGATACAAACTCCAGCTGTTGGGTCTGGCTTTGGTGGAGGGGGAGGCTGGAATTAAGGAGGCTGCCTCAGAACCTGCTAATCCCATTTGGTGACATCTACTGTTTATTGCCCAGGAATCCCTGTGACTTTTAGAAGCACTGGGAACTGGAATCCTGAAATGCGCTATCACTGGATTACTGGGGCCACGTAAACTAATACTATTTAAATCTGCAGTTCAAAATAAGTATTAATACCTACTGATTGCAGACCAGAGGATTTCCATGAGTATAGATTAGCTAAAATTTAGTAGCTTAATAGGTTTACTTTTAACTCTTTATTTCTCCTCTCCTCCTCCCAGGGCTCTAAGGTGTGGCCTCCTGGTGACTCCTCAGGTTACAAGCAGGAAAGCACTGCCTGCAGATGCTTCCCTTTTCCAGGGCACAGCCCTGCAAACCCTGCCTGACTGCAGACTGAGCTGTGACCTGCAGGGACCACCCCCTCGGGTGAAAGGGCAACGTGGGCCCCATGACAATATATTTGAATCTGCTGCCTTTCTGTTTTGCCAGCCAACAGGAATGTTTGCTGGTGCCAGCTGTGGGGTTTGTGAAAAGCACATGCATCTACTAGAAGCTGGACAGCTTCCACCAGCCCAGTTCACATGCCATCAGACAGAGGTGACTCTCAGTCACATTACTGACTGGACATGAATCAAAGACCCAGAGGTGAATGGCTCTGCTCCCATTACCAGTGTTCTGAATTATTTAGCCTTCTTTATCCCAATTAAGCTTGTTTTGGCTTCAAAGAGGCCTCCTGCTAGTCTGCTGCATTTATAGCAAATAGTAAATTTTATTAAATATTTCCTGTGACATGGGATGAAGCAGAGACAAAATCATAGGTTTTAAGCTTACTTTTATATAATGCATTTATCCTCTGCAACAGTTATGCCCTTTTAGCCCAATAAGCAACATAGTCAAAAGCCAACCAGCTAGTTTCCAAATCATTCTAGTCCATATGTTTTCAAGGCTTCCAGCCATTCAATTTGGTCAGTTTTAAGGAATCTCTCTCCCCCTGCTGCCAGTAATCCTCCTTCCATTCAGAAGCTGCAACTGAATGTGTGCAGTAGGACACTGCAATATGGCAATATAAAAAAAAAAATAAAAATTAGCTCAGATCATCTAGATAATCTTCAGCTTATGTTCTGTCCATTTGACTCCACACTGCATGGGCCACATGAAATGCAGATCAACTCCCACATTTCAGACATCTGGCACCTACTTAGGAGACACTAAATGTCTTCTGCAGAGATAGGCATACCTGAAGATGCAGTTTGTTACCTCAGAAATGAAAACATCTGAAATCAAAACAAAAAATAAAACCAAACTCCACTTGCCTTCATCTCCATCATCTCCAAAAGGGTAGAACAGAGCAACTGCTAAATTGATGAATACAGCAAGGTTGAAGGAAATGCTCCCCCAGAGAGAAATGTGTCTGGAGAACCAAAACAGGGTTTGATTATCTAGAAAGGAGAGAAGAGCAGCAATCAGTGACATGAAAGCAGGAAGAAACTCGATCAGGAATGGCCTTGAGGGAATTAAAAAATACAGATTAACATAGAAAATATGCAGATTTTTTAAATCAACTAAAATAGACACATATTAAACACAGGTTTGCCACAAAACATAGTTTCAAGCAGAGCTTTTAATCCAAAGATCACAACACAGTTTATTATACATAGGACTTTTGCCTCTAGTGAGATTTTAAGACTGGATATTTTGCAAAGGAGTAATTTCAGCTGCCTATGAAACTGCAGCCTCGGTGCATGGGGACACAATACAACAGATTTTAGCAGTCAGAATGCCAGTCAACCAGAAGACCCAGAATGGGTCATCCACATAACCTATTTGGACAAAGTACACTGATGACATTATGCAAAGAATGATGGAATAGGCTTGGTTTCAGAACTGTGGTATTTCCCTCACCTCTGTCAACCTGAGAACATCTAGGTCTGATTTGGGAAGCAGGTAAAATTTGGTCTGGCAGGGTTTTGGTACTACCAAAGCTGCCTATTTCCTACATAATACCCAGATGTTAAAGGGCATCTGCTGACAAAAAGCTCTGTACTCCTGCTTAGAAGGACTCAAACAAGCCATGATCTCCATATGTGAAGTGCTGTACATACACAGAAGTAGTCCAAAGAACCTGGTTAGAGAAGGCTAAAACAGGAAATATGGCAAAGTAGGGTTAAGATTGTGTGTCCAGAGTCACATAAAGGATTCAGCAAGAAGGCCAGCAACAAAATCAGAGGACTTCATATATATGACTGCACTGCAATATGTTCAAATGAACATTTAAAACAAGATTCTATGTGCGAAACTGTAAAAAAAATCTCTAGCCAGAGGGGTTTTGAACATGATGTATCCCCATTAATTAGATTTTAAAGCACTGAAAGCCTCCTGCAAGTATGCAGAGCAGCCAGGTAACTCTTTCAACTGCATAGGGCTGTCTCAGGCTTTAGCCTAAACAGACTTTAAAGGTGATTAGGTAAATATTCACATGTCACTGTAATAACCTTATGCTGCTGACTGTTCATATTTAAGCATCTGGAGCCATTGCAAATGACATCTGTCAATTTAAGCAACACAGACTGCATGCTAACAGATACTTGGCTAAAGAATGAACTGAGCCTCAACTTGTATTATCCTTTCCAATAAAAAAAAAAACCCTAACATGGAGACTGGTGAGCCATGCCACTGATGAAAGGAATCAAGGAATTTCTGTTCTGAATAAAAACAAATCAATTTTCTCTGTTTACAGCATTAAGCAGGTCTGGTCTATCTAAGTGTTGGGTTGGGCTATTTTATTTGTGTTTCTTAAGCAAAATCCCCAGATATTACTTTGTTACTGAAGCAATTTTTCTACAATTCAGTGACTTTTATTGTGCAGATAGGGAGTTATTCTGGAATCATTTATTTTTCAACTTCTATTCCAGTCGGTTTGCCAGTAAAGACAAGTTCTTAGAGTGTCACAAAGAAAAGCAGACTTGGGCTGAGAGGGTTCACCCTGAAGACTTATTACTGCTGATGAAAATTATAGCCTGAGAACTGACATTTACAAAAATTACAACCAACGTCCAGGTTTCCATCATGTTAAGAATGCTACATATTGCCTTGACTATCCAAACTCCTTGCTGCTCTGACCACAGACACTATTCCTCCCTTCCTTCCTGATCTATTGCTGTGAGGAGCTGATGTGTATCACTCCAAGAGCACCTGCATTTTAGCACTGAACGATGTGATCACTCTCATGTATTTTGATATATGTTCAGCCTGGAGGAGTCTTCAGGGTGACCTAATTGAGCCCCTCCAGTACCTGAAGGAAGCCCACAGGAAAGATGGGGAGAGACTATTGACAAGGGTGGCAGGAGAAGAGGGAATGGCTTCACACTGACAGGCAACAGGGTTAGACTGGACATTAGGGAAAAAATCTTTCCCGTGAGGGTGGTGAGACCCTGGCACAGGTTGCCCAGGGAAGCTGTGGCTGCCCCATCCCTGGAAGTGTCCAAGGCCAGGTTGGATGGGGCTCTGAGCAACCTGGGATAGTGGAAGGTGTCCCTGCCCATGGCAGGGGGGTGGAACAAGAGTATCTTTAAGTCCCTTCCAACCTGAACCATTCTGTGATTCTATGAAATACAGGTATAGATATATCTCTCCCATTCCTGGAGAGAAAACTCAGGATATGTGGCTGGCTTCCCTGCACCTCCCTGCCCATGCCTGCAAGCCTCTCCCACTGTCCCGGGACGTACACCAGGATGGGCTCACTGGGACATGCTGCAGCCCAGTCATGCAAGGCTGATGTGAACTGGCAGAGGGGAACTCACTCCAAGGGAGTTGGGCAGATTTAAAGCAGCTGAGGTTCTGGTGAGAGATGTTTTTAAGTGACTGACATTTACAAGTTTTTTAACGGTCTTTTAGGAATCTCCAAACCTCAAATATGCAGCTACACATGTTTTTGCTAAATATTAGGGGCCTTGGCTTAATTAAGTGCAACGCTATTGAGTTTAGTGGAACTACACCCAGTTCATCCATCCCTCAATTTAACTTTTGGAGTCCAAAACATCATCTTGAACACATTACTAACTGCTCCATATTATGCCTCTTTTATGGTGGCATGCAAGTGTCTCAGCTGGCCTACACTCTCAAGCCCTGAACAATTTTGCCTGGTGTGATACCAGAGTAAACAGGGAAAAGTGTATTATTAAAATGAAAGTTTTTAATTTTAAATTTTTAATTTTTTAATTTTAAGGTTTAACTCCAGGGTTTTAGCACAATTATGTTGGGGTTTTTTTGAAATTGCAATACTTACTCCTAATTTTCTTTTGCCATTTCATCTCATTGTACAGATCCTCTGTCTGTTGGAAAAAGTCATTGACTTTGCTCCCTTGTTCATCTCTTTCTGTTGTATTGAAAACTCGACTTTTGGATTCCCGAGTGAGGAATTCACAAATATTGGGGACAGGGAAGACGATCTGCTCCATTGTTCTATCGTGGCGAACAATCTATAAATAAAATACACATTTTTGTCAGGATCAGTAACTATCCAATGATTTTGTCATATCTTTTCTTGTTCACAGCTCCCCTTTTATTTATAAATTAATGCATAAATTACTTGAACATTACAAGAAAGTTGAACCAATCAATCCCAAAATGGAGTAAAACTGCTTTTTTATTTTCAAAAGACTTACTGAATAAGGTGGCCAGTACATGTCTCAAGCAAAACCCAGGTCCAGACTTCCCCAAATATAAAAAAATGTTCAAATTCAGAATGCTTCCATTTTGCAGTAAATTGAAAGAAACCTCTCCCAATAAAAAGTACAGAAGTTCAGGGGCTTTCTGCTCAGATTACAATACTATTTTCTCACCTTAAGTCTATTTCTATGATGGGATAGTTGTGCAGGTGAAGATGCAAAAATAGCACCTTGTTACTCGGACAGCACCCAGATCTTGTCAGTCTTGATCTTCTCACTTGGCAAAAACCAAGGTTCTGAATTGTTTGTGCTTCAGGACTGACTGAGTTACCAGTGAGTAAGATAGATTTTATTTCATTACAACTGGTTCCCCATTCTGATCATGGACTCTGCATTACTAAAAATACAGAAATGGGTAGAAAACTCATTTTGACTCCTACACCCATGTCTCTGTACAACCACTGATGAATAAAAACCCCACTATTTGAGTTTCAAATCAAACAAATGAGACACCTTAATATAGTGGAGATAATATCTGACATGCCAAAGAGGTCTAGGTCTCCTTTCAGTGAAAGACCTGTGAATATCTATTTTCTATAGAAGCAATGCTGGGTTGCAGAACAAGCTATTGGCCACATAAAAGCTAACCACAGTGCTTGTTTAAAGCCTAAATTCACAACCTATCCAGATAACTCGGCTGATAATTGCCAAGAGATACCTCAGCAGCACCCAAAGAATTAAAATATGTTAAGAGGAGCACCAAGGTGCCCTCTGAACCACCCCAGCCATGGAGCTTCCATCTACCCTGTGGTGGGATTACATGACCAGGATAAGGCAAAAAGAATGGTGGGAAACAGAGAAGGACCCAGCCATGGTCTGACTTGATGGAAGGCAGCACAACGTGGACCTGAGGGACTTTTGTCAGGACTGATCCCTACCCAGGCAACCTCAGGTCCAGTGCTGGTGGAGCCTGGGATTCCAGTGAAGGGCTGGGAGATTATTGGATCAGATTCAGACTGGGCCTGTGTGCAACCATACTGTGCGTTTTTCATACTTGGCCAATTTTGGACTTGCTACAGCATTTCTGAGAGAGAGCCAGATGCCTCTGCTTCCCGTGGGCTCTTGCAGCAGCTGCCTTTGCACCACAGAAATTCTGCTCCTCAGAGTCACTGTGACTCGAGCTCCTTCAGTGCCTAACTCCCATCAGGGTGTCTATGATCCCATGAGACCCGCAGAAGCCCAAAAAGGAACACAGGAATTAAGACCCTAAATGCCTCTGATCTAAATCCAATCTGTGGCAGGTGTAAAGTTTAAAATAGAGAACAGAACTGCTGAACTAGGCCAAGCCTTGGTCCTTTAAACAAAAGCAACACTGAATGTCTACACCACTTCAAAACCTCTTTGTACTGTGGCCAGACTTTTAATTTGATCAGCCAGCATCACTGGCTTTGAAACTCATGATTATTTATTTGAGTGATGTGCCATACAAGATCATTCTTGACTTCATGACACAGCTACTATCCACTGTCATTATTTCCCTAACAAAACATGTTTGGTAACACACAGGAAAGCTGCTGTAAAATGATTACTTGGAGACACTTTTGATAGAGGTGCATTCCTTTTTCTCCCACAGCCAAAAGCATATTCTTCAACTTTCTCCTCATAAATAACCTACACCATTTGAATAAGCTTTGCTGCTCAGAAGCTTAAAAAGAGGTGATACAACACACACAAGATGCAGACTTGTCTCATATTCAATCTTCTAGTGAGCAATTCTTTACCTCTATCTGTGCCGTATGTTTGGCATAAAACCTCAAGGCTTCATCTCCTTCATTTGGATCTGACCCTGGCTTCAGCATCTGGTGCAATGTTTTATTGTGACGAGCCAACTAGAAAAGGAAAAAAAAATCTGATTTATGTCCTGCTGCTATGTTTTCAGCTTTATCATCTCCACTTAACTAACACAAATCCTCCTTCCCCCCATTCCCATATACTTACATGCTCAACCCAGTGGGGCTCTTTCCACAGATAACAACAAAAATGTAATTACTTGAGAACAATAGAAATAATTTGGTCTTAAAAAGTCAGCAGCAAGTCTTTGGCTGAGATTTATAAAAGGCAGCTTAGCCTTCAGCCTAAGATGGTTTTTGGAGGGCTTTTGACAAATGCCAAAAAATTAGGCTGAATGTTTCTTTTCACTTGAGTTCAGACATAAAATTTGCATACCTCTGAGTATGCAATTACATTTACAATTAATTTTTCTCTGCAATTTCAAATGGCTAAACCAGGTATTTCAGGGCTTGCAAGATACTGTCCACAACTATTTCAGAAGCAGCTGGACTGCAGTGGTGGGAAAACACACTCTCAGCTGCAGAGTTTATATATATAACAAATATGTACACACATACAAACACACAAATATGTATCTCCTACAAGCTTTTATAAATTATATACTTTACATGATTCATAAAATACATCTGTTCTGTGTTGAATAGTAAATATTTTAAATGCTCGACAGCCACACAAAGTTCAAAACCAAGAATGTTGGCAAATGCACTCATGATGTCACCCTTAGGTGGGTGAGAAACAAAGACCTAATTATAAGGCATGAGGACACATTAAAAATGCAGTTTTCCCCGTATCCTAGAGAGTGGTTTTTATCCCGAATAGGTGAGGTCTTAAAATTATTTTAAGGTGGGAAAAACCGAGGCAGGAAGGGAAAGGCTGCCTCACAGATGTGATCCAAGGCTGAATCACCACACTGACATTACCACAACAGACTAGACACAGCCATTAGAAAGGAGGCAAAATGAGCACAGGAACCAGACTTGGAAGGGATGATCACCACAGGTGGACTAGGATTGTACCACATGAAACAGCACAGTCTAGAGAGGAATTATAAAATAATAGCACTGCTACAAAAAGACTGTCAGGGATCAAGTCTAAAAGTAAGAGTGGATCCAAACAGATGTTGTAATAATCTAACCAGAAAGTGATCTCACTCATTTGTGAGATATCTGCATGTCTCATCATCCTCGCTTTCATTTCCCAATGAGGCATGGAGGAGGGACATATACAATTTACTCTATTTATTGACATTCCCTAGAATCTACTGACCAAAATGAATTTTCTTCTGGATCCTGATACAAACTTATTAATTAAAGATGAATAATAAATGGAACATCTAAAAGTAAGAGAATACAGAAAGGGATATTCAGGAAGAATGAATGTGCTTCCTACAACTTCCTCAGTGACAGAATTCTGCTTGGCCCTGGCAGTAGAGGCCTGAGCCAAAGTGGCAGAACTTCAGCAGCTTATAAAAGGGTCATAAGCAGATACCTGGGGAGACACGCAACAAAATAACATGAAGGTCAACTGCAGAGAAATATTCTTTCCATTGGTAGTAGACTTCTGCCCTGAATAGTTAAACTTTTTACTCTATCCAGCAAATGCATGGATAGTCTCATTACACGTATTTATGTCTTAACTTAAACATCCACTTATTTTTGAGCCTAAAAACGTTCCTTAAGACTATCTAAATACTTCTTCTCCTTCATACAAGCCACATAACCTGATCCAGTCAGTAGCCTTTGCAGTATGCCCACAGTAACTGCTTAGCAAGGCAACTTCAATTCTCTTTTGCATCCCCCTCAATACATGCTCTAGAATCATGGAGAAACAAGATGAGCTTGTGGAAATGTGATAGTCACTGTTTAAGAATTCCCTTTAAACAGCATTACTACTTTTGCCTTTCTGCTTTACTGGATGTCCCTCTGCTTCTGTACATAAGGGCAAGCAATAGTGTCCAGTTCACCTCCTCTGTATCATTTATTATTCTGTACACTACTGTCACGTTCTCTTTTATTTGTCTCTTCTTTAAATTAAAACAATCTCTATCTTTCCCATCCCTCCTCAAACAGAAGACTCCCTGTGACTCAATTATTTTCCTTGTCTATCTCCAAATGCCCTTTACTTTGGCTCTATCTCTTCTTTAAGATACAAAGAAAAGAACTGACTAGACAGAGTGCAATCACACCATGCATGGAGTGATGAATTAGCATAACTAGAAGCAAATATATTCCCCTTTTTTATCTTCTGTAATACAGAGGAATTTTGCCTGTACCTTGACCTTTATTTCTCCAATACCAACCATTAAAATTTTGAGTTTTCTAACAAATGACAAGTCAAGGATGTATGGATAGTTCTTGTTATTAAAATTATGCTAGTTTGGAGAAAGGGACATGGTCCAGAAATTTCTACCAGTACTAATAGAAAACTTTCTATAATCATACTTGAGTTTGTATACAGAATTGGAAATGCCATTTATAAACCATAGGAAATCTCCAGGTATTGCTTCCTGATATGCTTTTAAATGTCCATAACTTTCAGTGTAAAAGTACTACTTGATAAGTATCAGTAACAGAAGTTCCCTCACCGCATGGACTAGAAGGGAAAACCATCTCAGCCCTCTCGGGCCCTCATGGGACAGACTAGAACGGAGTGTTCAGAGACTGCTGGGGATTTGAGACAGTGCTGATGCATATTTTGCTCTCAGGTTTCACGTGAACAGCAGCCTCACACTTTAGAACAGTGTGATCTTCATTACATTTCATGAGGCTGTGCTTTCGGGCCGTGCCTGTCTCGTGCTGATGTCTGTACAGAACCCAGCACGGCACAGCTGGGGCTTCCTGACTAGACAAAATGACCCAAGGAACAGGCCAGAATCTCCTGTGCCAGCACCCTGACTGCCAGAAAAGACACATCAGAAACAAAGAGAGATTGCTGACCAAGCTGGAAGAACTGCAGCGGATTTCAGAAGGGAAACTACCTAAAGGCATCAGCAATCTCCAGGTGATGAAGTTGAATCTTCTCCTAGGCAATAAACACTCACAACTTCATTTCTCTCTGCTTCCAAATGTCTCTATATCCATTACCTTCTGTGTTCACCTTCAGAGAGTGACCTCAGGGCAAAGGGCCCATCTATTTTCTGCTCATATCACAGTTCCTACGTAGGATGGATTCCTCTACGGCGACACAACAATAACTACTGCTAATATTTCTGTATTGTCACAGCTACAGTGATGAAAGACTGTTGTGGACAGCAGCCTGTGAGAGCTCAGGTCTGAAGTAGAAACCCACAGTATGACACAGAACAGCTTTAGAAATGCTGTTATTTGGCAACTACAGTGTTTTCTGAATCTGCTCAAAGTCCCACATGGGCAAAGGGGACTCCTTGACCAGCACAGAGCTTCTTGTGAGATCAAAGGCACACCAAAGAAAATGACGATGTAGTGACAAACTGTGAGCCTAAAATACAGAAAGCTTTCCCAAGCTTATAATACACCCAAGGTGACAGTCTGTGAGTGGCATGTAAAGGCCGTGCAAGCTCCGAATGGTAATTTTTTCATATTTAACTCCTGTGTTATATCACAAACCTTTTGGGGCAGGACAAAACACCAGATGGACATGGCCAATAGCAACTGTAATGAAAAGCACTGCCCCTGTTTATGTTTGCAAAGCAAAGCTCAAAAATGCATCTCGAAAATGCATGGCAAGTGTAACTGATACGAAAAAAATAACCATCACTAGTGCCTGAATTTGCAAAGACCCCCTGAAAAAACCACCTTTGAGGAGAAAACTCTCTCAGTCACTCACTCACCCATCAGCCCTGCCAGTGACAGTATTTTAGATGTCAACACTGTATTTTACTACTCATCAAGGAATGTAGGGACAAGGAAGCAACGGCATATAATGGAACACTGATTTCCAAAGAGGGGATGAGTGAGGCAATAGCTATATGAATAAAGATAATCTGGTTTTCAGTCAGCTCCTGAGGAAGGACTGTTGTTCATCTTGAAAGATTTTTACTTAAAAAATTTGGAAAACACTGTAATAAAGCATCAGTACAAAACGTGAAAGATTGAGGACAGACCAAGAACACTGAAGACATTAATAAAGAAACAGTAGAGATAAATGACAGAATTACAAGTAATACTCAGTCTAAACTCCTGACACAACATGACTATAAAATCAGATCTGCTACTCATCTGGGATGCCATATATGATCAGCAGTGTGGAAAACCACAGCAGACCCAGCTTTTGCAATTAACAATATATGGGTTTCCTGCAGGCTTTTTGTTTTAAAGTCAAGATTACCTTGAACAAAAAGGAAGTTATTGAGATGTTCTCAAAGAAAAAGTGATTTAAAGCTCTGAACCTTCATTTCATCAGCCTGTCATTAATTCACTGACCTGGGATAGCAGATTAATTTGCCAAAATATACATGTATATATATGTGTGCATATGGAAAAATTCGTGGAGAAAAAGAAAGTTATTCTCCACTTTTCATTATTTCTGTAAAACACAGAGCCCTTCCATATTTTAACAAGAATGTGTCAGTCGCTGGTTGTAATTTGTAAACATCCCTCCTCAGAGGCATGAGGTCTAACCCAGAACACAACACCTGATTACATATATATATGTAATATATATATATTATGTATATATATATACCGGAGGGACAAGCCCCCAAAAGGACAGCAGTACAAGAAGTACAAGATAGAAAGAGTAGGTTGAAGACCCCCAGATTCTGAGAGATTTCACTCACCAGCATTTTAAAACTGCCAAACTTGGGGGGCAAAGGTGACTTTTTATACAACTGCTAAAAAGAGATCTAACTGAGTGAGGCTTAGTGTCCTGTAGGCAATCAGGGTTTTCATGGAAGAGTCTGTTCACAGGTGAAGTGTCAAACACATTAAACTGATTTCATAAAAAAGGTTGATGGAGTATTACAAAAAGCACTGGATAACAGACTGAGAAGCAGAAATAAAGACAGAAATAGCTCCTGTGCCCTGAAACAATTTACATTTACAGTATTAAGAAGTATTACAAACATCTAAAAAATAGGAAAAAAAAATAATTATTATCCCTGTTAACAATTTCCTCAAGTTTCTTCTCACAGCTGTAAGGCAGCAGTAAGGCTGTTATCTGACAGGGAGATACCTGACACACCTGACAGGGGAAGGGCACTGAGTTAGGCAGCATAGGGAGCATACTGAGGCCTGAGGCTTGTTTTGGGGTGGGAACTGTGGGGGGGGTTGTGCTCACAAGCTACAGAACTGCACAGTGCCCTCTCTGCCCTTGCCCCATGCCCCAGCTCAGCTCACTGGCCAACGCTGTGGTGTGCCAGTCACCCTCTCTACCCTGCCAGGGCACAGAGGCCACTCCACAATCCTGGAAGTTAATGAACCACAGACCCTGGGGAAAGCAAGGCAAGAGTGTTTGTACAGACCTGATGTCCAGTGCATGACATCTGAGAGATGTGCTGTAAATTATCTTCATCCCTACCCTGTCAGTGACCAGACATCCTGCAGGGTGGGTTGCCAGCCCAAAGGCCAGTGGTCTTTCAGCAGGGAGGAATGAGACAAAATGTAACTCGCGGCAACAGCAGAATAATTGCATCTGCTCAGATTGGTTTCACCTTGCTGTGCAAACAGGCTTGTGCACCTGGGGTTCATTTACAGCCACAATCTCTTCCTCTTTTTTCCTCTTCAATCCCCCTGGCTCTCTTCAGAAGGCAGTGTGAGATCTGGCACCACCAAACCCCCTCACAGGGGGACAACCCAGTCATCTCACCAAATGCTTCATTTTCTGCTTAGAGAGCAGGAAAGGATAAAAAAGATGCCTGGGGACTGACAAGCAAAACCCCAAGGACTGAGAAATAACAGCAAGGAGAAAGTTAAGGGAGTAGCAAACAGGATGGGTGGCAGACAGAGAAGGGTAGGAGACAGAAAATGAGATCCTCTTCCTTGGCATGCCAGGACTGTACCACATGCCAGCTTCCTACCCAAGGCAAATGAGAACATTCCTAATCCATCGGTAAACCGGGATGCAGAGAAAGCAAGGGAAAAGGAAATGTCATCTTAACCATAACTGAGCAGAATCTTTAATTCCAACTGGCTGTACTAAGAGCAGTAACAACTTCTCAACTCCCCATGTTCCAATCAAAACTGAACGGTGTTTTCTACAATACACAGGGCAACTTCCTTTCCAGAAGTCATTACAGTTTTATAGAGCGGCACCTTTGCACTCTACCACAAAGCAATCTGTTAACAAACATTAGGAACAGCAGGGATGGAGCAATGGGAGACTCTCAAATCAAGTATTCATTGATTTCATTTAGATGATTATACCGTACAGAGCAACCAAAAGGGTTTAGAGTTAATCTCTCCCTGATGGCTTGTGGTACATAAGCAGGCCCCTGGGTGGTCCAGACGCTTTGGAGTCTGTTGCTGGGTCTTCCATGGCCTCGTGTAACCTCTGAGACACCAACTCTCATCCCCAGCCTCCACATGGTGTGCACTACAAATTGTGGGTAACAGTGATCTACCTCACAGGGAAGGGAGAAATAAAACACCTCAATATTATCATATAAGAGAAACCACCACAGTTAAGTGATCTCTATTATGTTTGCAGCCCCACTTTCCCCGTAGGAATTTTAGTGCTATTTTTGTTGTGGTTTTGATGTTCTTTTTTCCCCTGATGAAAAGCAGCAGAAGACAAAATTACTTTTTAATATTTCAATAAGCTCTACTTCCACTTGCCCTCTTTGTAATTTCTTCCACAGGCAAAGCTTACTCGCAAAAAAAAAAGAAGTATATTTGGAAAGTCGAGGTCAGATAAAATGTGTTGCAACCAAACAAAATTAATTTGAGGTGGGTGTATGTGAAATATCTCTGCAGGCTATGTGTAAACTGTCATGGGCAGCTGTGACTACTTGAATCAAACTAGCTCAATACATACACTAATCACATCTGGATTTTGGTGTACATGCAATCCAGAATACTCCAACAGGATGACACAACTGCACTTGTAGACTGCCTGCCATGATTACTGTAAGCAAAACTTGGGAGGATATAGGATGGGAGGAAATAAGGAGATGGTGGAACTGTCAGACACAATTATAGGAACGTAACAAGAAAGTTCAATGGAAAAGGAGAAAAAGCAGAGTTACTGCAACTAGTTGTCTTCAGAGCACAAGGAAGAAGATCCCAGCCACATGTAACTTCTGTGAAAGGCAGATAAAACATTGCTCACCAACATTGTAGAGGCACAACCTGAGATTTGTGTCTTTGAATCCCAAATCTGCACACAAGAGAACTGCTCACCTCTAAAAGCCACCAACACTTTGTATATATACAAAATACATACATACACCTGAGCTAAGAGAGCTGTGAAAGGCATGGCCTTTTCAGGAACTCCTAAAATCCTTTAGCTACCAAGCACTTTGCTTTCTATGTTTCTCTTCTCTTCAGAAAATGATTCAAAGACAAACAGCTCTCTACTTCTGGCTTCTAAAACAAAAGAAAGGAGGAACTGCTTATGACTCTTATTTTGGGGGCAATGTGGTGAGGGGAACCACCATTTTAAATCCTTAACTATGGACACACTTCCTTCTGTAAGCCATAACACTAGAAATGTTGACTGGCAGCCAACCACCCTTTCTCTGGAACCATGAGTAGAGCAGAAAGTATCTCGTGGGTTGATACTTCCTGAATGGACTCACCTTTTCTTCACGGTCTACCTAAGCTACACGGAAATGAGCTCAGTCTCTGACCTGAAATGTGAGACCTGCATCACCAGCTCCCTCCTGACGTTTTCCCACTCTCATCTCCCACATTTGCAGTGCAGTGCCATGGTTTCTTTTGCACACTGTGACCCCTTCAGCTGGATGCAGTTCACCAACCCAACCTGATATAACCACCGGCTCTGCTATGTGCAGGTGTGGCTTGGAAGAATATCCACTGCTCTTGAAAAGGCTGGAATAAGCCATTTACCAACCTTCCATGAAGCACATAAAAGAGGCTTAAGTCTCATGGCTCAGCCTCTGTAATTCAAGCACTTGAGTATGGACATGATGTGGTTATGTTAGTTGTTACAGCAATGGCAAAGTGAAAGGTCTGTTCATTCCCACCTCTGTTCATTCCCACCTTTGCCAACGTGTAGAAAAACATAATTTGTTCATTCAGAGTCAGAAACATATGAGACTAAAGTGGCAAATAGACTGCTGAAGCTTCAATCTGTCAAATTCACAAAAGACATGGATTTCCTAATATCTCCTGGTGCCTGATATATATACCTTGTGGGGTACAAAATGGGGCAGTGTACAAGTGTGGAGATGGACAGGAACTGAGCATTTTCCATCATGCTGTTGAATCTCTGCCTCCCCCTCCAATTAGCAGAGCAAAAAAAAATTAGGAACAAAGGAACAGAGAGAAGAGAAAGTAAAAAGATGACTTGCTTTTTCCAACTCTGTGTTATGGCTAGTGTCCTCAGGAAAGCACTTTCACCTGGCACCTATGAAGTAAGTTCCTAAGGGGAAAGCAAAAGGGTAAAAATTTCATCTCTTTTCTCACCAGACATTCACAAATAAGGCTGCTTTACACAACCAAGTAGCAGCTAAATGGTGTTCTGCAGACTCAAAGAAAGAACAGTCTGGAAAGACCAAGTTCATTTAAGGCTACCACAAATCATCATTTGTAAGACAAACTCTGAAAATCCTTTCCCATACAAAAAGGCAGAGAAACCATTTCTTTAACCCCAAGTTGATTAGATGCTTATCTGTGTGCAGGTCTGAAGGTGATCATAAGTAACTGATCACCTCACTTTTGGGGCAGAAAAGCATAATCAGCCATTAAAACTAAATTTCACAGCTGGACACTTTTATTCAGTATCTCATAAAGCTGCCTCAGAAAAAGTGCAAGGTGGACCTCATTTTTGGTTTTCAGCACTGTGTTGAACAAGTGAAATAAAAAGGACGGCAACTGAGCTCTGCCTATTTGTAGATTACAAATTCAGATCCTGTCTGGAAAACTCTGAGATGGCTGAGATACCTAATTAAATTATGACATCAGAGGAGATGAGAGTTAAAACAGAGCAACTGTGAGGAACAGACGTATTTTGACATTCTGTTTAATGCTCTTTATTTTTGTTAACCTGTAATTACTTCAATGACTACTGAACATATAAAAGTATGTCTCTGTTAGAGAATATGCCCCCCTATTTTAATTAAGGTGTAGGATTTCACAATGCAGATGTCTGAGGCCTATTAGGACTGCTCTGATACTATTAAGTGAGACCAGACTTCACTTTCATGATATTTCCAAGGTTACCCTCACTTCCCCTCAAAATAAACAAAGCAAGTTCCTTGCAGCTTAGAGTAAAATGGTTTAGCTGTGCTTTAGATATAAGAAAAAGAGCACTTTGCTTCATTTGATGGCTGCCTCTAATGGAAAGGCCCCAGCTCTGTCTCCAGAGCAAAAACTCAACACTTTATGTAATTCGACTTCCAAAACAAGGGGAGTTTGTTGCAATCTGAACAAAGTCAGCAGCTACATTACACACATTTCTGAGCAGGCAATATATACACAGTGCAGTTGAGAGTGACTGAAAGTCCAGTCTGCTTTGAAGAGTGACTTTGGAAAGATGGCACTGTGTGGCTCCACATTTATTGCCTCCCAACAGCTTCTGGATTGAGTTTACTCAGTTTACAAGTAAAATGATTTTTAATTCCATGTAACACTTCTCCAAGCAATTTCAATCATAAATTTTAAGCCAAGCCACCCTTTTTTCACCCATATTTCATCACCCTCAATGCAGACTGTGTATTCCAAGCACAAGCAGGCACTTCTAGGGTAAGAGTAAAGTTTGAGAGCAGCAGGTCAGGTTCTCTACTTATGTAAGTCAGTATTGCTTGCCTACTTGCAGTGGAGGCACACACAGATCAGCTGTGGATAAGGCTAAATGAACACCCATTCTTCAAGTGGGAAGCTGAGTAACTGCCCCACTGGTGATACAGAACCAAAGGAGGACTAAAGTCCTTCTGCTCAGCCCATGCTTCTTCAGACAGCACTAAAAAGATAGTGTGGGTATTGGTAGTACAGGGCTCCAAATAGAGTCTGAGAACAGAGAATGTCTTAAACAGTATTTCATTGTCTCACAGCCAATTTCCAGAGTAAAACCACAGACTAATGTGAAGATTTCACAATGCAGACATTTGACAAAGAAAGGATATTTCTTCTGGTGTAACGTTTGGGCCCTGACACCAATACAACATATTTCCCAATGACAAAAAAATCTTGTAAACCACAAAACACAAGGATTACAGAAGTTTAAGTTATAAAGAAGAAACCCACAAAGCAGAAATATTAAGGCCACCTGTGCACTGGTGAAATGCGCAGTCGCCACAGTCAAACAGGATATATCGTTCATTAACATCACGTACAATAAATCATACACATATGTATAATGGACACTTCATCTTATTTTAGAGAAGCAGAACCAGAAAATTTAAAACAAGCTAATTTTTTTGTGGCCCAGCCTACAATAAAAACCTGTATCTTGAATCCTAGCAGCTCTTGCCAGCCTAGAGTCAACAGGACACCAGAAGGAAAACAGAGGTCCCCAGGTAGATCTGTATCAAAGTCAGAACAGCTTCCTGAGGTGAATGCTTCCAAGGAAAAGGGGAGGAAAAGAAAACATGGAAGGACAACTTGCCAAGGTTTTAACCTGAGACCTAACAATGAAGCACAGGTTGCCAAGGTTTTAACCTGAGACCTAACACCAGCCACAGACTTTGTTTAATCTTCCAGGTGCTCATTAGTGTCAAGCCCTCATGGCAGCCTCCATACTGTCTCCCTACACTGCAGCTGGCTGAATATAGAGTTATATACCATCCTAATGAGCCTCAAGGAGGGTGATGTGCGTCATTGGCTTCTGTTTCAATCTTGGCAATCTCAGTGCAAAAGCCTTGCTTGTTTCTCATTCTGCTGACATTTAATTAGCTGGTGTCATTTTGATGCCATAGCCTGTCTCATCAGGATGATAACTACAAAACAACATGTGGAGCATAAAAGTTCCATGAGAAGTTTCAGGTCTGGCAGCCAACGATACGAGTCCCCTGACAGTCACGGTTCCTGGGACTGGTTCCCATTAGCCCTTTGTTTTGGCACTGCTATCAGCAAGAGCTTCTCTGTCACGGAGAGTGAAACACAAAAATAAACCCCCCAAAACTGCAAAGCTCAGCACAGCCTTGCAAAAAAAAAATGACATCTTTTAGCTTGAAAAATTCTACCCGTCCTGCAGAAAGAGAGCATCCTTACTGCACAAACTCACAGCTATTAATCCTGAAGGACAGGTTTATCCTAAAGGATAGATTTGATCATTTTCTGGCCTCAAAAGTAGCCCTATTTATTTGTGTACAGTACTTTTCTCCATTTTCCATCTGGTGCTTGGGAAGACAATCTCCAACAATACCTGCCAACTGCTTCTTGTTCACAACAGCTGCAAAATTTGACAGTGGTCACTGCTACACAAAATGTGACCAATCTGTACTTTTACTCAATATAAATAACCAGTGATTCTGGTACAGTAAATCTACCTACACCAGACAAGCTTAGACTTTTTTGTATTTGGGCCTTTTTCCCCAAAGTACTATTCTCATACACTAAACACAACACTTGGAGGGATTTTTTAGAAAGTACCAGTCAGAGATGTGTAAAAATTCAAATGAACCAAGACATTTCATTCAAGAAACAGAATCAACCCAAAAATCTTTATCTGTAGAACCCAGGTACAACCCAACAACCCAATATAAATGCTGGAACTCATAGGCCCTGACTCTGTTTTTTGAAGAATACATCTACCTGAGGCAGAGGATGAGTAGAAAGAAGACAGCAAGCTTAAAAAATTCACCGAACCACCGCAGTCCCCAGATCTCAGCTCCTCTAGAGAATCCTTGCTGGAGCTGAAAGCTGCCTCCTAAATGGATGAGGCTGAGCCTATCTTTTGGGGCAAAATGCTCTGGGAACTCCCAGCTCCCACAAGGACAGGAGATAGATTTCTTTTGAGCAAATTTTATGGGCCAGTAATGGCAATGTCACTATCAAGGGTGAAGGTGTTCTTGCAAGACTCTTCCACTTGGCCTCTGTCCACCTTATTTCCATGGTACAACCACGATATTATCGTTTCAGCCAGTTCATGCCCACTGCAGACTCCTGAGGGTTGTAACTGGCTCCACCAGTTTCCCATCCTAAATAGCCTTTCAGGTGCTTCTTTCTGTGTCTTAGGGAAGGTGCTTGTCAATGCACATTACTGAGTAATTAATTTCTGCCTTCTTTATCAACATTTCTTTTTAAATGGTCAAATTTCACTGCAAATTTACGCCTGACCACAGCCACACCAAGAATAATACTGTTTTCTTGGCCTGGGACAACCCACCCAGTTCAGGAAGCTTTGGATTCTCATCTTAAAGGAGAAGTCACATGCAGAGACCTCATTCCATATTAGGAGGCCCACATTTACAGTGTTACTTCTTGTTTCCTCACACATTAAACCATGGAAAACCTGCACCCATCATTTTATGCAAGGTCTTGCCACGGAATCCCTTGACTCTACTTGAATTACATGCAGGTCAAGACAAATGGAAGAATACAAGAATCAACATTTAACTCATAGTATATGTTTTAAGATTAATTCTTTAAAAAACTTCTGAAACCACTATTATTGTCATTTCTTTGTTCTGCTAGAGCATGAAAGAGCCTCAGAACCATGAAGTTCTAGGCATACCATTGATGTGGAAAATAAAGGTGGTCCCTGCCCTTGCTGTACTCAAATTTGATGAAAGCTATAGAAAGACACATTAAACAGAAACCCACATAAACAAAAGGCTTTGTGCTTCTTAGAATATTTTCATATTTGGATAGCTAATTTTTTTAAAACTGACTTTAGTTTCTCTTTAATGAATATATCACATCCAAGTTTCATTATCAAACCAGTCCTATTTCAAATGTCAAAACCAGTAAATTTTAAAAAATAGCTGGTAGTGTGTCCTGACTCCCAATGTATAAATCCATGCCATCAATTATTACAATTTTAATTGCCTAGTCAGTAAACACTTTTTATGTGCCTACACTAATAAGCAATATACTGCATGAGGTAAACACAGCAATAAGACAGTAGTTTGATAAAACTGCCAAGTTTGATAAAGAACTCATGATTCTATTGTTAATATATTAACAAATACATAAGGCTGAATGACTTATTTTGCTCAGTCCATTTACAATCAGCACCAGAGAGGAAGGTGTGTGACTAACTCGTGATGTCCAATTGCTACAGTCTGCTTAGTGGTACCTCCAGCAAGAACCTTGCAGCTCATAGCAAATCTACCTCTTTTTCCTTGGTTTATTTTAGAAACTTATAAATGGAATGACACTTCCAGCTGTGTTAGTCTATCAGAAGATAGTTCTGATGGTTCAAACTTGTCTTCATTTATGCTGTATACCTGCACTGATTTCAGGCAGTGTTAAATCTTATTACCTTACGGTGTGGAAGAAATGATTTTTCATTAAGTCTTGACTGCACCAGGAAATTTTATAAATATAAGTAGTTTTGGTATTCCATGGGATTTAAGTAATATTTTAGCTTAATCTCATTAAAAACAAACAAACAAACAACCTTCTATTTACTTGGAAGTAGCAAAGGTATTTTGGCATTCCAAGACTTGTGCTCCCTCTTCAGCAATCCATTTAAGCATACACTTAAAATTGAGCAGTTGAGAAAGCATTTTGCTGGTCTGAGACCACAGAACATGCATCATGAAAGGGGTGACGTGCTAGGCAGTACTTCTATACTCCTGCAAACAAGTTTGGGAACCAGAAGGGGGAATTTATAGGGCATTAAAAATTTGAAAATTTTGCTACAGAACTACAGCTTGCTCCCTTACTCCCTACCCACTCACATCCTTCCAGATCAAGGACATGTCTCCACAGCTTTACAGGCATATGAAAGTGCATTCTTGCCATGCTGCAAGCTGACTAGAAGCTCTGTAAAGATATTTCACGTTCTTGTGACCCTCATGAATAAAGCCCCTGCTGAAAGGTACAGTGGATTAGCTTGGGCTTCATGCCTGATTCAGACAGTTTGCACCTAGCTGAAAAACACAGAGAAACACTCCAAAGTATTTTCTGTTGACAGAAGCACATGTATACATGCATACAAACTATAGGAGCCTGTCATTATAGCCAGTGTCTTGTCTTACTTCATAGTAAATGCAAAGGGATCATGAACCTCACAGAAACACTGCTAAGTCCAATGAAGTATTTTTAAGTTTACAAACTTCTGAAATATACAGTTATAACTAAGAGGTAGCAAGCTCAAGGAGCCATCTGAAATGCTAGAGGATTTTTTTAGCCTGTTATAATTTCTTTTTTCTGGGTAGCCATTTAAAAATTTGATTCTCCTACAGCAGTGCTTCTGCACGTAGGGATTAAGTACAAAACTTTTTTGTGCTACTATGTCAAAAGCTTTTGTAAGTCTCTACATAGACATCACATCAAGATGAAGTCTCTTCAGGAACATCCTTACTGACTTGGCAAAACAAAGTGTGACCTGCTTTAACACAACCTCTTAAAAGAACAGCAATAAAATCACCATACCAATTGACTGAGGCTTGAAGAGAAGAGGTATAAAAGGTGATAGAACTGTCCATAACATGACAGTTGAACTAGACACAGGAAACAGAATCTCCTCCCTGGATTTTCAAGAGAATTGTGCACCCTTTCTCTCTGGCAATAATAGATAATACTTTTCTAGGAGGTGACCTCAAGCACCAGTTTGTGCCACTCCTCCAAAAGCAGCTACGGGAGAGCTACATCTGGAAGGAGCCAAAAGCCAGGCTGCAAAGCAAGGGTGCAGCTCAGGGTAGTTCCTCATGGACAACTCAGTTCTGCTTTCTCTCAGTGCCACTCCCTTCTCCTCTCTGCTCATAATACCTAGAACAGGAAAAGTGAGGAGCAGCAGTGTCCAGACAGCCTGGGGTCAGTGCCAGGGAAGCAGCACAGCTACGGCACGTGGGAGGCTGGAGGAAGATGAACAAATAAAGGAAAAGGAAAGAGAGGACACAGAAACATGTGGAAGATGTGTGATTACCAGCATGACATGGCTGCTCTGCCACCCCTGTGTGTGTACACAATGTACAAGTGTGCACATGCACTTGCATACGTGTACCTGTGTATGCATTTAGGGTTGGGAGGTTGTAAAGAAGATTTGCTAACAGAAATCTCAGCTTTGCTTGTGACATGTGTATAACTTTCTATGTACCATGGGTCAAACATTTACCCGAATGCCTTTTGCTTCTGGTAAAATCAACCACAGGAAGGGCAAGGAAGGATGTAGTGGTGGCAAAAATGCAGAACCCACCATGGCCCTGAGGAGCGCAACGACAAAAACTGAAAGTCTGAGCTCCCCAAAATAAACTGTCTGTGTTTGAGGGCTGGAACAGCAAAAAGAGGAACTCTTGGTCTTGATTCTGCTATTACAGTGGGACCAAAAAGTTGTAACTAGAGCAAATGGTTACAAGGAAGTGTCAGGAAAGTGACTGAAGAGCCACACTGCTTGTAGAAAAAAAGATAAGTCAGGTGAAGTGTGACAGCAAAGAAATATTATGTAAATCAGGCCAGCTAAGCCAAGCAGAAGGCCCAGGCACCAAAATGCCACTTTTACACAGCAAAGCAGAGGGTGTTTGGAGAGCAAAGCCAGCAAAGGAACCCAGCAACAATGGCCTTACTGAGGAGGGACCACGCTCGTATTCTGCCCATCCCAAGGCGAGCAAAAGGGCACACATGGGAAGAGTTTGGGGTCAAAGACCAGCAGGCCTGTGCCAAGAATTCTAACTTTTCATTAGCAGAGGACAGAGAAAGGCCCCAAATTGCCTGTCCTTCCATTGCTTTGTTTTGATATGGGGCTTGACATGGGTGTAAAGCTATTGTAAACACGCGTACTGAGTTACAGAAATGTAAGAAAAAGGAAACAGTCTTTTTTTTTTTTTTTTTTGTAAAAAGATGGGTATTTTTACAGCATACAGAGCCAGTCATGACATTTAATTTTACAGAACAGGAAGGAGCTCAGTAAATTGCTGTAAAAATATCCACCCTTATGCAACCAAAATGCTGACTACGGATCAGGAATAGCTGTGGAATGGCATCATGGATGCCAGCACCTCCAGTACACATCTCTGGAAAGAGATTAATCTACACCTGAGCTAGGTACTCTTGGTAGCAAACTTATGTAAAATGGCCCCAAAAGTCACTTCATATATATAGTTTTAGGCCTATATTCTACTCCCCAAACCATATTTTTCATGTCACAGACCCTGTTAAGTAATTCAAAATAAACTGTAGGCAGAAGACCTAAAATACCAACATTTTGATTTGGCAGGCTTTTAAATTTTCATTATAAGCATTCAGACAAGGAGTAAATAGTTCTTCAAGGTAAGGAGCTACAGATGCTTTCTGAAAATACTGTCATCTTCAGTGGGAATCTCATGTACAGTCCTACACACAGCACAAGAGTAGCACATGGTCAACCACAACATCATCAACATAATAACAATACTTATTACAGGAGCATAACTCAGTAACTGGTTTTGCATTCCTTGCTTGAGAGAAACACTGCATAATACTACTAGAAGTATAGATTGCTTTTTCTTTTTTCCCATTGAGTATTCAATTCCCAATGACACTTAATAAACACAATGAATATATCTATCCCCATTTGTTTATTTCTTTCCTTAATAAAAGCACTTTTTAAAAATTTGGCCCTTATATGAAATACCAAATGCTGTCATTTATGATATAATCAAGAAATATGTGGTCTTCACTTTTTTTAATTAAAAAAATCTTTTCAATACTACTAACACAATTGAAAGATGAACTATTTTTGACACCAACTGCTCTGAAGAATAAATAGCCCATTAAATAAAAATCTTCAGTGTACATTCTACCTTTACCAGTAGAGAAGTAAAAGTGATCAGACAAAGCTTGAGGGCACTAGAGCATAATTCTAAAGGAGAAAGCAGTGAAAAGGCCCAATTATTGCCAAACTAAATTTGAAATAATAGGAATCTTCCGAATCCAAGTTCACTTGGTATCACAGCTGAAGCTACCATTTAAAATACACTAATAATGATAACATGATTTATTATTTGATTGATATAAATGAGCTGTTAATGTTAAAAGGAGACAAATCTAAGTGGACATTAACTGTTTTGCTCTACACTTTTATAGAATCTACCTAAGTCCCACCAAGTACCAACATATACAGGATCTTCCCTTGAGTTGGGATGCCTCTCAAGGTTACTCCTCCAGGTTGTTTCCTCACCACAACAGATTTCACTTGGTAACTGACTAATAACATGCTAAACTCTGAAATCTTAGCAAAGTGATATAAAGGAATGATTGTGCACAAATAAACCTTTAGACATAAACTATTGACCTAGTCTGGATCCAGCTGCACCTAAACTTCCCTCTGAGAAGGAATTTAGAGTGAAAGGGGGTCCTTTCTGAACCTCATGACTTAACAGGAGGGTCTCCCTGCCAGTTTTGGCTGAGCCTGTCCTGTGTGCAGTAAATAATCAAGTGTATCTGTTGCATTTGCTATCGAACTTTGTTAAATTGCTGGTTTATATCAATAAACACGTTGTTACTTCTCTCTTACAAGTGAAGTGCATCACCCCACCCATGACCATATGGAGTTTAACCACGTAACACTTTTTTGGAAGCAGTCACACAACAAATAAAACATACCTGATGTGCCAATATATAGATATTATGGCCAACATCTTTTGGGGAGATGCCATCATCTCCATTCTCCTCTTCATGGTCACATTCCAGGCCTTGGTTATAGGCATTCTTCATCACATCCACCTGTAACACAAACCCAACCAGGGAGAGATTTGAACCAAAGCAGAAAAGAAAAAGAACACTGTGTTTAAACACGGATCTCTCAGTTACTGCTGTTACACAGCCAATTGGATTGGGAGCAATTTCTCCAGATTTCCAACTCATTTAAAGTTCCTGGAGACCTCCACAAACATGAGGGTTGTTCCAAAATACAGCAACAACTGTTTGTAACTCTTTGTTCATGAAACATATATATAACATACGTATATATATTATATATATATATTTCATGTCTGCACACACGTTTTTGTTAGCACTGTTTCACAAACTGTACAAGATTCATTTGCCACCCCTGACAAACTGTACTTGAAGACAGTCTACCAGAGTATGATAATTTAGTTACGAAACAATTACAGAAAAGTGCTTGGAACAGATAAAAATAATGAAGTTGTAAAGACTGAAATCATGCATGCTTGATCCTTTTAAAGTACTTTTTGTGAATTACTATGATCCTGATACATTGTGCCACCATACGCTGCCAACACTTTTCAGCTTAGATGCAGAACATTTTAAAAATGTTTTAATGACAGATTTTTTTTTTTTCAACCAAAAGATTTATGAATATTCACAAGTTTTCTCACCAGTTCTCTTGGTCTCATGTTGAAAAGGATTCTTTCAGCATTCTCACTGTCTTGCCTGCTTTCCATAATAGCCAGCAAAAGCTTGGAGGCATTGTTCTAGAGATACAAAACCAAGTTAATGCAAGTTTTAAATCTCTTTCATGGATTAATGACCCTTACATTTGTTTTAATTGAGATTATGAGGACCACTTTTTTACTGGATAGGATTTTAAACCACTTACATCTTTTATTTCACTGACATATTTAATAAGGGGGTTTTTTTTCCATTTTAATATCAACATTCTGTAAGTCTAACTAATGCTGCAGTCTAAATTAGAAGAAGCATTTTAAACACTGAAAAATATTCGACTTAAATAGAGAGCCTTGCTGTAGACTGTGTACAAGAAATGAAATTCCATTTCCTTCCCTTATTGCCCACCTAGCAATTTTTGCCATGCCTTTCTGTTAGAAAAAGACAAATTACAAGACAATTACAAAATGTACCACACAAAAGGTTTCATCATTCAGGCAGGATTCCTTCCTTTTTGGTTTTTAAGAAGTCCTACTGGTTATTATTCTAAAGGCTGTAAAATAAACTGTTTTCATACATCCCTGGAATTTTGTTTCACTACCAAATATTCCTGGGGGAACATATAAATACAACTTCTACTTTGCCAACTGGCTGCTTTTCACCAAGACCTCTCCTAAGGATTAAACAGCAGGGGATTTAGCAGCAGTAGCCTGGTGGTACCTCAGACTTCAGAGACTTGTCTCTCTTCCAGTTAAATCAGTTGTGAAAAGGAGAGGAAGAATGGTTTTGGAGCTTTGACTGCTTTCTGGCAGAGCAGGGTTGCCTGGATGACCTGCCACAGCATCCCCTCATCATCCCCCAGTACAGACTGAGATGCTGGAACACTTGGAAGCAGACAACAAGGTAACAGGTAGGGGCCAGGAAAACTCCCAACCCACCACAGAACCTCATTCTCAGCTGCTGATTCCAGACATCAGCAGTTCAAACTGACATTTCTCTCAGTGAGGGACAATCAGAACGGGCAGTTTCAGAGGAAAAGGGTTCAGCAAGAAAGAAATACGTTATTCTTCACATGTTCAAGCAACCTGTGTTTTAAGCAGCCTTTGGATCTCCAAGTTTGGGCTGAAAACACGGAGCTCTAGAGGCCAACGTAACAGTCACACAAGTTGTAGTCCCCAGGGAAACCCAGCTAAATTTGTCCAACTCGTAAGCATTTTGTAAATGCAGAAACACACTCATTTCACAGCTAAAAGCCCACAGAGTTTCTTCTTGGTGGGCACAGAATCACAAAACCCAGGTGGAGGGAAAGGACAGCATTTTGATCAAGATTCCTAACAGGAGGCTGCTCTGAGGAGCAGGATGCTCCCTTTCCTGCTGCAGTCTTGGTAACCAAGTCAGTTACGGGAGCATTGGTAGGATCTCAAACTGAAGAGAAAGGAGAGGAACATGACAGGTACCAGGTAGGCTGAGAATGAAGGGAAGAAAATGGTGGAGGAAGGCATCACCTCATGGGTGAGGAGGACTTCGAAGTTGTTTCCCACGAGGGATGGAGAGAAGCCTGCTGCAGCTTCCAGGAAAAGAGGAAAGGCAGAGGATGGGTAGGACTTTGTGTCATTAACATCCAGCTTCTTGCTACTGACTCAGCAGAAGTGGCACGCCATGGCCTAGAATTAGAGCAGGCAGGCACATCCTCCAGGTTTTTTCTCCCAGATCACTTGGCACCTGACATGATCTATTTGACTACTGATTCCTCATTTTATGCACTCTTTGAGACCCTAGGATCTGACTTCCAGTCCCAGATATCAATGAGGAAAAGAGATCCGTTACTTGGAAAACACAGTACACAGTTCTTCGTAACACATTAGTATTGTGAAAAAAATCAGTTTCCAGGTGCTACAAACAGTTCAGCCCAAAGTACTTCTGGCCTTCATTTCTCTTTACCTGGGTTCTTAACTCCTCATAAAAATTTTGGAAAAATAAATTAATGAGTGAAGCAACTAGATACAGCAGAACAAGGTGCTATGAGAAAAACCAAGAAGATACTTGTATTACTCTCTTTATCCTTAGACTGACAATGTCTCTTCAACCTGTCACTATACAGAGTGGCAGATACTGAGGTCGTACTGGAATATTAGTCAGTAAGGAAAGCCGGGGGATCACACTCCAAGTAAAAAGAGGCAGAATAGAACATTGGCCATCTGGGCACTCAGTAATCACTGTCTACCCTGCTCACTAAATGATTTGGGAGTCCACTGGAAAATATAATCCATGAAGACGTAATTAAATACCACATCAGAAACTATGTGCAAAGATGGCATGGGAAAATATAATTCTGCATTGCCTTTGCTTTGCTTGGGGGTGTATAAGTTCAACATAAAATGTTCCCTGAAAACAGAGTCAGAGCTTGTTTGTCTGTGTAAATGTATGGGCCTATATACTCTGAATTCTGTATTTTCACTGTAAAATTTATGTATTTGCAACTTCAAAGATGCCTGTGAACACTGACAGAGTGTCAATGTTAAACATCACTTGGTAAACTCAGTGCTTTGTTATTTCAATGTGTTGCTACTCAAAATCAAAACCAGCAACTTCTTAATTCGGATTTAATTCTTGAGATCACATCTGGCCCAGCAACGTGTCCAGTTCTGAGCTCCCCAATAAAAGGATGATGTGGACTTGATGGAACGAGTCCAGCAAAAAGCCACAAAGTTGATTAAGGGAACGGAGTATTTTTCATATAAGGAACCACTGAGAGCTGTGACTGTTCAGCCTGGAGTAGAGAGGGGTTAGAGGGGTCTTATCAATGTATAAATACCTGATGAAAGGGAATGTAGAAGAGGGAACCAGACCACTCTCAGCAATGCCCAGTGAGAGAGCAAGAGACAAAATAAAACCCCAATAAAATTCTATCTAAACACAAGAAAACAATTTTATACAGTGAGAATGATCAAACAGTGGAATAGGTTGTCCAAATGGATTGTGGAGTCTCCAACGGTGGAGATATCCAGTGGGACACAGTCCTGGTAAACCTGCTCTAGGCTGACCCTGCTTGAGCAGAGGAGTTGGACAAGACGACCTCAAGATGTGCCTTCTAAGCCAAATGACTCTGTGATTCTGTAAAATCAGAATAATTTCCACAGTTTGAACCTCTGGTATCATTCACCACAATTTTTGCTATTTAAGTAACTGGAGTAAGGCACAGACAAGTCTCCTGTGAACTGGCCCTTGCAGCCATGTCTCTGAACTCCACTTTTGGTCACTGCATAGAAAAGATGTTCTACAAGCATTTGATAATGACAAATCAAAATGGCACTGGAGTGAATGTAGCTAGATCTTTACAAAGGCTGAAATTTGGACTTCAAAAGAACTGTCTGCATGCTCAAACTTAAATGTCTGCTTAAGCGTTTTGCTTGAGCAGGGCCTGAATTACATTGTCATTCAAAAACATAATTACAGTTATTAAAATCATATGTAAAGCACTGTTGATTCAATGTTTCATTGTACATGATATATAGTTATATTAATTATTTTATTAGACATCCATAACGTTTCCAACATGATTCAATGCAGCTACCACAAAGTACTTTCTGGTTTGGGGAGGACACAGATCATCTGCAATGGAAAGACTTAATTTGGAGGGCAAGAAAAGGCAAAACCCAGGGCTCCTCCTGGACAAGTTCTACCCTACTTGGCAGAAAGTACAGCTGCAGAGCAATCCTCTGCATGGCAGGAGGAACTTATCTACAAGCCCATCCAACTTCCCACAGATTACAGAACAAAATTACATTACAAGCCTTCCTGCTCTAGCCCTTTCCTTCACACTCTACACCTTGTGTCTCCCCTCAGAGGACACTGAGAAGGGGAAAAAAATACAGTTTACTTGAACCTTGTTTTCAACTTTATTTGGCACTGCAGGTCACCTGAAGTATTATTCTTTTTCACAACACCTCCTTTTCCAGTAATTTTTAAGAGTTCAGTATATACAGAGAATGTCAAAATTGTTACATGCCTGTACAGTCTTGCTATTTATCAATCCTGTGAGATTTCACATCCACAATAGACTTTTCATGTCACGCCTGTTTGATAGATGTTTTAAAAAAAAAAAAAAGCTCAAGGCATACTCCCAAACACAGCAGAGGGTCAAAAGGCCTGTGGTAGAGGGCTTGATAAGGATTCAGAAGTTGAGCCGAATTCATTTGCAATGGTTTTTTTTTTTCAAAGGCTGCTGAGTATATTATGCTGTGGTAAGATTAAGTAAATGTCAGGTTGCCTAGAGCTCTCACATAGGTATGTCTGCTATTCCCAAATTCAAATAAACAAATTTACATGTACTGTACCTTTAGCTGAAGCACCAAGTCCATGCAGTATTTGCCAAGAGGGTTTATGTCATTCAAGATGAGGGCAATTATAATATCAATTCCATTAGACTCATGGGTGGCTATGCACGTCTGCAAAATAAGAGAAGGGAATGGGGCAAGGGCAGGAGAGAGAGAGGGTTGGAGGGGGAAAAACAAGGAGATGGGACAGCAGGAGAGGGGGGAGAGAAAATGCATATCAACAAATTTCCAAAAGAAGGACCCAGAACAATGACCCCTTCAGCCAAAGCAGAGCAGCCTGAAAACATGGCACATGAGGGGCTGGGGAAGAATTGTGTAGTACAGAACTAACCCCAACACTGCCAGTAGTGACAAACACAACTGAAAAAAGGTGGTGCAAGCTAAAATATGCTCCCAGTAAATCATGCAGGGTTTGGCACCAAGTGGTACAAGTTACAGACAGCAGTCCTCAGGAGTACTGCCAGATTCAGCTGAACACACATGACAGGTTCAGACACAAAAGACATGTTTGACTGCAGACACAACCAAATCTACACATTCAGATTCTTAATTTGCATTCAGCAAACAGCATTAATATCACTGTTAGAGCACAAATTGTTTGTAAAGATTGAGGTTCTCCACATACACCTGGATGTGTCCTGCATAGAAGGGCATTTCATAGAATCATAGAATGGCTTGGGTTGGAAGGGACCTGAAAGATCATCCTATTCCAACCCTCTGCCATGGGCAGGGACACCTTCCACTATCCCAGGTTGCTCAGAGCCCCATCCAACCTGGCCTTGAATGATTCCAGGGATGTGGCAGCCACAGCTTCTCTGGGCAACCTGTGCCAGTATCTTATCACCCTCACAGTACGGAATTTTTTCCAAATATCTAATTTAAACATACTCTGTCAGTTTGAATCCATTCCTCCTTGTCCTGTCACTACATGCTCTTGTAAAAAATCCCTCTCCATCTTTCTTGATAGAAATGGAATTCTGGACATAGAATTCAAAATGGTATTTATGACAACAGCAGTTTCCAGATGCCTTTACAGCTGGACCTTCTAGGTGTGGTAAATAAGTCTCTGCTATACAAAAGCCTATGATGTTTTTTCATCTAGGAGGTTTATGGGACAATAGGAAAGAAAAAGTTTTCAAGCAAGAAAGAGAGGGAAAAAATAGAAATGAGAGTGTGGGGCATCTTCCTTTGAAATACACTGAATTAGACTTGTAGTTGGTGTGAACAAGCATAACTCAAATCCTGAGTGACTTCCCAGCAGGTAGGTCTACATAATTAATGTAACTAATCATTCCCTTCCACTATCACCCTTCCTCCAGTGCTCCTCAAGTAAATTTGTTAGAGAACACATTAACTTGTAACATTTTTTGTAACATTTTTTTTTTCATCTCCAGTCCCGTAGTTTTTCTATTTCTACAGCAGTTGTTCCCATTTGTGAGTTGAACATGACTGTTCAAAATTCAGTCCACTAAAGGATTTTTGTTTGTTTTTAAAGTATCAAATAGAGGCAGTTATTACCAGCAATGGCAATAATAGCACTTTTTGTGCACATTAATGAAGTATTAATACTGCATATACTTCTTCAGCTATTTCTAGTACAAAGAACATATCCCTTCTGTAATTTCACTCACTGCAATTTTCCCATTGATGGCCCATAGTAAAAATTCAGCAATTTCAACCAGTGTTGCAACTTTATTGCATTTCTCTTCATACCAAACATGGCATCATATAACTACACTCTTTATCTTTCTATACTTCTTCAGCACGTGACTAAAAAATCTTTTATCAAAAGTCACACCTATATTACTTTAAAAGACTGCAGTGAGAAGGCACAGAAGATCAGAAGCCTAGTCTTTAGTTTCATTCATTTCACTACTGATATTATAGTATCAATATGATATCATAATGCTGCTAGGTAGTGGAGCAGGATGGTAAGTCAAACTTTGTGGCAGATATGTGAAATAAGAAAAGTAAATGTTAGCAACTTATATAAAAAAACAAGGGCAAAATGTATGAAAGTGTAGAAAACAAGGCTGTGTTTGGAATGCACTTCCACAACTGGGACTCCAAATCCAGTCTCATAAACTGAGGTTTAAGCCATGGACAGAACATTAAACTCTCTGCAAAAGGACTGGTAACCCTCAGTGGAAGCAGATATACTACAGGAAGAGTCTATTTTGAGTTCTGACTTAAAAGGATTGCTCAGGCCTTAGGAAAGCTTGGAACATGTTAAGCCTAGTCATGGCAGTTAGAACTGAATTTATGTTCTTAGGAACACTGAAAGGCTTATGACAAGCACCCAGACACCACACATTCAGATATATTCTCCTACATCCAGGAGTTATTTGAGCCCTACCTGGTTTTCATGGCATGGACCTTGGCAATATTCAGTCAAGCTTTCCAGTGTCTGGTTGACAAGAGCCACATTCCTCTCGTTGATGTAAAGTCCCAGTAAGCCCAGCCCACCTGTTGTGCTTCCACAGATACAGTCCAAAAATTGAAGGGTCTCACAAACAAGGTTGTAGTTGGTTTTATTATTTTGATGCCTTAAAAAGTTCTGGTGGATGGAGAAAATGCACCCCAAAAAAAAAGAAAGAGAGAGAGGTCAAATACAGTCTTTTTTCCACGAATACATGTACAATTTACCATGTACAACCATTGTACACCAGGTATTGTCAGCACAGCTCAGCCCCAAACACCCCCAAAACTGCTTTAAGGGAGGGTGCTGGACATGGCACTGAAATATATTGGTAGAAAATTCATTTGGCAAAGGTTGCTGTGGTGACAGTAACTTCTACCAAAAGAACTGATAGCAGGGACACACATTAAAACCTTCACCCATAACAATAATGCCTTGGGAAGAGAGCAGTATCCAAACCTTGCCCAGAAAGTTCCTGAGGCCTTCAGGCCTGTGGTAAGTGATCCACCACTTACACAGAAACCCTGCTAACAGGGACACTCAGACACTCCTCAATTCCATGGGGCTACACTGCAGTCCCCAAGCAATTCAGAGCACATTCATGAGCTCAGCTAAAACATGCAAGTGTTCTTGAAAAGGGTTATTTCATCCCTTGGACCAAAAGAAGAACATTTTAGACACCTCTAGTCTGTAATAGGAATCGGGTGTGTTTTCTTATGAAGTTGCAGCCCTTAAAATACTTCTTTTGGAGCTCAGATCAAAAACACTCTACCTGGAGCTCTCGGTTGTGGTTCTCACACAGCAGCTGAAGAAATCTCAATATTGGCTGCATGATTGCAATGGCAGGGCTCATCATTGCTTCTTCTGTGGACTTCTCTTCTGAATTTGCAGCATCTGTTCCTGAACCCATAAGATCTATTTCTGGGTCCATTTCTCTTCTATACACAGAGTAAGCCTTGGATGTTGCAGAAGATGCTTCTGTTAACTGTCCTTTCATACCCTCTTTCAGATGCAGGGTTGAATCCTTAACTGAAAAGAAGATAATTTGCCTTCATTTCTGAAACTCTCTCTCATTTGATTAAACAATAAGAAAACAATAATAATGAATGCAACTTCTTCTTTGTTGGTGCTTAACTTTTCAAAGACCTCAAGGCAACTTACAAAGAATATCAAAGCAACATTCATGCAGGGATAGCATGTTCCAAACAAACCACAAACCAGAGTGAAACAGAACATTAACACAAAAAGCCCTACTATTTCTCTCCCATATACAATAAATGATGAGAACAATGGAAAGACCACAGGGTGGGAAATCAGTTCCTGTGCTTGCTCTTGTGAAATAGCCCCATTAGCAGCAGCCTCTACTTGTGCTTCTCTAAAAATATGGTTCCATATTTTTTATTGATGCAAACTGGCATAGCTTCACTGCCTTCATCAAAGCTAATTCCTTGTAGCCAGCCTGAGGTGGACTATAATTCAGAGAAAACAGACCAAAGATGCATATTAGCAATGACTAATATTAAAGCTATTGACTAATATTAAAGATATTGATCAACTTGACTCAGCGCTGCAGTTTGAATATAACGCACTTCTCCCTTTTTTTTACAGGGGTGCCTCCTTACCTCTCTTTTTGGGAACAGATATGGTGAGGTCACTGTCATCATCTTTCTTTTTGCTCCCCAGATCAATAGTGTTCACTGTCACTGTCGAGCGGATCTCCTGCTGAGCAGCTTTCATGCGGTCATACAGCACTTTAAAGAATTTTTCTGACTTTTTTTGCTCCTTCAGCTGCTGGTAGGTCGAATACTGCAAAAAAAAAAAAAATTCCTTAGGTATCAATCTTCTAAGAAAGAAGAAATACAAAAATACATTTTTTTTTTGGTGAAACAAATGATGAATAATTACTTCACTTACAGAGAACAAATGTTGGCCACTGCCTGACCAGTTCTTTCATGAAGTGATATACAAGGCCGGTAACAAAGATTGATGATAATGGTTCAAAATTTGGGTAAAACAGTGAACACTGCTATTTGCAATCTTTAAAATGTCACAATATTACACTTGAAGTTAAATTCCTTTGTGACACTCCCCATTTTTGCAGGCTCAATAGAGCCATAATATTCCGTGTACAACATGTTATCATGTAACAACAAGAGGAAGCATGGAACATCAAAAATCTATGATTATAGCTTGGATTATATTCATTTTTTTGTGCTACACACAGAGTTTAATATTAAATAGTTAATATTTTAGATTATTAAGTCCAGTCCCTTAGTATTACTGGCAAGCAGGCTGAGTAACATTTGCAACAGTTTACAAACTGTCTTAAAGTAAAAGCCTTTTACAGGCCCTAACAATTCATTTTACAAAGCTGAAAAAACCCCCCTCATTTCTTTATAATTTTCTGAACACTCTCTAAGGGTCACAGACCATATTATCTTTTCACAGAATAAAGAGACAAAATGGGATTCCTCTCATTCATAGTCTTGCAATGATGTTTAAGTTGATTATTTAGGCTCCCTTCACAGGCAATGATGAAATATGGGGAAATGCAAGGGTTGGATCATAGTTAAGGATAAACAGACATAGAATCATGGAATGGCCTGAGTTGGAAGGCACCTAAAAGATAATCTCCTTCCAACCCCCTGCCATGGGCAGGGACCCCTCCCACTATCCCAGGTTGCTCAGAGCCCCATCCAACCTGGCCTTGGACACTCCCAGGGATGGGGCAGCCACAGCTTCTCTGGGAAACCTGTGCCAGGGCCTCACCACCCTCCCAGGGAAGAATTTCTCCCTAATATCAAATCCAACCCCACTCTCTGTCAGTGTGTAGCCATTGCCCCTTGTCCTGTCACTCCAGGCCCTTGTCAATAGTCTCTCTCCATCTTTCCTGTGGGTTCCCTTCAGGGACTGCAAGGCCACAATTAGGTCACCCCAAAGCCTTCTCTTCTCCAGGCTCAACAATCCCAATTCTCCCAGCCTTTCCTCATCATCTCAATTCTCTCACTTTCCTCAATCATCTTTTTTGGCTTAAGTTAGGTAAGAGGGATATAATTCACAAATTAGAATCCATAGTTTAAAGCAGTTATTTTCTATGGACCGGGATACTGGTCTTCTCAAATGGCCAGTTTTTCTCTCTTCGAAGATTTTGATAAATGACCCTGAAGGTTTCCAGAAAATAATTGTATACTATTATAAAGTATTATAATTTTTAATTTTATGAACCACAATAAAAAATAACTAGAGACAAGGCTCATATGGGAAAGACCAGATTGAAAGAAGAACACAGAAAGGGACAGCTGAAAAACATTTTCTTCTATTGAAGAGTCTACACTAAGAGATATTGCATAGTAATAGGGCATATTTACCTTTGTATTACAGTGATACATATTATAGTGACAAACTTTTCACAGAACTCAGAGCAAAAAGGTTCTTTCTATTTGTCTCCAGACTACATGCTTTTGAAAATCAATATGTGAATAAGTATATTAAATAAGTACCTGTGTTTGCGTATTTCCACCTTCAAGCAATGCAATCCCAAGCAAAATGCCTTCTGAGAAAATCCTGTCATTTCTGGTGTTTACTATAACATCTATGACTAGTTCTGAGGCACCTTCTTTATCCAGAAGGCACTGAATATCAAACATGGTCACCCCAGACTTGTCCGAGTCTTGTCCTGAAAATCCACCTGCGAATTAGACAAATACACACCATTCCTGTTTGTTTCACATATGTATATGGAAATGTATCTACTAGTGGTAATAATGCACACAACAGCAATGTAATGAATTTAATTTTGAAACTGTGTCTCAGGCAAAATTTGCCTTGACAAAAACAAGATTTTTGTATGAAACTGCAATGTTGGGTCCCAAGAATAAGAAATAAAACAAGTCCCCAACCCATTGTTCTGTCATGATACTCAGACAATAAGGAAGTTGGAAATGACACTGATTTGTTCACTGAACCCCTTTTTTAATTCCACTGCTGCACAGTATGGTTTCAGAACACTGACCACTTAAATCTGCTCTTCAGTCTCAGGCCTAATGTACACAAAGATGGTGTTCTGGTAAAATCCACTCTGGTTATGGGTATGACCTTCCAGCCAAATGCTGTTGCCAACAGAACTCCTAACTGAATAAGATCATGACAACATTCTTTAAGAACAGAGACTTGAGTTAATCCAAACTAATGATGTGGGTTGAAGAAATTTTGCTAAATTGTGTTAGCTCATCAAATCATCCATCTTTTTTTACCACAGATTATCATCTTTCCTGCTATACTTATTTCTATGAAGATGCAACTGTGTCGACTTCATTATGAAAAATATAGTACTGCTTTAATCAGTCATTACTACTTGGATAAATCTTTACTCTTTTGTTTGTTAGGGAGCAAAATTTGGTGTGCAGGATACCAAAACTAAACATTTCCAGTGTCTACACTGAAACAGCCAGAGAGGAACAGTTGGGTAACATTGGGAAATGCCCACAAATCTGAGCATGCCTTTAATATATGCTGAAAATGCAATTGAAAGCATTTTGACCTGGCTCTGTACCTAACTTCTGCCTCTTTTCCTACGAAATGCATTATTTTGGGGTTTTTTACAAACAATCCTACAGTAAGTGACATGGCTCCTATACAACAATACAGAAAATTAGGCTATAATGGACCTGCAGAGATCATCTACTCAATCTTCCTGCTCATGGTAGTTAAAGCAGGTTCATCAGAATCTTGTCCAGTGAAGTTGTAACAAAAATTGACACATCCTACAGCCTCTTGGGGTGATCTGTTTCCATTATCTAACCAGTGATTTTGGGACAAGCTTTTCCTTATATCTTTTTTTTTCATATATCAATAAAGGATCTAGAATAGTAAAAAAAAAAAAAGAAAAAAAGTAGTTTTCAGAAACAGGAACATCTTTATCGAAATGTTTTGTGCTTTGCTGAATTTCTGGATGCTGATTTACTGGGACCTGCTTTGGTACCTCCAAATGCACAGAGGCCATGTGAGACAGGTGCATGCACCTTTAAAATGGGAAAAGTCTGATACTACCTTTCTTCTAACTGGTCACACAACATGTTTGATTGATTTACCAACCAAATCCCTGGAGCATTTCCAATGTGCCTATTAGAAAAAAACAGTGCTGCTAATTTTGTTCCCTTGAAATGGTCTGTGTTGATTTACCTCCCACTTGTGCAGCTTTGCTGTAGCTGGCAGACAGGGGCCCATTCATCCCACTTCCATATTCCCCTTTAAAGTAGCGATGCAGGAGTATTTTCCTTAAAGTATTGCCCTTTAAAAGAACAATAAAAATAGAAAAAATGAGAGTTGAGTCCAATTTCCTTTGTTTGAAAAGCAAGCTGTTTAACATAGATACATAATTTATTAGGTCTTTCCATTATAATTAGTAAGCACACAAATAGTAAATTTGTCCGGAAAACAAACATCTAATGGTCTTATCTAACAAATCCCATGGGAAGAATTCTAAAATAGTGTTGTATAAACTTTTTTTTGCAGTTTCTTTTTAATTTATTGATTATAAATAAAATACCTCCACCTCAATAATTCTGACTGGCTATCTGCAAAATGTGTATATTGAAACAAGTTCCATAAATAGCCCATGCTCTGCAGTCAGTGTGTCTGTGCCCTACCCTGCCATAGCAGTACTTTCTTCCTATTTTCTGCAGCTGAATAGTATCACTCCCTGTTTTTCTGATCTCAGATAATCCAGCTGATTGTCGAAAGAAGCCACATCACATAAAATATTAAAGCAGATATATGACATTTGATAGAATAGCTTAAAAAACATTCTCCATATCTCCTTGTTCCTTGACTTCCAAAACCACAACCAGTCAAAATTTGCATGCAGCTCTCTGAAGATATTCCCTTTCATTTCACTCATGTTCTGCAACACAAGACATGTTGAATTAAGAGTCAGGGGCACCAATTACTTGGCATTTTTATTTTGCCTTCAGTCTCCTGGGAACACCTGCAGTCAACACTCAGCTTTTCAGAGGCAGAAGGTGACACAACAACTGTAGGCACATGTGTAACCTCAGATTTTACAAAAACAAGAGTACTCAAGTTCTCCAATGATCACCACAGAAGGGGAAAGTTGAAAGTCATTTGAACAATGCAGAATTTTGTGTGTCACCTGACAAGACAAACCAGCCATTCCTTCCTAATTCTTGCATCTGATTCTTTAATTTCATAACAGTCTGTACAGAGTTCCCTCAAACAGCCAAGAAAAATACAAGACCTGTAGTAAAAGATCAAAAGCTACAAATACAACAGCTGCAAGGAAAACAAGCAGCATCACCTACACATCTGCAGTGCCAGGGAATTTATTAGGTGGATTTTCCAGGTGAGCTTAAGCCAGCACACTCTACCCTACAGAGGAAGGCAAAGGACCAGAAGCCTCTGAGGAACTCACAGAGACAGATTCCTTCCCAGCCTGTTTATGATGGGGTTTAACCCTGCATTGCATGGACAGGGTAGGCTAACCAAGGTCATAAGCAATTCTGAGCTGGTTAAGAGCACCAGCTCCTCCTGCTCAACATCTTGTCTCCAGCTGTGACCAAAATCCAGTGTCTCAGAGGAAAGTGAACCTCATTTTCCTCGTCTCCTGAAGAAGACAAATACATTATTGAGGGGGGGAAAGAAGTTCCCACTAGAACTTGTAAACATGGACTAAGAAGCAGGATAAAGTCCCTTTCTCAGGCATATATATCACAAAATCATAAAACTGTACCACAGAGCAGAAACCCCTCCTAACTCCAGACTGGAACCCAACCCAATTGCCTTGAGACAAGATCTTTTCATCAGAAAGGGTGGCATTTGCCATACCACTTGACCAACCACTCAGTTTGAGTCAATATCCTCAACCAGCAATCTTTGCAGACTGTTGATGACTAATGGTAAATTATATAAACAGTCACAGTGCAGTCATGGGAAGAAACACCAAAACCCATCTATAAATAGTTAATAATACTACCTGTGGTCATAAGCTTTATTGTTCAGTCAAAACAGCCTTTATTTTATCAAGAACCACCTTTAGCACCATGAAATAGCTTTTGCCTAATAAACTGAATTATTTAGCTCTGGGGTCTGATTGCCTGAAATTGAGTAATTTCAGAGCTGAAATCTCAGCTCTTCCTGCCTCATTACGTCCAGAGACACCAGGAGGAGAAGGAGTACAAAGATATTTTCCATCTGCAATGGGAAAGGGAATCCTGTTTCACCCGTACCCAAACTAAGGCACAGACTTAATTTCCCATTCCAAGAAGCAAGTCTGAATTATTAGGATTCCTGTTCTCTCTCACTCCTCTCAACCTCCCATGAATCCAGTGAAACAACAGTTATTAGTTCCCAGAAGCCAAAGTATCAAGAGTCAAGGATGCTGTGCTTGAAAAGCAGAAATGTGGTGGAACCTCTGCTTTGCCTGACAGCTGTGCCAAAAACACACCCTCAGGTTCAGCCCACACATTTGCAAACTTGGAATCTTCATCCCATTTGTGATGACCTCAGGCAGCCATATGACTTACATGAGTCTTGTGAAATCAGCTGCCACTACAAAGAGCAGGAGAGTCCAGCCACACAAACCAGGGCTGAAAATGCACAAATAAATGCCCAAGGAATGCATCAGAAACGCCCGTCACCTCCAGCATGTAACTGTGTGAAGTGCTGTGCTAGAAAAAGCTGGAAAGACCCTTCTCCCAGAAAAAGTGCTGATCCTGCTGGCATAGGTGTCTAGGTATGCTTTTATGGGAATGCCAAAACAGTCAAGAACAGCCCCACTACGTGGATGAGACAAACTGCTGCCAGGGCAAGTCAGACAGCCGTGCCATTGATGGCCTTGTAAACGGCCTCCTAATTTAGCCCAGCCACAAAATTCATATTGCCCAAAAGCAAATGATCACAGCAGCAGCATGAATAAGCAGTTTGCAGCAACTAGTAGTGACATTCATATTGCTAAAGCAGAGGCCAAAAATAAAAGCACACTTAGGCAGGACAGTGCTATCTTCCCTGAATATTCTCCTGTGTGTGGCAGAAGTCCCAACCTTCCAAGCTGAACCTCTCCCGTGCTGGCTACAATACACTTTCTTTTACACCTCTTATTAGGGTATGGAAGTGGCATGTAAACATCACTCAGCTGACTGCAACCCTTCTATAATGGCTAGAACATTGTATAGCTTTGGAAAAAAAACACAACGAAGCATAACAGTCTTATTGTTACTGATGAATACCACTGCATTGTCCCTAACAAAAGCTAGGATAAAGACAGAGGGCACAAGAAAGCAACAACTGGATATTGTTGTTGCAGTTTTAAATAGCTAGGGATTGACAGACAAAAGTTTCCAATAGAGAATAATTATTCCAATAGGAACATGTAGACACAAACAAATTACGTTTTCTCAGTCCGTATTTCATTATACTCATTGGTCTTTAAACTTGATTTAAATGCCTTAGTACAATGGTTTATTCTCTTTACATCCCTGAGCCTGTAAAAAGCTGGTTCCACATAAGGATGGAATGTTCTGTGCCAGGAAGCAATGGCTGAGAGAGATACCAAAGCCTTATAGTGGGTACCTCCATCAGCACCAGCTCACTGCATTACACTGCCAGAAATTATCTGTCCTGTCTTAAATAACTCTGCACACTTCTTAAGCAATTGGAATGATACTTATGATGTTCTGAAGGCTGAACTAGAGGGTCTGGTGATCTCTTCTGGTCCTCACCCTACATTAAAACAATGAAATGGAAATGCTCGGATTATCAGTGATTACACACAAAAGGCAGCCACGTCCAACAAGTATTTCTGATAGAGCAGATGATGTTGTGAGCATATTTCAGTATTAATCCAGGAGGATGCATGAAAATTAGGCATGTTAAATCTTTACATTTGGATAACTTGCAGCCACATATAAAAGAGGAGCTGTCTGGGATCTCCGGTCTATTAATAGAGGTTTTCAGAAAGTCTGGAACAGCTACAAAATCCCAGGGAACTGGGAGAAATCTTACGTGCAATGCTACTTTTCTAAAAGTACACGTGAGTACTGTTTACACTTCTTATTGATATCCAACCCTCTGCAGTGAGTTTGATATCAGTTCTGGGAAAAACAAATGAATGGCTGATTTTGCATTCCATTAACACAAAATTAAAGGAAGCTACTATAAAAAGATGGCAGTTTTAATATTGGCACCATGTTGTAACAATTGCCTCAACACAGGTCTACAAAAACAGACCTTCTGAAACTTCTGAGGATTATCTTCTGCTTTTGCTAATAATGAAAATACCATTCTGGTAAAGTTTGATAAACTGTGAGGTGTGACACTATCCTGGTAGGGCAAAATTTTTGATTAAGTAAGCCCACAAGGATAGTTATCAAATGGCTTAACAACTAAATGACTGACAGAATTCAATGTGCAATTTAAAGCAAGAAATCATAAACAAGTGTAGAGTCTTCTAATGGGCAACCTCATTAAGTATTTATTGTCTGGCTGATTTGGGGCTGGTTTTCTTTTCAATGAAATGAAAGAATACAGAAAATAATTATTAAATGTGTTTAGAAAGGACACCAACAAAAAGGGGAGGGGGAGGGATGAGGTCATGTCACAACTACTAATTTAGGTATCATTTATTACGCTAAAAGCAAACAACATAAGCCTCATTATGTCCAAACCCCTGTATGTCTTAATAACAATAAAATGCAGAACACCAAAAAATGCAGGATTCTGTCCTACGAGATCATGATTTTGAGGGAGAATGAAAGGTTGGAGAAAAATCAGTGGAATGACAACTCTCAAAATCCCACGATTCTGTGAATGTTAACAAGAGCTGTTCTGTAGGATTTGTGAGCTTTACTTCTCCAGACGCAGGGGGCATATTCCTGCAGGAATACCACACCACCAGTTAGTGTTCACAACTCAAGAAGTAGGCTGACAAATTGGATGAGGTTTGGAGAAGCTCCATGAGAGTGATTAGAAAATAAAACCTGCCTTCTCATCAAAAATTTAAGGCTTTCAATCTACTGAGTTTATCAGCCTAAGCATAAACTTAGACTGTTTCTGACCATCTACATGAGAAATCTGATAATGGATGACTTCAGTCTAAAGATAAAAGGTGCAAGACATGCTGGTGAGAAGCTGAAGATGGAGGAATTCAGCTAGAAAAGAAGTGGAGGCAGCTGGGTTATTCAGTTTGTGGGTTATGAATTTTATTTTTATTTTATATAACAGTAATGGCATTTAGCTATTGGAACAGCTTAAGAAGAGGAGTGATAGTCTGTACTGCTGGCAGTTACCAAACCACGACTAGGTGGCTTCTAAGACAGAAACTATTTGAAGATCTTGTGGTCTACATTAGGAGAACAAGCTGGGTGACAGAAATATGTCATCTCACATAATCTATGAAGACATCATGCCACCTTTTCCTGTAGTAAATATAGATGAGGTTAGAAGCCCGGCTTTCTATGAAGGCTGTTTGAAAAACACCTACTTCTACATGTTTCTTCTCATAAATTGTAAGTGAAATTTCTATTCTGCTTGGTCTGAGTTTCAGGATGATATTTTTGTTGGTGTTGCTTTTCACTCATTTTCAAACTATTTTGTTCCCTCCCTTCCCTTCGACACAAAACATGGCAGAAGTAATTCTGTGCAAGATACCACACATAGAAGTTTTATAACCTTTTAAATTAAAATTCAACCTGCTCTTGAAATGTAAGATGACACAGACATCTCATCTCCAAGAGGGATCAACTGAGGCCACAGCTACCACACGCATGGTGTTGCACAAGCACAAGCTTGGAAGAAAGCCCTGGAGTCTTGGCTCCTATTATGTCCAGAAAATGGAAAATTTCTGTTTTCGTGATGCCAGCAACTTCCAGGGGGCTCACAAATTGGGGGAAGTTGTTTGTTTTGGGGAGTTGTTTGTTTGTTTTTGCACAGAGTGAGCTTTTTTTCTCCGTTTTGATCTTTTCTGCAACAAGATGCTTTCATAGCCAACTGATAGTCGAAAGTGATGTATTTTCACCAATAAAACATGACACCCAACAGCAGAGTTATTTGCACACTGGGTGTTTGGCCACCCCAGGGAAAAAAGCACTTTTAAATATGAAGTTGGGTCCAGTTGGTGTCCAGCTCTGCTTCCACTAAAATCAAAGGGAGATTTGCCAGCAATTTCAGTAGGAGAAGGAGCAGACACGCACTTTGCCAGGCAAAAGTTTTTTATCCAAGTCTAAAAAGAAAAAAAAAGCACAAACCAAAATATGCACCACACTTCATGACACATGGCCACCCACACCTCTCAGCTGTCTCTCATTAGGCAGAGACACCCCACATTTAAAATGTGCCATTGTTCAATCCTACACAAAACTGGGAGTAATCCCACTTGTCTCAATACAACTTGCCTACATCACAAACACTAACTGATAAACTTAGGTTGTAACTAGTGAAGAGATTCAGGTAAAAAACACAAGCATGACCTTCTCTAAAACCAAACTAGTGATTTGAAAGAGTAGTTCATTTTTTTCAGCAGTCTTAATTCTTCTTTTCTTTGCAGTTCCAGGTTCCATAGAAAGCTGGAAGCTTAAGTGCCAAAATATTTCAAAACAAATGCTATTGCCAGTCTATATTCAATATAGATAGTAAAAAGAACACTGGACACCTGGCAAGAAAACCAGATTTTACCTGATTTTACCTGATAACTGGTAACAGATTTTACCTGATAACAATTTTGCACCCTAAAGAAAGTGAGGAAAGTGTCATAGTAAAAGTAAGGGGGTTTTGGCAGTATCTCTAAAAAGTGTCTCCACTATGAATACAGCAGGAGAGGAAAATTGTTTGGATTAGTGAAAACCTCAGCATTGGGGCATTCAGACAGACTAAGAAGAAAACATTTTTAAAATACTGTTTGATTTTGTAATTACGTAATCTTTTCTATTGGGTCACAAAGTATTAGCAGCTGTCAAATGTCCATTTTTCTTTTGTCCAAACATAAGATCTCTACATACATATGTATGCATTTATATAGAGGGAGAACAGGTCTTTCCTGTGGGCAAATATTATTGTTTGTATCTGTCGCTTGTGCTGTTGCTCACTGTTTGACAGGGTTTCCATCTGCAGTGATAAATTGTGCACTTACAAAACAGGTCATGTTTGCACCTACGTAATTTTTCCTTTGCAACTTCCCCCAGTACAAGACAAAGCACTGAGAAACACAATAACCCAAGTTCTCAACCGCTGAAAGAAAACAATGTAAGATTTGATCACGATTATTCAGAAGCATTTATGACTGCACCATCAATAACATAGTGGAGGAAAAGACCAGATCTGAGAAGCACAATTTTCAAAGACTAAAATTATCTAACTCTTATGCTGCAGGGGGTAAACTTTCAAAGTGATGCACAGGGAGTTATGCACACAAATCCTATTATTTGTTAACAGGATTTCTGTGTGGAACTTCTTGTGCTCTGCAAGAAAAAAAATTTACCCCTAAGTGCCCTAATGTGAATATTTACCAAAACAGACACTTAATTTCCAGATGCATGCTTATAAGCATGACTGCTTTGAGGTTTTATGAGCAATTTGAAACAGGTAGCTGAGGAAAATAATCGAGGTGGCCAAATAGCAGTTTCATGACATTATTCTCTCTCACCATGCTGCTATTATGTTGAACTGCAAAGCCAAAGCGTTGTGGATACCTAATTTCCTAGGTAAGGCATGCACTGCAGACGTAGTGCCTAACTTGTTTCAAATCAGATGTGCCAGGATCTTCACTTGTTGGCTCAGGAAGCACTTCTCCATCTCAGTTCTCACCTGCTCATTTTTACCCACCACCAGCTCCACACTTGTCTACTGCTAAAGATCATAAAATCACAGGATGACAGGATGCTTTGTGTTGGAAGAGACCTTAAAGATCATCTCCTTCCGCCCCCCTGCCACAGGCAGGGACACCTCCCACTATCCCAGGTTGCTCAGAGCCCCATCCAACCTGGCCTGGAACACTTCCAGGGATGGGGCAGCCACAGCTTCTCTGGGCAACCTGTGTCAGTGCCTCACCACCCTCACAGGGAAGAATTTCTTCCTAATATCCAATCTAAACCTGCTCTCTGTCAGTGTGAAGGCATTCCCCTTGTCCTGTCTCTCCAGGTCTTTTTAAATAGTCTCTCTCCATCTTTCTTGCCAGTTCCCCTCAGGTACTGGAAGGCTGAATTAGGTCACTCTGAAGACTGATAATTATACTTCAGGAATTCAGAACTTGTTCTAAGGCATTCCAGGTGCTCATGTCACTGTTTACCTTTAAAGGAACCTATGCATTTCCTAAGCCAGGTTATCTGCAATCTAGGTTACAGGCTTCTGGAAATTTTTCAATGGATTTGACATGAGTTCTGGGTTGTACTAATAGTGTACTAAATAAGCACTTCATAGTTTGGGGTTTTATTGTGTAAATGTCACTAAACCATGACTTGTGATACTTTCTCCAAATTATACAAATATTCACAGTTAATATTAATTACTCAGAACTCCTCTATGTGTCTGTATCATTAAAGAAAAAAATAATCATGGGACATATGCCTGGTCTCAAAACAATCCCAAGACCCCATCAAAACCAACCATTTTTCTCTAATGCCACTCACTCCTGCCTGAACACCACAATATTCGATCCACAGAATTTCCAGATTCTGTCCTTCCATGATTTACAGATGTGCTTCTGACAATGATCAGCAAACTTGTATCAAGTTTGATACAAGTGCCCTGAGAACCAGCCTGACAAAATGATCAACACACTTGATGGTTCTGAGAAACACCTCTTGCATTCTCACACAGAAACAGATACCCACCTGGAGCAAAGCCAGCTACCACACTGATTTCACTGTATCTATGAAATTAGGTGGCATTTCAGACTAACAGAAAAGTAGAGCAAAGTTAGACAACACTACAAGTCTGGTGCTTTATTAGCTATCTACTTTGACAGGGATAATTTGAAAATATTTATAATTCATGTTCCCCAGTGTTAAAAAAATAGTAGCTTGAATAAATTTCCAGTAAACTTGATTGGGAATTTTCTATTCATGTCAACTCTCCCAGTTGTATAATCCTTTTCATAAGAGCTTGTACTTTAAGTTCAGCACCTAGAGTTAACTGCTTGTATGGGAATTCCAGCTCACATAAAAAAAAAAAAAAAGAGGCCAAAACAAAAGCCACCCCCACCCCCCCCCAATTCCTAGTGCTCCTAATCCTGGGAATAGTACTTGGAAATGTGCAATCTGTGTGACCAGATCTAGAAGGCCAGAAAACAAAACAACAACAAAAACCAACAACAAAAAAACCCCACTAAATATGTGGATGGGTTTTTGATTGTTAAGAAAGCAAACCAAAGTAGTTTCATCATTTCTAGGATCCTGACTCAACTTTTCTTGCCAGAGATGGTAAATATCAACTAAATATTAAGCAACCTCCTCCAGCAGATTTGTTGCTAGTGCATGCTAAGAGCAGCTCAGATCCTTGCTGCTGACTCTCAGCAAGGACACAGTTGCTGCTGCTTGGCTGTCACCACAAAGAGCCACATCCCCTCTTCCTCAAACAGCAAATTCACTCCCAAGCAACTAAGAATTAATGGCAATACAGGACTACAAGGTAAGACCACACTAGAAGGAAAACATAGCATGAGATATGGATAATCTTCCAACTAAACCAACATCATTGCAGATCTGAGCTCTGTTTGTGCCCTGGCATAGGCTGTGCTGCCACATAGAAGAGTCAGGCTTTACAATAACCCCAGTGTTGAATTCCTCAGGAGGCTGGAAAAAAGGTGCTTGGCACATTTATTCCCCAGGAATGAGGAATCACGTCTTGGTTCAGACCCTGCATTAGGCCAAGCAACCTCAATTTCCATTAATGTCATTAATAAGCAAGCAGGCTAAGCACCTCTTCAGGGTCATTCAGGGTTTATCCTGGTTTTCACCTACTGATTCACAAACCTGCAGTGACCTGGTGTGGAACTGGTCTTTCCTGGTACGCCTGAACTTTTTATAACAGAGCGTCTCTTCCAAATGACAGACAGTCTGATTCTTGAAGGCCCCTTTCAGTAGGAAAAACCTCTCGGTTTCCAAAGCAGTTCTCAATCCTCCCTTTTAAATTAGAGGCCAATATTAGCTTTCCACTCTTGGAGTCTAAGATTTCATCAGTTCAAACAAATAAACCTAATAACGTTCTTTGAAGACTGCCATGGAAATAATTCTGACTTTGTGCAACACTGCAGCAGAAGTTTCATAAACTATTTCTATTAGCAAAAGTTGCTGAATGAAACTGAAACGTTGTTAAGAGAGTAACATTTTGTTTTCAATAACTTTCAGAGGCACATTAGCTGTCATGCCAGAGCTCAATAGTTTCTCAGCTGTCATCTTATTTCAGGAGCAACAGCAATTTCTAAATGCTAAGTTTCCCAAGATCAGGAAGAAGTTATCCTCTAGGTTGAACAGGAAAAAAAAAAACCAACAAACTGAAGCCATTCTAGAATTGGTTGAAAAAATTACCAAAAATTTGCTTGAAATTAAATTAGCTGGTTCAAGGATAGAGACAAGGGGGAGACGAAGACACATTTTCATGAGCCTGTCTCAGCTTTTCAAATTCCCACTACTAAAAGACAGATTCATGTTTATATAAAATTTAATATGCAAGCTGTTCACCCATAATATTAAATTGCCCCTTTATATTTAATATTTGCTAAAATTGCTGAGTTATTTATGCCCCAGATAAGAGTGCTGCACATGTGCATTAGCTGTTTCATCATAACAGATTTTAGTATACATTTGTTATGAAGCTGTTGCCATTATAATGCCTAAATGTCTATTGCCACCAAGGAGAAATATATTATCCCTGGAATGTTCCTACATGCACAGCATGTAGCTATGGAAATACAAGGTCATCTGCTTCTTTAGAGCTGTTAAGTACAGCAAAGATTCAAGGTGAGGCTACACAAAACCTGTTCTGGAAGTCCTGTAACTCCAATTGTTTTCTACTGTTTTTCAAGAGTAGCAATATCCCCACTAATGACATCTCCCTGATAAACACCATGCAACATCCCAACTCTACAACATTATGAAGACCCAGGTGAACTCTCCAGTTCCAGTAACTGGGAATTAGACAGTACACACATAGCATCCAGTCAGTGCTTCAAGTGAAAGCAAAATGAAATGCACCAACAGTTTTAGGGGCTACAAAACTGACTGCTCAGGCTATTCTGATTATTAGTAAAATCCTCTGATCTGAATGCAGCATTGGTGCAGCATTTAGTTACCAAAAAAGCCTTGTTAAAACGTTGAGTAGGGTGGGAATTAGTATAGATAAAGTTAGTGCTCTAAGTTAGATCAATGACACAGTTTCACCTAAGTCACCATTTCCTAGAAGGCTCAGGGAAGTGCTGAGAGCTGACAAAGGTGTGGAAAAACTGTGGTGTTACAGATTGAAATTACTACCTCAGAAAAGAGAAGGAAAGATGTGACAAAAGGACAGCAAAGCATGAATGATGAGGAGATGGGGAGGTTGGGAATTCCTGTTTCCTCTCCCACCCATAAAGAGGTCTCCAACAGAATGTGAAGATGGTCAATGAAAAGGTGATAAAGAAGTAATTGTTATCCCAAATATAATTAGTCACCAAGGTCAAGAATTCAGCAAGACTCAGAAGAGGATTTGGGCCTTTCTATAGATGACAAGGAAAAACAGTTATAATAGCAGATGTTAAAAAAACAACTATGGGAAAGAAGACGAAATCTCTTGCTTTAGAGGCCACAGATTTATGATCTTACTGTTAAGCATTATCCCAAGACTTCAGGAAGAATAGAAAATTTCAACTCTGCCTACAGTGGGGATTCTTAAACCTTCTGAAGCATCTGGTGATGGCCACACAGTGAGAAACACTCCTAATCCTTTGGTCTGACCCTCTTTAGCAATCCCCATGTGTTTAAAAGAGAACATGAAGCGTACCAAGTCCATTTGTATTGGATCCAGAAACCCGTGCAGTCCAACATAGATTCAAGAGAAAAACAGTTTTTATGAAATCTCTGGTGAGAAGACACACAGAGCAGAGCAATACAATGACCCAGAATACCAGCTTGAACCCTGACTTCAACAGGCAAAAATGCAGAATTGTCATAGCAAGAGAGTACATTACAAAAATCCTAACATGAAAAAGATCTGTATTCTATCTGTCTTCACCTTTGCTTAGGAAAATACTATTGGTTTATATAAAAATGATGGCAGGTAGAAACACCTTATCTTTTGAACAAAAGGCAGCTTCTTAGAGAAAAGCTTGAGGCTCCCTTCTTCAGAGAGACATTCTGCTGGTGTTGAGCTGGGTACACACACTCACTCAGCCAGGTAACTCTCCAAACTCTCCTCCCTTCCACAGATGACCCTTCTATTCTTGTAAGTCCAGAATATCTCACCCTCTAAGACACTAAAGAATGTCTTTGCATGGCAGAGACAGCCACGGCATCAGATTTCCCAGTTCTGATGACAGCCTATGAACACCAGATCCCTCATTTAGCCCTAAATAACACTGACCAGAATGTCACCATTATTTAGTTCCTTTAATTAATTACAACTTTGCAAAGACTTTGTGACATAAATTGGTTTTCTATACATATTAGTGCCTTTCTGTCTCCTTGTGGGTCCACTAATGATGAAAAGGCTTTCTGACTGCTAAGGATGGAGTGTCACATAGATGCCTCCACCTACATACTTCATGTCCTTCTCTGGCCTCAAATTCACTGTATGTAGAAGCAAGTATTAGTATTCTGGCTGTGGCACCCTCAGCTGCTGAGACTCAGCCAAAATCTTGGCAGATTTATACAGTGCAGAAGGAATGATGTGGAAGACTGGGAGAGGATCTGGATTTTGTCTCTCTTGCTTTGCTGTCTTCCATCTTTTTTCTTCCCTCTTGTCCCCTCTGAATTTGCCTTTTTCCTCCCTGTCCCCTGGCTGTACCAATGACACATTATAATACATGTGACACTTGATTTGTAGTTTTTCCCCCTCAGTAACTCTGGTAATCAGGCCTCCTTGTTTAGCAGCTCCGGAAGAGACCGGAAAAGGGCAAAGAGAACATTTGGGAAAGAAGCACTTGGTTAAAAGTCGAGCCTTTTCTTCCTCCTCCATGCTGGGACCTCTAATCCAAACTCTCAGAAGAAACACATCTGATGATTCACTATAACAAAAGCATTGGAACCGACAGAACAAGCCAAGATGAAGCAAAATGACGTCCAGAAAAGTGGTTAGGAAAAGCTGAAGATGGAAATAGGCTGGTAGATGAGAAAAGTTCCAAGCACAGCATCCAGTTTTGCAGAGAATTTTCCTCAGGTTTTGGTATATGCAGATAAGTACCTCAGACAACAGCAAAAAGTCATTATAGATTAGAACAGAAACTAATCTTCAATGAACATGTATTCTGCATATCAACAAGAAGATGAGGAAGGAAGGGGCATAATTGTTGGCAGTTTAAACTTAGACTCAACTACAAGAGAAGTCAAAGGAAACTGAGTATGCTCAGTACTGACAGAGGACCTAGATGAAATGGTACTATTGTAAACTCCACATTAGGATGCTTCTTCAGTGTGAAGAAGAAACTTTAACTTGGAATTTCCTTGCTGCAAAGCCTTTAATGTTTTCAACACAAGACTTAGGTTTAATTTGAATAGGTCTGAGCAACAGACATATTTACAGTGGCAAAGGCTTTTTATATTTCCTTCACTAGCAGAATGCAGAGGCTCAAATGTCATAATTAAATATGAAATTCTATTAAAAACCAAAAACAAGTCAGAGCCAGAGTCTTTTTAAAAATACCCGATGTTTAAGGGAGACAAAATTGAGCCAGTATCTGGGAATGTGTGTTCTCTGACCTGTGTGAAAAGGCAGCCAGGGGACTGTGTACAGGCAATACAGTTACCATGGATACCTCACTGCTTTAGGTGTAGGAGCTTAACATTACAAACAACTTTGCAGCATTAGGCTACTGGCCTCATAAAAACACTGCAAAATAACAATGAGTTCTGAGATAGCCATTATGATCTGTTTCGTGACATGAGAATATAAATCTTGTATCATAAAGCAAAGGACAAAGGCAGGATTGAGAGGACAGAGCCAGATCTGGCTAGACCTTAATTTACACTCTGCTTCTGAAAGATGCTACAGTCCTCGGCTTGCTGGGAAGATAATGGGACCAGTAGTCAGGCAGTTTGCCTCAGAATATTGTCCTCCTGCCTAAAGTTTTAGCTAAATTAGGACTCCAAACTTGAGCCAACACAGCACAAGCAGAAGATGCAGCTGGAGTCAAAAAACCTCAATTATTTTCAAGTCTCCCTTTAACAGTGTGAGTTACTCTGTAAACATCTACCACAGGGGTTATGGTATCACACATACCAACTGCATTAAAGGACAGCTCTTTCACATGAAAAATTACAATGTATTCCCACATCCTTCAAAGACCACTAGGTCTTTGTGGGGAGATGCTAAATGTGCCTGCTAGACAGTAAGCTGTGTGCCTTCTGAATGCCTTCAGCAGTTGAGAGAGGCCACAGATTTCACAACTGCAAGCCCATCTCTTGGCCCAGCTACCACTCCACCTGGCAGACAGTCTCAACAAGAAAAGAAAATCTGCTTCATACCACTGTGTCTAATAGTGGCAAAAGATATTTACTCCTGCACACCAAACTACCTGATCTATTGATCCAACAGTTAACCATTTTTTGGGCAGTGAATGCATCTGTCTCCTCCTTCACCTCAAGCAAACGCTTACAGGAAATCACTTGAGCTGCTTTCTCCTGCTTTAGGTATTAAATTTCACACAAAAGAAGTTCAGGTGCAGGTGAGGCTAGGGTTACATTTCAAGGGATGAAAAATCCATCTCAAGGAGATTTATGGTCACATCGACTATTTCACAGATGCACTTTTTGCAAGACTATAATGGTCAAACCCTTCCATAAGGCAGGACAGCTGAGCAATCTGCTGGAAGAGCTGCAAGTTCCAGGCTGAGAAGGAAGCAGAGAAGTTGGAGCTGACATGGGATGCAGACAGGTGCATCTGTCAGGTGCATTCAGCTCATAAGATTCACTTGAACACAGATGTGCAATACCTACCACGTTTCATAAGCAAATACCATGTGCTGCTCCAACTTTCTGCCGACCTACTCACCAGAGGAAAGTGGACTCCTTTCATGCTCTGTCAAGTATTTTTGGCAGTGGGTGTGTTCTTATACACTGTAATAAATTTTGCACTGAAGGCACCCTAAGTTTTCACCAGCACAGAACCATCTTTCAGCCTTCATGGAACACACTGTGCAATTGTAGAAGGGGCACAAGCAAAAACTAAACTCTTCATTCAAATGACTAATACCTGTTTTTTGCCCGTATAATTATAAAAAGGAATAATATAGATCACATAAATGGCAAAGTAATTGAATCTATCTGCAAACTAAGTAGGCAGATTTGAGAGTAAAACAGTACCAAGGACCCACTTGGCAGGCAGGGGTGGAAAACTTCCTACTTGTTATGACTGATTCTTTTTTAACACAAAGGAGGGGAATACAGACACCAGCCCATGGAGACCACTGAGCAGGCAATGCAAGCAGAAAGGGAACGAGGGAAGCGTGGCTGGAGTGATCCCATCATGGCTCTAATAACATTAGAAATCTTTATACTGGCTTTAATGGGATTTGGATCAGGTGTAAGGGAAGCCACCTTATATTCCCCTGAACTGTTACTCCTACCAGCACAGCAAAACAACCAAATCCCAAGCATCTATGTTTGCATTTCTGCACTCCATGAAGGATATACCCCCACACACACATGAACAACCTGTATAGTTGTAAGACAACTTAATTATTAATGGATTAATGAGAGGAATTAGTAAAGTAGGTAAGAAAAGGAAGCAAATAAGTAAAAATGTTTAAGTTAGTATTTTCCCCTCTAACAATGCTTCCTGGGTATCTTAAGCAAACAACCATCCAAAAGAAGCCTGTAAGTGGCTATACTTAGAATAATATTAACCTTGCATCCAGAAAGAGGGAAACAAGGTACTGAAAATGCACATTAAAGCCTCCCATGTAACAGAAGCTCTGCTGCATGTCCAAAACCATCACTGTAAAAAGCACCACCTGATTTTTCTGGATCCTGCCTGTGCTACAGTTTAAACATCAAAGAGATTATTTAAAAACTACTTCATTATGTGCAATGTTGGCTGAGGTTTGTCACTATTCCTTGCCCTTCTAATGAAGAGATTAGGTGGATTTACAGCAAGACAAACTCCTTGGTGTTTTCCTAGATAAAGAATCCCACTCCTCCTCATTTAAAAGCTGCTAGCCTTGCTGTAGGTGGTGATTATGCTGAGGGTGAATTGCTGTGGTTTCTGTCTGGCAATACACAGCATTGGCACGTGCAAGCCCCACACTGTCTGGAAACAGCATTACATCAAACCATCCAAGCTAGTGGCTTACACAACCAGCTACAGCCCTTGGAAATCTGTCAGCTCCAGTGACTTGCTGTGTGCACTTCTGCTTCTCAGACATCAGCTTCATCATGTTTATCAAAATGCTATCAGGCTCCTTTAAAAAATAAACTTGGAAGCATCGACCTTTGACTTAACTTAAAGTCTTATGAAGAAAAAAAAAAAAATCATGTATCAAACAGCAAAAAACTGCTTGACTTTAACACCAAATCTGACCTCAGTTCATGAGAGGCTGTGGGTGCATCCATGCAACACTATGGAGAGGAACCCTAGAAAACACAAAACAAGACAGCACCAGAAAGGGAAGCTGCACCATTCTGCAAGTGAAATTAGTTAATGAGTTAATTTGGAGCTAGCCTAGGGATCCCTAAGGCAGGGCAGCACTGCATACTGTAAGCAGGCACACGCCATCATTAAATCTAAGAGCTACGGATCAGGTTCTTAATTAAAATCAGTTCTGCTGGGATCTCAGCACCAAAATTAAAAATCACTGAGAAATCTCCAATCAAACAAGGCGTTCATGTCTCCAGCTCTCGGGCAGCCATGCCGTGTTATGTGAAGACCTGTGAATAAGAATTGTTTCCAGAAATCAGTGGGACCAGACATCAAGCAGGGAACTGCACATGTGTAGCTGTATCTGCATCATAGCTGAGTGTTAGACAGGCAACAGCCTCAGCCACAGAGTCACTGCATTTTCTACATGATTTGAAAACCGACACGTTGTACTTTAACAAGAAATGCTGTAACTACATCCTTGGAGGATTGTTGTTCTGTACCAAAGAATTATTTCCCTTCGCTCTCCTCCCCTCCCCCACTTCCCTCCCCTATGAATTAGTAAATGAATTTCTGCCACAAACCCTCAAACCATATTCTTCCCAATCAAAGAGCAAAATGATACCCAAGAGAGCAAGGCAGCACAGAACCAGTGAGATCCTGCAGACAGCTAGACTGGGTGGAAAGCTCCTGTCACTGCCACACACAGATGAGCACACATGCTCAGAAAGCCTATGGGGGTAAAACAGGACAATACCAGAAAGAGGATTACATCCAAACTACATTGCTGGAAAATGTTCTCCTGGAACTGGACAGCTGAATCATCTGCAACCAGACCAAAAAAGATGATAGACAACAAAAGACAGTACATGTTAATTAAATAAGCACAGTCTTGTTTTTTTGCCTTTTTTCTTCTGTCCCTGCACGAGAAGCTTGGAAACAATTCCTTAAGGGCAGGATCTGTATTATATGCTGGAGAATCCAGCATAGGCAATGATGGCCAAATATATTGCAATCTGCATATATTTCCAGGGAAAATGAAGCCTGCAGTTTAGCTCAGGGTCTGCACTTCAGTGTTTTAGCAAATGGGGGGGACATAATGTTTGCTTGTGAACTCAGCCAGAATACAGATCCAAGAAGATGGGATTTTTATAACGTGTTTTTTTTTTTTTTTCCGTAAGACACAGTGCTACAGGGGCTAAATAAAAAGCTTTTGAAAAAGTCATTGCACATAGCATGAGAATAAAGTGCCAGTCCCAGCAGCAGCCGCACAGCCGGCATCCACATTGTACAACAATCGCACAGCTCAAATCGTGACTATGAAAGGACAGCCCGAGCAGCAGGTGGGATGGAGGGATGGCAGGGGTCCACACCCCAGCACCTCTCTCTCTCTCCAATCTCTCTGTTCATCAGTCATGTCACATGGGCTGTTCCCCTGCAAGGAACATCCAGAGGAACAGAGAAGCTTGAAAAGCATGTCCCAGGCAGGGGAAGCAGCTGGCAGGCATCTGTAATTGAATTCCAGGAGGACTTGGGCTATTTTTAAAATTCTCTGTAGGTTGGCTTTTTTTTTTTTCCTCTCTCTTTAAAACAGGTGAGTATTTCCAAAACTCGACACAGTTTTAAAGTTTCACTACATACATCTCTAAGTTCCATCACCATGTAAAAATCGTGCAATAGCTGCAAAGCACAAGCAATCAGAACCACATTCTAAAAATGTACCAGGGAGGGAGAAACTGAATCACTTTTCTCTTTAATTGTATATTGTAAGGATAAAGAACTTTTGCCTTGAAGCGCAAACACACAAAACCTCTTCTACTGTATTTATACCCTAGAGGGACACTGGTTTTCTAACAGCTCCAAAATAAAACAAATTTCGTTGTTATTATTTATGAGCTGTGCTTCTGCATTATCTACTAACTCACAGATCTGATGGCCCATTGGTATCTAAGAAATGAATCTCGACAAAATGTAGGCTGTAGAACACGAAGAGTTTTGGTATTTTCTTTCCATAAACAGTAACTGAACAAGGTATTTTCATTTGACCAGTCTAGCACTATACTAGGACTCCTGACATGCTCTTGTTCATAAGCAACCTGACCTGCTCAAGTTGTTGTTAGATCTTTCCACACTTCTAGAGCTCCTTTATCTCCTGTATGGATGATAATTGGAGCCCTAATATTCTCTCACCACAGCTTGGGAGAATGGTCCTTTATTCTGGGAGGAAGCACGTTGTTAATCTCCAGCTGTCAAGGTCTCTGAATCTGTTTACCTGTTTGGGCACTGCCTCTGCTCACCAGAGGCAGGGTGTGGGACCACTTCCTTGGATGGACTAGTGAAGGATGGTTAAAGGATGTGAAATACAGCTCAATAATATGAAGCAGGAAAAACCAAAGACTGCCAAGGCTGCAGAGAGGACAAGTTCTCATTTTACCCACAGCACAGTCCAGTCTGAGCTATACTAATTTATTTTCTGAGTTGATGCAGCAAGTTAAATTCTCTGATGATAATGAGCAGTCACCAACTGCATCACCAACTCATTAAATAAACTCAGTATCCACTCGTTAGCAAACACATTTATGCACTCTGGATTTAAGACTTGTGGCTAGCAAAAGCATAGCACATGATAATTTCTATTATTTTTGTTCTGATTTGTGGAAAACCATCCTCATACAGCTGCAGCATGCCTCCCTCTATCTTTTGATTGTGCTAGGTTACACACAAAAACTGTTACTTTTGAAAAATAGTCAGAAGATAAAGCCAGGGATCATTTTTCAGTGCTCTGCAAGAAAGGGTTATGTAACTATACATCACAAAGTATATTTTAACACGAGTATGTTCACTGTGTATAGAGAGGTGAAGTGAAAGAACAGAGGAAGAACAACATAAGTGAAAAACCTCTAAACACCAGGAAAAAAAAAAATATTTTGTGATGCCTCTTAATACAGAAGAAAAACTCCAACAACAACTTCCTCTTGAAAATACAATAAATACAGGATAACAGAATGTGTATCTTAAAAAGTGATATTATTTGTTGAATATTCCCTGAATGTACAGCCAGTATACCTGATCTTATCAAACAGCATTGGATTCTGTTGCAAGCACAGCTTTATAAATGGCTATTTTCTAACTGTAGAGGTGGCAGGGGAAATGTTTAAGAAGAAAATGTTTTGATTGCCATGCAGACTGCCTGTAAGCAGTATATTCTGGCCCTTAGAAGGCAGGGAAGATTTAATACAATTCAAAATTTCAGAGGGTTTGGTTTCTTCGCAGCTCCTGGGCAGCACTATTATTCTTTTCAAGGGCAAGAAAATGAACATTAGCTTCCATCAGAGGAGGAACGATGTGATTTCAAACTGTACTTTGGAGAGATGACGGGGAGAAAGAAGCAGGGTGGGGATGGGGGAATCACTTCTCTGTCTTCCAGCTCTGTTATGTCAATTTGTTCCTCAGCTGGTTATTAATAAAAATTGTTGCTTAAATTGTAAACTGTCCCAGCTGCTCCATGTTTGGTGCTTTTTCTCACCCTCTGCAATCACAGGACCTTCTTTTTTTGCAGATAAAAGGCGAGAGGTTTATGGCAAGAACATTGGCAGCTTCACACAGGCACCCTGCTCAATGCCCTGGGGAGTCTGGAACGCAAAAATAATATATGGAAACTCCTAACAGGCCACCTGCCCGCCCCAACTTCAGTGCCTGCACACCGGCATCCTCTGCCAAATCCATCATCCCCAAACCCGCGGTGCCCCCTCTGCTGCCCGCGAAACCCCTCCCAGAGGTAGCGACAAAGCAGGCGGGGGCCAGGGCAGCGCCAAAACGCTGTTCCACGATGTTTTGGCGAGGCGTGGGCAGGGAGGAAAGAGGGGAGGCTGTTGTTTGTTTCCCATCGCGGCCGCCGCTCCAGCCGCGTTACATAACGCGCAATTCCCGGCTCCCTTCGGCGGCGCGGTGATGTGTGTGCCATGCAAATACATCCCCGCCGGAATCGCGGGAGCAATTTATCAGCTCGTTGCGGGCTCCGGGGCCGCCTCACGGAGCCAGACACTGCGCCCATTACATAACCCGCCCGGCTCACATGCGCCGCGGTCACATGCCCAAACAGCTCATTAAATCGCTGGCCAGGCAAAGGCGATTACAGCAGGTTGGCGAATATTAAAGGTGGAACCCGGCGCCTTGCACTCGCCCGCATCCTCCCCCCGGCATCACCTGCACACACCTGCGGCACCGCGCACCTGCCGCAGCATCCGCGCAGCGTTCCGGGAAAGCCCCGGCCCGGCTGAGCTCTGGAGCAGCGAGAGGCTGGGGCGCTGTCATTCCATGTTCTGCTCCCTAACGCGCCTGGCTGTCACCCTGTTCAGCAGCCCAGCACATGCGGTGGGGTCTGGGTACCAGACCTCTCCAGTCTGGTGTGTATTCACCCCCCCGGGTATCATAGATTCGTCAGGATCGGAAAGGACCTCTGGAGAGCACCCAGTTCACACACTCCCCCCCCCTCGGCAAGGCAGGGTCACCTAGAGTAGGTCACACAGGAACACATCCAGGTGGGTTTGGAATGTCTCCAATGCCGCCTGGAAGGATTTTCCACAAACAAGGCAGGCGCTATTTAATAATGGATATATATATTGGCTGTTGAGGATAAAACATGCTCCTCCCTCCATGTCAAGGACAAGGGCCAGATGCCCTCCAGGTAAGGGGGTCCGCAGCAGTGTCACCACCTGCAGGTCTGCATTCCCATAGGTATAACAGCTGTTGATCACAGCTGAGTGCTGGGAGGAGCGTGGGGTTAACACATATTCCAGCTTGTGCCCATTTCCTACCAATATCCAGCTCACCAAGTTAACTTGGAAGCTGCAAGCCCCTCCACCCACACCTGGCATCAGCACCTCTAGCCACAGGCGGGTTTGTAGGAGACAGTGCGAATCCCTCTGCTTTATCTTTTGTTGGATCACCCCCTTGGGTTGCAGATTTTTTGGAGCCACCTTGACCCAGAATTCCTCCTTCAGAACAGGCATTGCAAGTCAAGTTGGCCAACACAGCAGAAAGAGTCTCTGGAGTCTGTACAACTCAAGAAGTGACTCTTTTTGTGTATGCCAACATTTCAGCAAATTTTAAAAAGCATGTTTTTTCCCCATAGAAGCCAACTTCAGAACAAGAATTTATACAGTAAGCCAAGCTTACTAAATCAGTGTTTGTTAAGCCTTCATACCATTTCTTTTTCCCCCAACAAATCTTTCATTCACAAAGCCCAGGAGCACATTCCTTGATTTAGAGAGGAGAAAATGGGCGCCTTGCCAACCTGGTAGGTTCTGCACTGTCATACACAAAGTCCTGCTTCCACTTTCAGAGAGACCTTCTCTGAAGGTGAGTCATTCAGCCCTCTGGAGAGGAGCCCAAAACGGGAGGTAGCTTGTGATACTCCAAAGTATCCTGTGCTGCACTGACACGTGTCCACGGTGACAGCACATCACTGCACACCAAGCCCAGGGCAAGAAGCAATGCTGTATTCCAGTAGCCCATCAGAGGGGAGATCAGCTCCCTTGTCCTTCAGCAACCCTCCTCACCACAAAATAATCATCTAGAAAGAACCCAGTTCTGTGCCCAAACACAGCATTCACAGAGTCAGAAACAAGCATTAGGGCAATATATCTATTGACCAATTTCAGAAAAAAAAACCCCAAAAAAACCCCCCAAAAACACGACAGCTTCCCCGCGGTGGCTGTTGCTCAAGTCAGATGGGCACTGTAACTTGTTTTAGCTGCACATGTGCTTTTCTAGCAAGAACGTGTGTGAAAGAGCCCCTTTGTGCACTGCTGCAGCTGCCCAGCGGCTGCTTCGCCACCTCCTGGGGCTCTGGAGGCCCCTGCTGGAAGATGGAGCTGGATGTGCACAGCACCGTCCAGGACAAGAAAGCAGCTACTTTTCAGCTGGCAGAGCTGCAGTGGGAAATTAATAGCTGGGAATCATGCAGAGGGCTTGAGAAAACACTTTTAATTTACTCTGATTTTATTACCTCATGGTTCTCGCGGGGGGCAGAGCCCCAGCTGACTCGATAGTAAAATCACACTGCACAGGGCTTAGTAGCAAACAGATAGTGATCAAAGTACTGAACTTAAGGCACAGAAGCCATAAACTGTTGGACAGATCAAAAGAAAGTATTATTCCAGCAACACTTCCTCTCCTGCTCCCAAATAAAGTCTTTTTTCAGCTAAAAATCAGAACAAAATGGAGAAAAGGAAAAAAGTATGTGCAAAAAATAGGAAAGATGATTAAAAAAAAAAAAATCAAGGAAATTGTTTTTCCAGTTTCAAGTTGTTTAGAGTTTAAAAATCAGGTTAAATACATGTTGAATTGAAGTATATATGAACTAGACAACCTCCTGGGTTTTTTACCTTTTTTTTTTTTTTAAAAAAAAAGGAAGTAAAAGGCCTGTATCTAGATTACCCAGTGTGCTAGAAGTTGCTGCTGAGTTAAAACAAGCTCCTTCAGTATCATAGGTTCATAGGTATGGAAATATCCTATATATAAACAGCTTCATTTCAGTCAAGTGGTCTCCCTGCAGACCACACTCTGGAGAGTAAACCCTTCCAACCAACCTGACCAAGCAACAGGTAGGACTCCAGAAGGAGCTAGTTCATCTGCCACTTCCCAATCCTAGCTCAAAAATCCAAACTCAATAAAATCTGAGGTTTTCCCATGCATGCTGTCATTCACTGTGAGAATACTTAAGTACAAAGAAAAAGAAGAAAAGGACAGCTTAAGTGGTTCAACTTCTCTTTTTGAAAAGGCCCCTTTGAAGTCCTTATGGTCAGTTTTATTGTTGGAATTAACACGACTACACAAACAAAATGCTCAGAACAGCCAGGACAAATTTAATAAGGACTGTGACATATAACCAGAACAATCCTCTGTGCCATCCAGGGTGCATTTACTGGCCAGCACACACTTTATTGCTAGCAGTGGCTTACCACTGTTATATCCTCTGCCTCATAAAAGCAACCTAGTTAACATGGGCCTCCTTGCAAAACCAAGGGAGCTCAGGCTGCACAATCTGTTCTTCAGGAACATTTCTAGCCCCTTTGAAAAAACTGCCCTGATTAGTAAAAGAAGAACTTCCCAATGATGTGCAGGACTCCCAGCATTTGTTTAAATGCAAACATCTTCATTTTTAGAGAGCCACTTTGTATATTTAGAAGAGTTTGGTTCCCTAAAGTGCTAAACTGCACCCAGTAGAGTGGCCTGGGAGGAACCCTAGAGCTGAGAACCTCTAGCTGGTCATAGCTGAGAAAACACCTGGTTCAAGGGAAGCTTGTTGTTACCCTGAAGTCAGTAAGGAGTCTTATTAATACTGAAAGTCCTGTGAGTCAAGGTTATCTAAATTTCTTTTGCAGCACAGACTGGCATCCAGCCTTTCTGGATGGGGGTAATGGGGCACAAATGCTACTGTAGCTAAGGACTCAAAAAATCAAGGCTTTTGCAAAACAGAGGAGGAAAGTAGTTAAAAAAGAAAGTGGGGGGAGTGGGTAAAAAATCTTGCAGCAAAAAGGAATATAAGGAGACAGTGCTAGTGTAACTGCTCAGTACTCAGGGACAAAATGTTTTGGACAACTCTGCCAAGAGGAATTTTCAGTGTGATGAGGTGCTCTCCCCAACCCCAAGTGACAGCTCTGTACCTGAGAGTTACCAACACCAGTCCAAACCTTCTGAGGATGTTTCTGTGCCCCCCAGCCCAGCCCAGCAGTGCCATCCACGCCGTGTCAGCACGGGACACTCGTGACCCCATGCAGGACAAAGCACCCACACGTGTGCTCCAGGCGAGACCCGAGCCACGCTTGGAACTGCAGCAGGAAGAAAATGGGATTAATGGGGCCTCGCTGGCGAGGTGCCACGTGCTGCCCATGAAAAGCTGCTGCAAGGTAAACAGGGCACAACCTGCACAAAGTGTTCATTGCTGTAAACTGAAAGGACACTTTCAGGGTCTGCCTGACAAAAAAAGCTCTCTGAGAAGAAGCCTGTGGGTCAAAGTGACACCGAGACAATTAAGCTCACAATCTTCAGGGCAATCACCAACTCCAGAACAGGCTCCTCTTTGAGCAGCACATCATTTAGATATTCTGGTCTTTTCCCTGTGAACTCCAGAGGTCAGGTAACCATAAATGAACCTGGGCTTCATTTCAGTAAATAAACACATGCATAATTCAGTGAAGCATATTTCAAGCTCTGGGATTTTTACAATCTGTTCTGGAAGAACAGATACTCTAAAGACTCAAAGAAATCCCAAACAAACTACTTGCAATTAAAAAAAATCTCATGATTTTCAAGCCAAATCTCGTGATTTGTTTGTGGCCTGACTCAGGGTTTTCAGTGCTTGGGGCTGGCAACTCTGACTAAGCAGGGATATGAAATAAGAGCGAGAGTGACTGCCCGCCAGGCTTCTGTTTTCCTGGGACAGAAGACAAAGCAGCTCTGACAATTCCAGCTGGCAATACCATCCAGGCACTCCTCCAAGGCCAAACATGCTGGGTAAAATCCTCATCAGACCAAAAAAAATCCTATCAGAAGCAGTTACTGTGGTTGCTTAATAGCTGTTTTCCAACGTTCACTACAGCATATACTTTCTTTTTCTTGAAAAGGGGGAGATGGGCCACATCATGGACTAATGCTTTGCCAGATGTCATTAGTGATGAAGTCCCTTAGAAATTACATCAGTTTGAAACAAATCAGAAAACAGTGAGTTTCCATTTCCTCCTCCTGCCTGGCTAGACAGAGACTTCAGGATCAGCTTTCATCTATGGCCTGGAATCAACCCTCCTCTGCGTCTTGCTTAGTGTGGCAGGGGTGTTAAGCAAGTAATTGTAACCATTAAAAAGAAAAATAGCTCACTCACTCCTGCTCCCCATCCCTGTGAAATACCAGCTCCTTCATTAGGCTTCCCCGGAGCTGTTTCAGCACACTGCAGTAGTTTCTCCCTGCTCCTGGTGCAGCATCCATCTCCAGCCACGAGTCTTGCATCCTCCTGGTGATGCCAAACCAGCAGCTGTCTCCTCTCTCCCAATGACCCCAGGTGTCCCCTCACATCTGGTATCCAGCAAGACAGCCTGGTCAGGGACTGGAGTCTAATTTCCACCTTCCTGCAATGCTCAACCCTCCCTCTACCTGCTCACAAGATGATGGATGAGGAGCAGAAGCACAGAAAGAGGTCGAGTAGAAAGGCCTTGCTGGTTCTTAATTCTTTTCCTTCCCCTAGTAAGGCAAGAGCATAGCCCATCCTAATATCTAAAAGAGCCTTTAGTTCTTTGTGTTGGGACTGACTAAATCAAAATAATGTCATAAACTGATGTTTTCTGTAGAAACTCAGTGCCTGCAACACATTTCTGAATTGTAAATCTTAGAGTAGTTTATGTAATACCACCTATTCACTCTGCCCTAAGTAACCATAACTAACCATTCCATTATAATGAGGCCATTATCCCTTGCTTTATTGTATTTTCTCTTAAAACAGAGATCAAAGATTTGGATCTAGTGGCATCATGCCGATTTCATTTTTATTACTGGCTCCCTAGGTCTATCATAAATATTCATTGGCCATCCTTAATACAAGGCATTGAATTCTGCTCACTGCTATCTCTGGTGCGACTGCAAAGTACAAACAGGGGTTGTTGCTCAAACATATTAAATAAAGCAGCAGCAAATTTGTGACAGTCAAAAACAACAACAACAAAAACAATTCACCCAGAAAACAAAAGAACCTTTTTCCCCTTCCAAGGAAATTCAAAACCAAAAGGAGACATTTTCTCTCGCCCCCTCCTCGACTACTGCAGACATTTGACTGCTGTGGGAATTGAGCTGTGCAGAAGCAGCAGCAGCAGCTGACCTGCTCCCACAGACAGGAGACATTTTTGAAAAGTCCACAGTTGCCACACAGTGGTCTCTGCGATACTGCAGCACTGCTCTGTGCTCCCCAGGAAGATTTATAATCGTTACCTGGCAGTGATACCGAAATTGCTCAGAAAAGTGGACTTTCTGTATAGCGATTAATTCTTAAAAGGGAGTGGGAAGATTATGGGGAGAAACATCCTCCAGAATCACAGTCAGGAAGAAGGTTTATGCAGTTTTATCCTCCTAGCTCCCAAAAAACCTTGCAAATATCCCAGACTTCAGGGTGCCTGAAATTTTCTTCACTCCCCATACTCATTTCTCATATATTCCTTTGGACTCAGTGAAGCTCCTCCCAGCATCAGACAAGCAGGGTATGAAAATCCCTGTTGCACCTGCAAATAAAAGGCCCCTTGGGATGTCAACTGGACACTTTCACTAAGCACCAATCACTAAAATTATGGTGGCTGTGAGAATTATGATTTTCCTCATGTTCAGTAACTCTGAGAGCATTAACAGGTATACTTTATATTCTAAGCAAGAACATCTACCCCATTAAAAACAAAACAACGTGGTAGGACACTGAATGAACATTCAAATATTTATCTTCTGATATGACTCTACCATGGTAAAAGAGGTAAAATGCTTCTCAGTAGAAAAAAAAGAGATGGAATAGGAATAGTAAAAAAATAAATATTCACATTAATATTTATGCATATGAATCTATTCTCTCAGAAAACTCCACACACCTGGAGACATGAGCCATATGATAAAAGTGCTGACTCATTTTCCATATTAACCTACAACATACTTTTGGTCATTTACCCTTGCCAATCCAGTATCTGCTAGAACCTTCTACTAAATTCCTAAAAATCTTGGCTGCTCTGTTCATGATTTAAAATATATAAATAAAACCAGATAGAAGGAAGACGTTGGTCCTGACAACTTCATGGTGTAGAATTGGATTAAAATACCTATAGTGAGCATGGAATTTAACTTCTAGATGAAGTCTTTAGTGAAATCCATCCCAACAAAAATAAAATCCAGCTGCTGTTGTTCACATAAAGGATCCTGATCAGTTCCATGGATTTTGTGCCTGAGTAAGGTGAGGTGAATCAGATGAACCATCAGAGCTCTGACAGTTTCATCTGTTAAACAGTTCTCTTCCCTTGCACTCTTCCCCTTTTTATTTTAATTAAAACTAATAGCAATAGAGTAGAATGCCAAATGGTAATTAAGATCTTCCTGCTGGTTTGTGGTTCTTGATACCAGATACATAGAAAGGAATTGATGTGAAAAAAGAACGGAAACACAAGGAGCATCCCTATATCACATACACAAAGGGGAAATTCCATGGCAGAAGTTGGTCACTTGAAGTTCAGAGCAAGGAACAAGCTACTCCAGTTTGCTACGGTTTTGGCTGATGCTGTCTAAATCAGTATCTACCAAAAAATATTTTACACTATCAGATGCTCCTTTAGAGGAAAGATGATGTATGTGAGAAAGGCAGATGATACAAGTTCCGCAATAATTTATCAAGCGGGATTCAGGGTTTAATATTTCTGAGAAAAAACTGGATAACAACATACTATATTCTTAAAATCTGATAAATATGAGCTGCTGAGAGACTACTATCTTTTGGATGAAATGTGTTTACAAACATGGGTTTTTTCAGTCTTGGCCTCCTGCCATTGGATTTGTTTGTGACAGAATAATCAAGGTTTTGAACAAAGAAGAATAAATACCAGTGAGCAGTGAACAACACTGCTCACTCAGCTGTCACCTGAACTAAGAGTACCTTTAAGTGTCTGAAGTTAATCTATTTGGACCACAGTGACAATTCACAAGTATGCATATAAAAGAGAGAGCAAAATCATGAATGCACCCAGCCCTGCAAAGTAGTCAGGCATGTGTTCACTCCCCCTGCAGGAGACTAAAGTTCTCCTGCCTTTCACTAGATCAGGACATTGTACTTCATAAGAGGTCAGGAGTGCTGTCTCCCACCTGCCCTTGACACATGACTGAGTTTAAAGCTCTTGTCCAGGTCAACAAGAGCAATGCACTGTCTGCCTGAAACTACCCATGACACAGACTCTGTAAGCCCAACCACTGGCCCAACTAAAGTGACTTTGAAGAGGCTTCTGAACACAAGCAGGTGACAGTCAAAGCTGGACCAAATCCCTGGGGACTGATACAGAAAAAAAGTCTCCCCTTAAAAAGAAGTCACGCTTTTCACATACCATGTACTTACATGTTTTTGCACCAGCAACAAAACACATCTCGGCCTAATTGTGCGTGATTGGAAACCCAGCAGAGTATCTGGGAGCTGTCTCTCCCAGCACACAGCAGCACTCTCCTTCAGAATGATGCACATTCTGAGAGGGATAAGGGATAACCAAAGATGAGAGGTGCTAATTCAGAATATTCCAGTTGCTGCCACGTGTCAAAGCACCAGAAATGTGCAGCAATAACAACGTGGCCTGAGGCACAAAGGACTGTGCCTAAAACACCTGGCTAGTACAAACACCACCATCATGTGCCCTGTGGTATCTCTCTGCTTAATTATTCCAGCTTGAAGCCTAGAGGAGGGAAAACTGAAACTGCATTAGTTTGTTTTTCTGTAGGTTTTTTCTCTTTGTAAAATGTCAGCATATGGTTATAATGAGAAATTACCACACTTTAAGGGCCTGACCACGTTTAGTGTTTAGTCTTGCATGTCTGAAAGCTCTGATGCTCCTGCCACTGCAATTACTGGCTCAGAGGATTCACAGCAATAGCAAATCTTGAATCCTCTGCTGCAACAAATTAGTGCAGGCTTCAGTTCTGCAACAGATCCTCACCTTCACATGAAGCATCACACAGACACAGGGGTCTGTTTCAGCTGTGCTTGAATTTTTGTCACTTAACTGTCATGACAAAGCCACAACAACAGTTTCCTGACAGTACCAGAAGTAAATGCTGGTCACAACTGGGCTGGCACTGCTACAAGTAACCAAATATTCTTCCTTCCTGCACCTCCGGTCCCTCCCTGAACTGTGGTTAGTCTCCCAAGGAGAAGTATTTTTTTAATGCAGGATACTGCAGAAATACTCTTTACCAGCTAAAATATATAATTGATTTTTTAAAAAATTCGATATAAACAGCACTGAGCTGTTCTCCTACAGTATCTCTAACTCACTATAACCTCACAGCCACACTGAGCTCAGTGAGGAGAATGGCCTGTTGACAACAGGCTAGTGCATAGGTATTTTTACACATCAGCACAAATAAAACTGACAGCAGAAATGGGGGAAAATTAAATGTAATTCTTCACAATGCCTGCAGTGCCACTAATCCAAAATGTGAGTAGTGATACAAATAAAGGAATTTGGATCCCGTTCTCCCATTTAAAATAAGTGTCCTTTTGAGGTATAATACATTCAATGAGACCCACATATTCAGAATTATTCTCTTTTTTCTCCCTTTTTTTTTACCTATGAATGCTATTTATCTGAATGCTGCCTAATTTGCACATACAAATAAGTAAAATCTTCTTGAAAAGATAAGGCTGTAGAAGAGAATGCAGTTTAAGTTGAGAATGTCTGTAATTCAAACAGCTTCAACACTGGGACACGGTAGTGGCTCCCAGCAAAATCTCCTGGGTTCTGAGACTTATTGAGACCATTCATTCCAGCAGAAAAAGACCTGCAGCTCCCACTGGTTTCAGCTTGACTGGTGGATCAATACAATAATGAACTGGGACTAGTGCTTTTGACAGATTCACTGGAGTTTTGGCAACAGCTCCACATAAAAAGACTCAGTTCTTCTGGCACAAAATGATCAGAAGCCACTAGTGGCCATATCAGGGACCACATCTTACAGGAATAAAATACATTTGTATTTACACTGAGGCTGTGCTATTTTTTCACATGTACATCTGCTGGTGTTGCTGCAAACAAAGAGGAGAGGACAGCTTACATTTCATATCTAGAGTGGAATGCAGAAACATTAACACTACAAAACCAAAGGCCACAAAGTTACTTCTATGGTTTTAAATCATGAACTAGTGTGAACATACAAGAGCAAACCAACAGTTTTCATGAGTTTTTCCAAAAAAGGCAAAAAGCACAACTGCTTATTTCTGTCAATTAAGCAGCTTACACAGTCTTTGTTCTACTGACACTTTAAAATGCAGTTTTCAATTATTTACACTCTAGTTCAACACCTAAAAGCAGGAAAAGAAGTATAAAGTCTGTGTTCTGCAGCACAGGCTACCCTTACTGAAGGGTTCAATTAATTTATAATAATTCATTTATAATAATTCATTCCTTAGGAACTGCCAATTGCCAGGGAGGGAACACAGGCTTGGATTCTGCCATATTCTGTAATGCACTATCATCCATTAGCACTGATCAGCCAGTAATGTCACCCTAAACTTGTCATGTACACACCCTGTCAGAGAGAATATCTTTTTTCCCAGAGATGCTGTCCTCATTTAGGAACAGTTGGGAAATCAGAAAGGTTGTCCATGCTCAAGGCATTGATGTGCCAGCAGCTGGAGTGGATTAAGAAGTTGCCATATGAGCACAATTAGGACAAGAGTTGAACAGCATCATCCAATTCACTGAGGAGGGTTTAATTTAAGATTCTGAACCCTCTCTGCAGCAGCTGGGCCACCCACCCTGGCCCCCCAGCTGCATTGTAGGGACAGCCACTTTCAGCAAGGTCTAAGATTTCAAACTGCTCCTGTCACTTGCAAAGTGAACACCCATCTACACCAGTGGTCTACATGTCTCAGAAGCTTTTGGAAAGGCAACTTAGTTCAAACTGAGGTGTGTAAGTAGGTCTAGAGGCACTGTTTACACAGAAATTGAACTGAAATCAAGTGCTGTAGTGAAAGACAAAAAAGATTTGTGTACAAAAAAGAAATAATTAAAAATTCCAGTCCCGGTTTTGTAAAATAGGTATAAAAATGGCCAACAACAAAAAAAACAAATATAGATGGGGCAGATCTAGTCCAAATACAGCTCTTTCTGTCCCTCCTGTTTCTCTGCTTAACAGTCAGAAGGCGGCTTTTAGATAAATACATTTAAGTATCACAGTAACTGTCTGCACAGAGGCAATGTCAGCTTCCCACAGACACTGCTTTCCCCAAGTGTTTTAATGCTGTTCTGGAAGTCTTCTGCAAGAGAGGGTCTGTAGATCAAATTCCACTCCAGTTAGTCACCTAATCAATACAAATAGGACTAGGACTTAGCCTAGAACTCCCGGGAGATTGCAATAATCACCCACAATTACTTATGAAAGCCAATCAATGACCAAGAGGCTTTATGTGTCATTTATATAGCTTAAACCAAACTTGTGAAATTATACTTTGATTCCCAACATGATTAGATGTTGCAGCACTAAGCAAAACAACACACGAGCAAGGGCTGCAAAGGAATTCCAGGACGGAGCCAGGAGAGCACCAGGCACCTGAAACACAACAGCAAGGGGAGGTGCAACAACAGAGTTGAGATAGGGGGTACAGGAAAAGCCATAAAACAGGTGAAATAAGCCCCTACATCTGTATTTCCCTCCTGTTCCTGGAGGCTTACCATTTCTGTCAGATTTATCACAGAAAATACATTATAGTGAGTGATTTACAAACTTAGTCTTCCTGTCAAAATGTCACACAACCCTCTGTAGCTTTGTTCTGGTATTACCATTATGTATTTACTACTATTTCTCTCTTTTTTTT
>WEIV01025847.1:96776-127510 GCA_013390005.1 Calyptomena viridis
AAAAAAAAAAAAAAGATGGGAAACACACACATGAGGCTATTCATTGTGCTATTTTTACTGTTCTAAAGTCCATGGCATGAACAATGACTCATAAGAGTAGCAAGCCAGGGAAGCACTTCCAAACCATACAGGCTTGTTTACTCATTTATTTGTTTGCACTGATTCATTATGTCCCTCAGTGTAAAACCAAGGGGAATCCAGAGGAAGCACAAGGGAGAAATTCTGTTTACCAGAGCTCTTCCACCCATCCTGCCTCACGGAGATGGTGGAGGGATATAGGAATACACCTCCTATGTCCAGGCCCGAGAAGCAGAGGCCAGGCTGGAGAGGTGAAGAGCCCCTACACAAAAGTGGAGCACATTCCCTCTGATGGCTTCACTGTGTCTGGCTTCATCAGCATCACAATAGGGTACAAAGGGCAATTAAAAGTGACAATTTTTTTTTGCTTAATGTCATACCTTAAAAGTGTTGCTTTTTTCCCCTCTGTAGTCCTGAGATGAGGTTAACTTTTGATGGATCTGTGTAATTATTTTGGAGAGTTTTGCCAAAGTTCATCATAGCATGCATTTACCAAAGCAAATTAACTTTCCCATGTGATGCAGTGGTGTTATGGACCCAGAAAGCTATTAGAATAAGTATGAATAATAACTAAGAATAATAATATCTGCTTCCCCCGAGAAATTTTTGTTATGACATTAAAAAAAGAATTTATCTGCTCAGGCCTAGCTTTCTTCAAGAAGAAAAGGAGGTAAAGATGGGGTTGGTTTCCCCTGCTCACACTCATTGTTTTTGTGCAGAGCAGGGCTGATGTCAGCACTGAGAGATTAGATAATAGCTCTGTGATTCATATTTAAGAGTGAATAACACTGAAAGGATTTGGGGAATACCCAGAAATATGGATAAGAGGAAATCACACAAAAGGCACAGCTCAAAAAAGAAGGGACAGCTGACATGTAAATCTGAATGTAACTACTGATACCCAAAGGCATAGGCAAAATGAAAGAGGTATTTGAAAAACTTGGGTTTGGAAGAGAAAAATGGGCAATAACAGCGGAGAGAGAAGTGCAAGAAATAATTAGACACTTACAGAGTACAGACTGTGTCACTTCTTCCAAAAACTGGCAGCTCTGCTTAAACATTGCAGATTCCCTTCACACATTTACAAGCATTAAAAAGTGTATGGAGTACGAAAGTCTGGCACCACAGGCAGCAGGGACAAACTGTACACTTGCAATTAAAAATCCCTATATTTCCACTGATTTTATGGTAAAGTCAGATGTGACACAAGAAACTAGTCTCCAGAAATATAGGATTTCCAATATGTAATAATTATACATAGTAATACTTGCTACTGCCTAATTCATTTCATCTTCCTTGCCCTGACTCTTGTCAAGTCCCTCACACAAAACTATGTAGAGGCAGATAGTTTCCTTTGTTCCAATCTGACTTCCTACCTTTCCATGCTGTTCCTAGGACACCAAGTTAGCTCTAAAACATGTGCAAAACTGAAATCACGTCAGATTCTGTTACTGTCCCACAGCCAACATTCTAATACCGTGCTGTTAGTTTTATATTTAATATTAAAGTGGTAGCAGTACCTCTTCTGCAAAGTTAGTTTTCTTGTCAAGCATTTCTCGTAATGTCTGAAGAATTTTAATGCAGAGCTTTTCTTCTTTCTCCATGAGCTTCTTTGTGTGATTAATCAACCTTAAAGTAAAATATTAAACCTTAAAGAGCATTGCACATTGTTGCTAAGCCATACTACAATTTCTTTATGCAAATATTGCCTGTCACTATATTCTTCCTCAAGGAAAGGAAATAAAAGTAGTAAAGAGGAATCATAATTAAAAAGGAAATGGGACTTTAAAGGTGTTGGGAGTTTTTTTGTGTCAATTTGCATACCTGACTGCCCATACACAGGGCAGAATTCTACATCCACTTTTTATGAGGGCTTCCAGATTAAAATCCAAATTTGCTATTTCATCCTTTCTTTGTTTAAAGGTAACTTATTCTAGCTTTTATTTAAAGGTAACCAGTGTTCACCATGCATCTCACAAACTTTAAAAGCTACAACCTTTACACCTTTCACCTTCTATGATGGTTATATTTACAATATAACCAGCAAATTATATCCAGCCAAGACGATTCCCAAAAACCTTTCATAGGAGTGTTGAGTAATACAGACAGTTGGATGAAATATAACCTTTGTTTACACTCACACGACAACTTGACAAGCCAGAAAACAAGGTACATTTCCATCTCCAGCTACAACTATGACAGGAGTTTGGATTTTAGACAGATTAAGCTGATACCAGAAGCAGCTGCTCCGTCTTTGTGCAGAGCAGATTCATGCACAGGTCCTTGCACTGGTTCACACATTGCTGGAGAAATGTTTGTGAAAACAGAAGGAGAGGAAATCTGAAGGCCTCAGACAGGCTTTTTTTTCCTTCAGTGCCAGTGCTGGCTTATGGTGGATAAAACAGAGTTTTATGGAGCCCAACAATTAACCTAGTGCTGCCAAGGCCACCACTAAAAACATTTTCCTAAGTGCCACATGCACATGTCTTTTAAATACCTCCAGGGATTGCTGTGCTAACATCGTTCTGGACTCAGTGGGGACACCTTGCAGAACTCTCCCACTGTCACCTTCACTGATTTTATAGGCTATGAGTCCAAAATCAAGCAGCTCTTAGGCCTACAGGTCTAACAATATTTTAAAATAAGTACATCTTTATCTAGGGATTTCTGCATCTGCATTATCTAGGGATTCCTTCACCATGGAAGTTAATTAAGCAAAATTGGACATCAGGAGGAATTTCTTCACAGAAAGTGTTGCTAAACATTGGAAGGGGCTGCCCAGGGAAGTGGTGGAGTCACCATCACTGGAGGTGTTTAAGAAAGACTGGATATGGCACTTGGTGGATGGTTTAGTGCACAAGGTGGTGATCAGTCAAAGGTTGGGCTTGATGATCTTCCCAATTTAAGTGATTCTGTGAAAACAGAAAACTGTTTCTTGCATTACACAGGCCACATCCATCATCCCTAGACACCATTTGATGCCAACTTTGAACAGCAGTTTGGACAGAGGGCATGGGATGGGACAGCCTCAAAATTTAGCTTAATTTTTCTGAATACAGAAGTATATTATTATAATGATACCTCAGCAGAATATGCAAATAGCCAAGGAATCAGGAAAGCTGCCAAAATGCGCTCATTTCCCTCAAGTTATCTCTGTTTAAATTATAGTTTTTCAAGGGCAGGGAGGGCATCTCACTTGAGGACTCATAAAAAATTTGCAAGACTCTATTCTAATACACAGACTGCAAATAAAACATCTAATAATTCAAGACCAGGTAAGGGTGCCAGTGAAATGTATTTTAAAAGATCTGTTGGCAGTTTAAAATAAAAATAAAGATAGCTCTTTGCTGTACCAAAAAAAATCCAATGAAAAACTACTAGCCCTGAGCCCCCCATCACTTCATTAGGGATTCTTGAAAATTCTCTTATGGAAAGTCTAAGTTTATGTTGTGGATTTGGAGAAATTTAATAGAAAAAATACCCCATTAAGAACACAGAAGTAGGTTAAGCCTGCCACAATTTTAACAAGCTATTAACATCCCATTTCTAGGTAGACAAGGCAAGCAATCTCTTTTCTCTGCTCCTCTCCAGACTCTTGAACTGCTGAGAAACATAAAACATGCAGCAAAACCCCTCAGTTTAAGCTTTCAATAGTGAACTCAGACACCTGAACACTTAAGTCCCTGCTGAAAATCAGAGGTAAGTGGTGATGAAAATTTTAACTCCCTGACACGTTTTCCAGCAAAGCAAATAGACCCCTCTGTACACAACTTACTTGGACATGAAAGCACCGCATCTTATTCTGGCATCACTCCCCTCAGGAAAAAGGAGCTCTGGACTGTGCAGGACGTCCACCAGCACTGAGAACTCAGCTTGCATCATGGGAGTGAACTGCTGCTCCAAGGAGGACACTACGTCCTAGGGAAGAAAGGAGAACAGTCATGACTGCAAGGAAATACAAGAACATCACTGTGGAGTCACAGTGGGTGCAAAAAGCAACCTCAAGCCTTTCTTCACACCTCTCCTCAAGCAGAGCAAGGGGGAGAAGGTGCCCATTACTATCCATCTTGCTGTTCTCTTTCAAATTTTTCCTTGAAACATGTAGTACCAGTCATGATGATGGTGTGCTGGAAGAACAATGTTCGTCATACATGGTGTTAGTTTATCACCTCCTACCCCTCTCTGCTGACTTCTGTAGGAGCTGAATGCCAATCATGCATCAAAAGGCATGTTGGCTCCACTCTGAACACACTAGAGACGAGCTGAACCTTTGGCTCCCCCTCCCCAGAAGTGCAATTACTCTAATTCAGCACTAAAAACACCCTGGGTCTGTCTCTGGTGCTTTCCACATCTGGCACACGTGAGATTAAATCACTGCCCCTACTGACCAAGCCATTTGCTGGTTTTGTACCTGGAGTTTTTCTATGATATTCCTGTAATCCCAGGCAGGCCCACCAAGAGCTTCTTTGAAGCGAGGTCCACTACGGGCAGACATTCTCCACCCCATGGCTGCCCTCTGCACCATGTTAGAGTGACTCTTCATGAACAAGGTGTTGACCTGGCTGTCCAAATCCACTGGAATTGCAATTCCACGGTTCTTTGCTTTAAGAGGGGGGAAAAAAAAAAAAAAAGACATTTACAGTGGCAAAAACTTGAAAATCTTATGAATACTATGGCATGCAAAATCTGGATGTTCCTGAAGTTAAGGGGCAGGTTTCCAGCTTCAATAGGTTTTAAAAATAAAGATCTTTAAAAATAAGGATACCTAAGTGGTAGAAATCAGCCATAATCATATTAAAGAAAAAAAGCTGTACCACTTTAAATGAGGTGAGGATAATTTCCAGTATATATTTTCATAGATGCAGACATCTATTTTTTAAAACAGAGTAATTTTGTTTTACTAACTTAAAAAAGAAACAGATCCAGAGATATTAGTAAGAGTAACAAAAGGAGAATGCATTATTATTTCAACAGCTAGTTTATTCAGAAGCAAATTCTAAAATTCTTCTTTCTAATGGACATTTCTAATGCACATTTATCCAATTTATCCCAAGTGTTCCTTGCTGCTTTTCTGTCTATTTCTCTTGTGAAGACCTTGAGAAACCAAGTGCATACAAATTAAATTTGAAAAAGACCGTCTCCTCTTCTCTCCGAGTTTCCTACACTGCTGGGGTTGCTAAACCCTGGATGCCTCTGTAATATATCCAGTAGTTAATAAACATCTGATAGTTTAACTGATAATTAAACAAATTTAACCAATAGTAAATAAAAAAAAATGCCTTCTTTTTTTTTCTTTTTTAGATTTAAGTGGCAGGAAGTGACAGTAAAGATAATATCAGAGGAGAGAAAAAAAAGCTGAGGAAAGACTTGCAGAAATTCTTACAGGGCACCTACTATCAAACTACTGTTGTATTCTGAACTGTCATTTGAGAAGGAAGCTTGAAAGGTAATGTTAGAAGGTATCTGCCCTCTCCCCCATGAAAATTTCAATATTAGCTGCTTCTCTCCATTCCACTGGAGAGCAGAGTGACATTCTTCTCTGGCTCAGCACGAGTCATCTGAAATTCAACAAATAAACAAGAGCTTGCCCCATCCCTGAGCAACCTGGTCTAGTGAAAGATGTCCCTGCCAATGGAAGTGAGGGTTGGAACTAGTTGATCTTTAAGGTCCCTTCCAACCCAAACTATTCAGTGATTCTCTGATTGATGCAGCAATATCTCTCATTCCAGTACTTAGGCTCTGTATTCTATGTCATTTTGCTTAATTTCCATGTCACAGTTTATGTTTAATAAAAACTTAGAAGCAAAATGGAGAAGCAGTTCTAGTTAATTTGTAATAACGACTAATAATGATTAATTTTCTTGTGTTCCTTATTGAAACTAGGTGAATTAAAAGAAAAAGCACAGTAGCCCACGTTGCAGTTCTGCACAACTTTTCTCTGAGGCATTTCCCCACCATCCCGCACCAACACACACACTTTCCATGGTAGGGAAAGGCATCAAAAATATTCCACTCTTCCTTCCCACAGCTCTAAGTCCTGAACCTGTGAAGTCAACAGATGCCCTTCTCTCCCAAAGAGCCTGTGGATCAAACCCCCAGGAGTACGTGCAGGCAGAGCCAGGCACACAGCTCGGATGAATGAAGGCTCGAGTGCTGCCAAGCACAGTGAGTCACAGACCCCAGGCACAAACTTTCTCTTCCCCTGAAAACTATATTGTAATGGCACCATTTATTATAAACCTAACTTTGGCTGTGACACCTCAGCCTCCAATCTCAAGCTGTGGCAAGGGAGCTCTGTCAGGGATACTCTCCTCCCTTTAATGGCTCCCACAGGTGCAGGGCACTCCCCCCTCTTCCCATTGCAGAGGTGTTTCCTGATGCAGGACTGGGACCTCCCCTCATGGATTAGGTGGTTCCACTGGGATGGAAGAGAAATTTCATCTTCTGTTTCTGATAGGCACCTTCTTTTAAAGAGTTTGCCATAGAGAATTGAAAAAAAAAATTTTTTTTAGGTCAAGATGGGAAGACACAAATTGACTTTTCCTTCCCACCCTCCATTTGTTTCTAAGGCAGGTTCCTGATTAACATGCAGACAATACCATGGATGGCTGGCCATTATTTCTAATGATTGTTTTTCCCCACATTATTTGACTGGGCTATTTTTCAAAACACATTTGCCCTGTTGCTGCTTACTTTACTAGAGAAGTCCATTAAAGTTCTGCCAGTGCTGGGTAGATGCTGCAGCCTATTAATCCAATTTATTGTGTCCTGATGTCAATCACTGGAATGTTACTGGACAATGCTCACTTCTCAATTAAGTGGAATGCATGCAGAATCCTGATATATTGAAGAATAAATTTAGCAATGGGGAGCACGCTGTTCAGAGGAAAACCCAGACTTTTGCAGTCCTATAGATGCCATTTGAAGTTAACAACTTCCATCAGTGTCTGAGGAGCAGTCAAGGACTCTGATTGTTCAAAGAGTTGCAGCTAATTAAAACTATCACAAAGAAAACCAGAGAGAGAAAAAAATACTCCTTTGTTTTGAACAGTTCTTACATGTATAATTCCATTTGTAATTAAGATTTGTATTGGTTGTCAAAGGGCACTGTTGAAGTCTAAGCTATAAACAAAGCCTTTGTCTTCTTATTTCTTTGCAGCTTGTAGAAAGTTTATCTTTCATTTGTTTCACATTTCATTATTTAAAACAACATGAAACATATTTTTACATTTTGGAAAGCTGATGAACAAATGTGAACATAAATATTTATTTTTAATTTAGGTGTTGTAGGCTGCTTTCCTTTTCAGAATGTGTCAATCACCCTTAAAGTATCAACATCAAATATTTAAGAGCGTGTTTATTTTTGTTCCACTTAGAAATACTTTTGGACAGCACTCAAACTTGCAAAGTAGGGTTAGAGTTGGTAGACAAAGGAGCCAAGAAAGGGTAAAGTTCTGTCTTTCATGTGACTAGTGAACTTGGGAAAAAGCTGTATGTACAGTGCTACACCATAAGTATCCAGTAGGATACTTACCAGGATAGACTAAAACACGGGCTCAATGATCCCTGAGAGTCCCTTCCAACTCGGAATATTCTGTGATGTCTTCAGCAAAGCTAAATTCTGCCTTGCAGTGGAGGAAATGTCTCAGGATTTTATACTGCCCAATTGCTACCCGGGGCACCATGCACAGGGCTAATTACACCCTGAACACGACACAATTTTTCCAGTGTCAGAAGAAGTGGAATTTGCTGGTAAATCCCCCAATTATGCTGTCAGCAAGAGCCACAGTTAATCAGGCAAAGGGGAACCGTGGAAATGGTAAGAAACACAGTGCTGCAAATTCAGCCAGGTCACAGTAGAATGTTCTGCTCCGTGCTGGATGGTTCTGTGGGCATCCACCACTGCACCAGCAGCTTTCCTTTCCCTTACTGTTTAAACAATGAAAAGTACTCTGAGACAGGGACTCAAAAGAAAAGGGCAACATTAACATCAAGAATCAAGTAGCTAAAAATCAAGCTGCTCTCTGTGAATGAGTGAGACTCCACTGCAGTCCCAGGAGCTGCTCCCAGAAAGGCTGAAATGGGCCGAGGTGTTATTTTGTTAAATTACCTGCATGTTTTTCTCTCCACAGAAGCATAGCAATTGGACCCATTTCAGGAATGCTTGCTGGAGCACTGTCCTTTCACTATGCAGCTTGCCTCAGTCTGAAGATCAATCCAGTACTAAGGATTTCCAGGAAGTGGCCCTTGCCTGTAATTTTCCTTGCAAGCCCATTCTTCAGAATAATCTACCTTGCTATAAGGAGCCTTGCCGTTCTTGCAATTTCCACCTAGTGCTCCCTAATTTTATATTTCACTCCATTAGCTTTTGCAATATATACAAAATACAACAGTATTTAGTGGCTTCACAGCTCTTTAGTACCCTTCACACTACCCTAAACAATCCCTGGTGTGGGTTTTTGAGGGAGACACAAAGGTGTTTTGCCTCTTGGAGCACCTCAAGGAGGAGTGTGGGTGATGAAAGAGCCACAGCTGTACCTGGCTGTGAAGCCTTTACTCTCCTGGCTATTTACACCCCTCTGGTAGTTGCAGAGAGCTATATCATGTTCTCCCACACCTCCCAGTTGTCACATAACAGAGCGATGCATATTTAGTTCAATTAATTTTGTTCCATAAATCAGTCCCTCCAGCTCCTTAATCATTTACTGACTGCTTAACAAATGCATTTGGATGGAGAGACACTAATGCTACAGACAGCAAGACTTTTTAAGGAAAATAAAAGCTTTGTGTAGACAACACACAAACCTGCCAATCTTGTACCCTTCACTTGGATGTTTTTTTCCAGCGGAAAATCTGCATTAAAATATTTATCAGCTTGTAAAAAGATCATCATTGAATTTTTCTTGCAATTAAGGAAACACAAACAGTTAAAATAGAATAAAATATGTGCTTCATCTGAAATGTTATTCTTCTTGCTGTCAAAAAAGTAACAACAGGATAATTATTTTATTTGAACTAAAAATTGAAAATGAAGGTCTAGCTTTTTAGAAAATGGAAATCAGATTTTAAAACTCAAATGGGAAGTGAAATAAACGTATTTTCAGGACTGAAAAAAATTGTTACAGGAAAATTCACCCATATGGATTTTAAAATACGCACAATAATTCCAAAGAAGGAATAAAATGTGACCTAGATTTTACATTTTCCTGTTTGTAATTTGTCAGAGAAAAATAAAGGGGTTTAAAGGGCATAAAAGCATGGTCAAGAAGAACCACAGGAGAGTTTTTTTTTATTCTGTACAAAGGGGTATTAGTGACCTGAAATTAGGGAATAAATACTCAACTAGAAAGGACTTCACTACTCCTTCAGACCATCTGTTCTCTGTTACAGACAACCCATGTTCTTTAATATCTTTGGAAAAATTTATCGAGCCCCATTTAAAACGAAGGGAGCTTATCTTCCATCCCTCCTCCCTCCATTTTCTCTCAGCCCGTTGACCAAGGACATCCTTCCAAAGTTGCTTCCAAACCTCAGATTTACAATCTAAATTTATTTAGGTTATTTACAACCTAGTGTAATTTATGTCCAGTTGGTTTTGGGTCAGCACTGTCCTTCAGCTTAAACGTACATCTCTGTGACTATTTATCTTCTTAAGTACTTTTAAAGAGCAACAACACAGGCCTCTGTTTTGGCAGGCAAAACACATGGGGCTTCTGAAGTCCCTTCTTGTAATACAGTTCTCCTTTCCCCTGACCATTGCAGTAGTGCTTCCTCTGTACCTGTTCCAGTTTTGAACTCAGGAAATAGCCATTTAACAGGACTAGCTTCCAATTTTGTAGGATGGAAACAAGAATTCTCCTTTTGCTTCTCCTGCACAATGTCCTAGAATATAATCTGATATTGACTGATGTAATTTGGCTTGCTAACAGATTTTTTATAAAGGGTCTGCCAAGAGACATACAAAATGCAGGTTCCTATCTGCCACTGTTTACTCATCTGGGAAATTCCAATTATTTCATTATTGGTGGTCACAGCACAGCCACAGACAGCCTACATCCTTGGGATAACATGCAGTATTAGAGGGAAGACGCAATCTTTAAAAACATAAGGGAACAAGCTAATGGATGCTACAGAGACAAGAGCATAACAACAACTACATTTGTCCTTGTAACAGAAAAGCGATGCCAGGAGGTGAAAAGAATCATCACTTAATTAAGAAGCAAACACAGTTCTTTTCATGGGTCCTGAAAGATTGGTCAGCCCTGGGAGAATGACTGTGCTCCAATACAATTTAGGATATGCAATTTAAGATGGACAAACTGTAGTTGCGAGGACAGGTGATATTCCCCAATCTTTATGGGAAGACAGTAGATGGTTTAAAATGCAAACTTTGATACTGGCCTCCACCCTTTTCAACCTTTCAAAGACTATAAAATGTAGGAACTGAAAGTCCTTTGATAATGAATTCATTCAAATAAATTAAATGGTTAGAGCTCTTAGTTCCTCTGTTTTCACAAAGGTCTGGGGACCTTTTAAACAATTTTCATTTTTTGCTGTTTTTACCAGAGATATTGAAGCTGTTTTGATCATTCATTTTTTGAACTGTATTTTCAAGAAAAAGCTCAGTCTATGTAATAACAGAGAAAAAGCATAAGTGATATATGTATTATGTGTTAATTCTCATTACTGTGACAGCCTGCTTCAGAAACCCATGTGAACAAGGCATATTAATATACATATATTATTTCATAGGTGTTTCTATTCACACCAAATATTCACTGGGCATTAAAACACTGGTGACAGTGGTATCCATGTGTTCCAAACAACTTGGAGCCATGGAGGAGTCTGATGAAGAAGAGAAACAAGCCTCTATGCTTCTTGCTGAACTGGAAGCAGGAAACTGCCTGGAGACAAAGCAGTAAGTGAAGCTTGAAAAGCTTATGCAGTTTTTCCCTGGTGATCAAGTGGAGTTGAAGTACCATGGTTATAAGAAATAAGTTTCTGCAACATATCATTTTGTTGACCTGGAAGATAATGCACATTGTTACAGTGCTCATCAGAAGGCAGATGTAATGATCTTAAGCTCTTGAGGCAATACTTGCATCCACCTGCCAGCAACAAACTAGTGAGCACTGAGCAGAATGTATGTTGTTTAAACTTGCTCTGAAATGGGTCTTTTAAAAAAGCGCATCATTATATGGATCTTTGGTATCTTGGGAAATCTTTGTATGTACCTCCTTCCTCCTGAGATTCATTTCTAAATCCAGGGCAACTACACATCAACATAAAAAAAAATCATGTTTGTTCTTTCAACTCTATACTACATTTATTTTCCATCAGAAGTCTTTGGTGCCTGCTATAAATCTGTCCAACACTCCATCTCTGATATAGGCAAAATCTTTTTAGAGGTTGGGTTGTTTTTAAATCCTGCTGTGAAACTCAAAGGCCTTAACATTAAAGCTGTCAGACTCTCAAGTCAGAAAAGAAAAAAAAAAAAAAAAAAAAAAAAAAAAAAAGGCAGAAGGGTGCTTACAGATGCCTAGCCAAAATCCAAACCTGGTCCACATACATAGCCAGCAACAGAGGCACAAAAAGGCTGCTGTGTTTTTATTATGGAAGATGCCTCTGGCTTCTCAAAGTGAAGGACCATTTTGCACGGTGTAACACCCAACAGAAAAAGGCACTGGCACACAATTGCAGAAGGGCCTCGACTGTAAAAGCCTCTGGTACCCCCAGCTGGGGCAGTTTTTCCCAATACTCCCACAGAGAAGAGCAGGCCTACTCAATTAGCTCAGGCAAGACATGTTTGGCTCCGTGCCTGAAAATACCGAGTACCCCCAGCGGTTCAAATCTCCGCCAGACAGCCCAACTTCTGCACAAGGATGTTTGTCAAAAACTCCTCCCAAGGAAAGGAAATCAACAATGTGGATGATGATGTGTGCTTCCAGGGAGCAGCTCTGAGGCTGCCAGCCCACTGCAATCCCAGGGGTTGCCCAGCCTCCCTGTCCTGCTGCTGGGAAGTCCCAGAGAAGGACACGGCGTGTCAACAGCTCAGCTCCACTCTGCCGCGCCTGAGTGCCCAAGGCATGGCTGGGGTCCCATGGGTGGGAAGCCAAAGGAGCAAGAAGAAGGAGGTTAGACCCACAGGACAGCACAAGAGCTTATTTATAAAAAAACCCAACTGTAAACCATCTCCATAAAACAGAAAATGGAATGAAAGGACAGACTACAGCAGAGGTAGAAATTAAATTCATCAAATAGGGAACCAAGTCATATATCTAAGGAAAACTCCAGCTATGAGCCATGCCACGCATTTGGGCTTTCTCCTTGGCTCCCCCAGGAACAAGAGGGACTTCCCAGCAAAGATCAGCAGCCCTTTCACATGCTGGCACACCTGGCCATAAAGCTGGATCTGCCATCCCCTTAAGGTGATCCATGGTTTCCCTGTCAGGCTGCTGTGTGGACAAGTTCAGCTTGGCTGCCTCGCCAGTATAGAATCATAGGATCATTTAAGCTGGAAAAGACAAAACTGAATCCAACCAGTAACCTAACAGTGCCAAGTCCACCACTTAAGTCCACCAATCCTTAAATGCCATCTCTACATGACTTCTAGATACCTCCAGGGACGGTGACTCAACCACTTTCCAGGGCAGCCTGTTCCAGTGCTTGACAATCCTTTCCATCAAGAAAATTTCCCTAATATTCAATCTAAATTTCTCCTGCTGCAATGTAAGGTGACTTCCTCTTGTCCTAGCACATGCTCCTTGGGAGAAGGGAAAGCACAGGGAGATCCTGGGCCTGACTCATCTGGCAATCACAGAAACTCTGGATATCCATAATCTGCTGTGAGTTTTTCATGCTAGAATCAGCTGTGTGCTGTAGGCACAGAGCCAAATGGAAAATAAACCCACGTTCAGGTGTCTCCAAATATCCGTATCTTGGTGAGACAACACAGTGACCTCTCTGAGCTAGAATTTGATTTTAGGTGCAGCTCTAGAGAAATGAAGCCACTGAGCTGTTGAGAAGCACAAAGGGCACGCTCAGTATCAAAAATACCCTCACCTGCCCTACTTCTTCCCCTTTCCCCAGACTCCCAAAGGAAGTAATTTATTGATGACTGTTTGCAGAACTGCCAGAGAAGAGCAAGGACATAAGTGTTAAACACACAAACAAGGATTTGTAGGGACAGAGCCGTATGTGAGACTGCAATAGCTGTAGCATAAAAGAAATAAAATGTCTTCAACTTCCAAAGTTCTCTTGCCAGATGGATCCTTAATTAAATCATTTGCACAACAAATAAAACAATTGAATGTTGCTAAGTTTTTAGGTAACTGCTTATTCTCACTCACACAAAAAGTTAATGAGATGTTTTGGTTGAAATGTTAAATGATACTTCCGTAGAGGTATTCCAAAAATCTAAATTTAGAGTTGATTGTTACAATGGCACAGATGCTGCAGATGGTTAAGGGACTCTCTCATATTGTTTTATCATTATTTATTAATACTTTTCAAAAAATGTATCAATAATAGAATTTAGCCAGTTTCCATGTAACTCTGCCTCTACTCAGCTCTCATTCACACTGAGCAGAACCTAATTCTATGGCAATCAGCATCACTGACTAAAAACTATATTGAATAATCCTTTTTTCTGTCATGGCAGAAGGCTTAAAATTGTATTTACAGAAATTTAACTTAATTAATTTTGCCTTAGCTATGTACTGGTGAGGAATATTTTTTATTGTAGGGTAAGATGTTTGAAAACAAGTTGCACATTAATATGGTATTTGAATTGATTTGAAAGCACATAACTTATTAGCTGCCCTGAGGACCAAATTTGGTCTCAGCAACAGTGCAAGGCAATATTCCCCTGACAAGGCTGGCTGTAACAGCAGTAATTGAGTGAACCTGATGGTGAGTAATAAGAGGAGAAGCTAAGGAGTGGAGAGGGACAATTGTGGTTTCCATTCCCAACTCCATGATGGGACAAAACCTGAACGAGCCCAGGACTGCCTGACAATAGCAAAAGCATCTCCCAGGAACTGAAAAGAAAAATGATTGGTGTTCTTCTATGCACAATTTTTGTACATTGCTCCTTACAACAGCTTGTGCAAATGTAGCCCAGCATGACTGAAAACACCCAGTTTTCTCACAGAATCATAGAATGGCCTGGGTTGGAAGGGAATGTAAAGATCATCTCATTCCAAGCCCCCTGCCACGGGCAGGGAGACCTTTGCTTATGCTGTGTTTTAATATCATTACTTGCTTGATATTAAAAAGTTAAAATCACCCGAAGTTTCATCCATCAAATTAAAATCGATGGTTGAAAGTTCATACATTTCCCACTTAGCAAGCTCATCTCTCTAACCTACAGGTTTCACCTCAACAGCCCTATTTGCTGGGACAGATTTGAATAAGTTATAAAAGGAGGAAGAATTTAGCCTTAGAAAGTGGGATTTCTGAAATCACAACTTCAGGATGGCAGAGTCAAATTAAAAACTGTTAAACTTCAGGTCTGATCTTTAAAATGCAAAGAACAATAATCAAAGTAAAACCTGGCACCTACCCACTTCAGCCAAAGTCTTGATACACGACTCCACTGAGGCTTTCTGCGTTGGGTTTGGCCAGGTACAGTTGTAAATTCTAAAAGCAGACTGCAGCAGCTGAATAAAAACAGGCTGATGTGTCTGAAAACAAAAAGATAAACATGGAATTTTACCCTTAAGGATCTCCTCACAACCACCCTAGGCTTCAACACAATGTAAACCAAGGAGGTTTTAACTTGTAGACTGAAGTTACAGCTCCATTAAATTCTCTTTGATGTTTAGGACTGGCAGAATATCAATGCTGCACCTCTAAAAAGGCCAAATCATGCAATTTTTCCTCAGAATGACACTGATACCATACAAACACAAGAGAGAGCAGAAGGACAGATGAGGCTTCCCAGTTCTCAGGTATGTGTCCTTTCTGTCATAGGACACAGCATTTTTCCTCACACAAATAACAATGATAGGACATTATTCTGCCCCTCCAATGAATTGACAAGAGCCAGAAGTAAATCCGACCATGCTGAGCTTTCTACTGGTACAGAGATGTGATTAAAATTAAGTGTTTTAAAGAGGAATTAAGCTGCTAGTCAGTGGCAGGAGAGGGGACAGAGAAATTAAAGGAGAACAAAAAGATACGGCATTCCTATGCAGGGAGCAGAAGGTATCTCATTAATGGTCTGAATAACATATTTGTCTGCGTGTCTTTTCCTTACCTGGAGGCTGGTGCTGTTATCTGAAAATGGGGAATTGAAGAAGCCACTCACAATGTTCATTACAGGCTCAGTGACATATTTCTCCAGAGATGTGTCTGCATGTTTACGATCCGTAGTTGTGTTACAAACCTGCAGGGAAGAAGGAGGAAACAATGAGATCTAGTTCTTTTCAATAAGCAAGCTTTATTATTTTGTATTTATTACAACACATCTAATATTTCTTCTTAACATAAAAACAAATGATTTGTATACAAATGCTTTCAGAGGCTACTAGCTTAGAGCTCAAGATGTATTTCTGATAGCTTATCTCTCATCATGGAGGTCCATGTTGTCTTTTGAACACACCCTTCTCTTCTGAACTAGCTCTTTCTGGCTGGTTTTCTATTCCTTCCCACACTATGAAGAAAAGATCCCCCTAAATTAGCACACTGCATGCCACTTACACATTTAGACAGATTCAAGAAGAAAATGGACTTTTCCTCCCATTGTGGGGCTTGTTGGAAGATGCTTTAGAGACAGATGAGACATAAACAACTGAGGTTAGACAAGATTTCATGTAATATTTAACTTCTCTCTGTAATTCATCACCACAACTGGGTGGCAAAGGTGAAGCTCATTTGCAGGAAAAATACTTAAAAAGAGGGAAAGAAAGAAAACAGCCTTTAGGATTGTACTGTAAGACAAGCAGCATTACTTAGGGAAGCCACATGGGGAAAACACAAAAGCCAAGCTAAAACAATGAAAGAAGGGAATGGATGGTACCAGGACAACTCTGGAGCACAAAAGGATGATTAAATGGTGGGAGGATGTGGGAAGATTTGTACAAAAGATTCCTGAAGACTCCCTTTGGTACAAAACAAAGTTTGTTGCTACATAAAGATGTCACACTTAAAGAAAGGAGAAAATTACATCCTCCAGTATTTCCTTTATTTCTTTCAATTCTTGTGAACATTTATATGGAGTCATGTTGACTTTGCATATGTCAGTGTACACAGTACTGAAAGGAGTCTACAGAGAGCCAAGCACTGGGAGAAAGGCAAGACTGGACAAATAAGGAATACAGACTGTAGTCATACCACCTCTTCAACAGCCTTTAAAGATGCAGTTCTAGTCATGTTTAACAAGATATGGAGGCAAAGTTGTTTTCTCTTTCACCTACCAAGCCAAAGATGACTGCAATGTTCTACGGAATCTACGCAAAAGCAGAATTTAATTTGGATCCAGACTCCTGGGGTAGCCTTTTCATTACTATCTGTGCATTTAACACACAATCATGAACCTGAGTGGTACACACTTACCATTGCATCACCTCAGGGAGGGGGAACTGAAGTCCAGAGAATCTGAGTGAATTGCTTAAGGTCACAGAGAAAACTTGGTGACAGAAGCAGAAAGATAATCCACAGCACCTGAATCTCACACAGGGCAAAGATTTCTCTCTAATTACACACTGCCACTGTCACACTTGGACACTAAAAGACAGCAATTTCACCAGGAGTGTTGTAAGGAAGGTTACTGACATGACATCCAAAAGCACCCGTGTTCAGGGGATGATGCAGCTCACAGGAACACAGGAGCACCTTGAGTCTAACACACAAGCACTGTCATATGGCAGGCAGTGCAATAACCAAAGATAACTTGGGACCTAGAGAAACAAGACATCCTGGGGAGCTCTGCTTATCTAAAATGTGTCATGGTTCCATGTAGTACGTTTTTTATCACCTCAGGAAAGGAAAGATTTTGGTCGGAGAAGCAACAGTGGCTAAACTGAAACAGCAGACTCCTCAGCCCTCTGGATTTGGGAAAAGCATGACACCATCATCACCCCAGTCCTCATGAAGGTAAATGATTCAGTTAACAATGAAAATTTGTTTCAACCAGGAAAAAAGAAAAAAAAAAGATCACAGAATTTAAAACCTCTTGAAGTTCTTCTGCTTTTAATTAATCTGCATGCCAATTTTGGCTGGAACCAGCAGCTCTGAGGCTCAACACTTGCAATCCTAATAGGAAGACAGGGAGCTGTGCAGTGCTAGCACGGTGAATTCAGAAATCACCAAAACTAAATTCCAAAACAAGCTTTCCCCTTTGGTTGCCTAAAAAGCAGAGCCATATGTGGGGATGCCACTGCTCCAACACTGGTCCGAAAAATTCCCAGCGCAGAAGGAATTTGGAAATCCTCTCATTTGTTCTTATCCCTCTGCCCTTTGGGGCCTGAAAGATCTTTCTCTGTGGAAGAAAAAAACCCTGAAATGCATGAAATGGAGATGAGGATTGAGAAAACAGTGTTTAAAAACCCCTTAAGAGGCTTTGGGACCAAAACTCCCATGAATAACACTTCAAAAACTCTGCAGAGAAAGGCAGGACGACTTTACAGCTGTCAGATCCCAGCTCTTTCTTTAATCCTGCTCAGACTACAGCTGCTGACTTACAGGCTGGGCCACACGCAGGAAAGGGAAGCCTTTCCTTCAGCAGCTCCACTTTGCTCAGTGCAAGCCTGTAAGTCGCACACAGGAGAAAGTAGGTTGGCAGGAACTGCAGAAACAGGGTGTATTTGAAAGCACGACTGCTTTTGGCAAACCCAATTTATAGAGGAATCTGCCTCACACCTGCCTTGCAATATATCATGTTGAAAGAAAAATGACAGTTGGGGGCTAAATATTTGCCTCCTCAATCCAGAAACAGATTTTAAAAAATTGGTTACTTTTTAAAATATATATATAAACACCAGAAGGAATCCAACCTGAGGATAACTCTGTCTTTCACCTTAGTGCTCTCTAATAACAGACTCAAAGCTCACAAACTCACCCACTGACAGGCATTTGTAGCAGCTAAAAGAAAAGCATTTCCCCTTCCCCCACGCAAAAGCATCCCGCTTTTAGCTCACTGGAACACAGAGGATCAAAGGGCTCTTTTTCTAAATGCTTTCAAAGCTATTGTAACATATTTCATGAGGCTGACAGCCTTCTAACTGTCCTGATAGCTACAGAAAGCTGATGTATTTATAACACATGGGCTCTGCCTGGGCTCCAGAACACCAAACCTGAACAAATACACTCAATAACCTGGAAAATACGGCTATCCATGGGGACCTGGCTGGAGAGCAGGACAGGCAACAGCACTTCTGAAATGTTCTTTTAGCTCTATTAGCCATTAACCAGGAAATTAAGAAGACTAATTAGGCATCTGCCCCGAGGGCTTTGCAGGAGAGCAAAATAAAACTGCGTTTTGCCAGTCCGTGCCAAGAGCACCCGCACACAAAATACAGTATTAATCATACACTCAGTCTTCACCTCTGAAGACCTGGCGTGTAATTTCTCTTATGAGAAGGGTATGTGAAAGCAAGCTCAGTGCTCACTGCCATCAGGACAACCCTGCATCACTTAGCACAGTGCAGTTTGTCCCCAGGCTCGTGAAATATGGACAGAGCCCTCTTTTTACATGTCTGTTTGTAGCCCAAGGGCACAGAAAATTGGTCACGTTCAAGGGCTGGGGAGGAGGGAGAGTCTGTGTGGAGGGTCAGGAAACAGTCAGTAAAGGGCAACCCAGAAAGGGAATTAAAAAGGAGAAAATACTTCTCGGGGTAAAACCAGCAAGGTTAAAAGTCAGAATGCCCCTCCAAGGATGTTTCTGATCTTAATTTTCAGCCGAGGTTGGTTTGTCCAGAAGGGCTTTCACTGCATAACAAAACCACAAGAACAAGACAAACAGCAAGAAAACAGGGTTTGTAGAGGACTAATTACTGCTGAAAATGGCTCCCAGCAAAAAGAGAGAGCACAAACATCCCTGCCTTAACCTGCTCCTGGGGAAAAAGAAAAAAAAAAAAGAAAAAAAAGAAAAGAAAAGAAAAAACCCCAAGTATTTATAAGTTTTCTGTTTCACACAGCAATGAACAGGTCCCACTGCCTATCATGCAGCACAAGTCTATGCACTCATTCTTCTTTTAGCCAGAATTCATGGTATTTTCTCCCAATAGGTCTCATAGAAATTGTTTCGTGGCACACTATTACTTTTGGGGTGAATGCCTTCTGCAGGACTGAACTGAGATTCTTTAACCCTTTTTTATTTAGTTTATTTCAACAAAATGAAGAATGCAAGAAGTGAGAATTTAAGGATTATACAATGTAATTTTATAATTAATTTATAATTAATCCCATGGGCCACGGATTGGGAAAAGATAGGCATGTACTATCACAACATGCTCTATAACATCTCCAAAACACTGTCCAGCATCAAGAATCAAATACAGTCCACCAGCCACCAAAAACCTGTGGCGGAAGTGAGATTAAAGAAGGAACATGAGCCAAAGAACACCTTGATTCCTGATCCTCACTATAACAACAGAATAAGGAAAGAGATTATAGATGTGGAGGTTTTTTCCTTGTCACCACCATAATGACATGAAACATATGCTCTCAAAAGATGTACACAGGTTCTCAACCCTGTACACACACCCAGTTTATTTATCTGGAAGAAAAGAGAAAGGCACATGGGCTCCAAGATGCCCTTTTAGAAAGAGAAGGCTGCTATTTATTAGAAGGTTAAATGATGATAAAAACAACAAACCACATTTAGCCTATTTTCAACTTTAAATACAAAGAGAAAAATAAAGTAAGTTCACCAAAAAAAAGTCATTGCCAGTTCAGTTGCCACCCAGGACTACACCATAATATTGTGAAGCTTACCCTTGCCATATCAACAAGGAAGTTCTCAAACAGCTTCCAAATATGGTTACTGGCATAGATTTCTTTCATTTCCACCTCAGTGTCCACGTAACAGTGGTTAACAAAATTAACATAGGCAATTTTCACCTGCAGGAACAGCAAAAACACAATCAGTATGAAATGGAACAGTAAAATCAATTAACATAACATTTCCTATCTGCAAAAACACTGAACAATGAAGATGATCCTTCAAGTACAAATGAAAGTCAATAACCATAAAAATGCATATGTTTGGTTCTGAAAATTTAAGTACAGCAACACGTGTGTTAATGTACTTACTGAAAGATCACATGAAGAAAAATGAAAAGGTTTTGCAAAAATCCTTACTCTAATGACAAAACCCCCACAAACAAACCATTAACAATTCTGATACTTATATGATATTAAAGCTAGAAATGCCTGGCTCCAAATCCAGGAGCTGTCAAAATGCAGGACACCCCTACACTTGCCAGTTGACTGCAGTAGGTTGATGCCTTGTGACAGGCTTGCCAAATATAAAATAAAAAGTCTTTAGCAGAGCAGGGACTGCAGTCCCTGTATTCCCACAACCATAATGCAGCACTTGCATTTGGGATCTAAATGAAAGAGAAAGGTTGTGGAGCACTGGGACTGCAGCAATAGCAGCACAAGGCTTCAGAGGAGGACTGCAGTCACACACAGCAAAAAATTGCATATCCAGTTTCAGGGTCTGAAATGTATAGATTAAATATAAACATATGCAGATGCACTGAAAATTTCTTGTCACGGTCAAAGGGGACGAAATAGTTGCATATGTTTAATTCAGTCAGGAGAAAACTCAGACCTTTAGGTTTTATTTGTTTGGGCTTTTTTTAAATTAGCATCTGTTGAAATTAATGTTATGAGGAACTTTTGAGCAAATCAAACATTTTTCTTTTTAATAAAAGAATCAGTTGATCACAAGGAGATTTTTTTTCATGGTGCAGAGTGAGTCTTAACTCCTGCAGGCCCCAGTTCTGTTGATATGAGCCCCATTTTTCCATCAGACAGTATCACAGTCCTACTGAAGTATGACAGGCAGTAGCTGCAGAATTGTGCCTTGATATGCAGTGAATAAAAACATTTGCTGGACTGCAACTGAATTAATAAAACAAAACTTCATCCAAAATTCCCATTGACTTCAGCATGGACAGAATGTTACCCATCATTTCCAACAAATTCAGGCAGCAATCAAATGTTGGCTTCACCAACTTTTCAGCTGGGTCTTCACAGTTACAGCCAGAAGTTATGAGATTAAACTCTGATAGTAACTGGAAAAACCCAGGAAAACCAAAGTGTCTGGCCTGAAAAGCTGACAAGCAAAGCATAAGAGACAAGGAATTTGCTGCTGAAAAACATTCTGTCAATCCTTCCTCACTTATTCACCTAAACACCACCTGCTTCCAGCCCGTCTTCTGTGCAAATATTCAACTTGTCAGTGTATTATAAACAAAAAAAACATCGTCCGAGTTTTTAAAAATGCTTATTCAGTGAATCTTACCTCAGGAATGCAGTCATCATGGGTCACTACTCTCACTATATCATCCAGAGGCAGGAGTGAGTTGCACTTGATCTCTGTGTATACATTCTTTCCTTCTGTACAAGCTGCTAGCAGTTCCACCAGAGTGATGTGATACGCCAAAGGTCCGCTCTCGTCGGCCCGATCCCGCTCGGAACACATCATCTGGAGCAGGGCTGGAAATGATGCTCTGTCGTTGTAGAATATCAACACATCTTCACCACCATTTATCAGCTGAAAGAGAGATCCAAGTTTTAAGCACCCTGCACTGCAGTAATTTTGGGCTGCATGATCTTAAAGGTCTTTTTACAACCTGAATGATTCCGCCATTGTCTTAATTTTGCTCTGTCTTTAAGTATGCAGAGATTGCCTAGCTAAAAAAAGAGCCAAACAACCAAACAACACTTACTCTGATGTGGTTTACCAAATGCACGTGCCAAAACAATATCCAAACTTCTGCTCTTACCTATATATGTGCAAACCTGGAATAACTCACCAAGGAGTGAGCTAATACAAGGTGAATTTGAGGTTCAATTTCTACGTACCTCTGTTCTACCAAAGACAGTATGGCATCCTTATGATTCTACCATCTCAATGTTTGATGAAGTTAATTAATTACCCTTACCACCTACTGTGAGGGCCAGGATGCATTATCATCCCTGTTTTATAGATAGGCATTTGAGGTACAGAGAGGTTAAATCTGCCACACTGCCTCCCACAAAAAGCCTGTGGCTCATCCAGAACTGAACCCACCTTTACTCTGCCCCTGCTCAGCATCAGAAATAAAGGACAAATCTTCCCAGCCTATGCAAATGTGGCAGGTGGGTCATGACACTGTCAGTGTTGTGTCAGCCCTTTCATTTAAAAGAAAACTGGTGTATGTGATAAATATTTGATCCTGCTACAAGTGCATTGCTCATCTCCACAGGATCCAGAGCTGGATGCCTGCAGCCACAGCTCAGCAGATCTCACTGAAGGTTTTGCTCTAACCCTGTTTGGAACCCCCCAGCACATTGGATACACCCACATCCAGCAATGCTCCATGAGCTGCAGTGGAGCTGGGACAGGACAGGAATCCTGTCCTCTCTCCATCCCTTTCCCTTTAAGCATAATGCACTCTCAGTATGCATGAAAATAAGCTCCCATAAGCCTTTCCCAGTACAAAATACACCTTGGCAGCACAGCATATTTTGGGAATTAGGCACTTGACATGTCCGAGTCCATATGTGACATGAAAACCCAGCTTACTGAATTCAAGAGTAGGCATAAAGGTTGGTGGAGCTGATGAAAAATGGAAAAACAGCAAGAGCAGAAATGAAAATTAGTCTCCTGGAATGAAAAGTCAAGAAACATTTCATTACATTTTCCAGGGTTTCAACATTTCAAATTTTGAGTTCACAACTTTTCTTTTTCCCCCATTTCTTGCTTATTTTCACTTTGACATTTTGCTGCAATGAACTGTGAATTCAGTCTTTCCTGCAATTCTTATTTCTCATTTATTTTTGGGTTTCTAAAACATTTCTACTCATGACTTTTTAGACATTTTCTGGACAATTCAGAGAATAGAAAAAGCTTTTAAAAGGATAAGAGCTTGGAAAGAAGGAAGGAGATAGTACAAGGATTCATTAATCTCATTGCACTCAATAAAAAAAAAAAGGAAAATGTAAGTATTAAAAGTGTTGGAAAATTGACACAACTTTTTATTACTGATGCCTGACATTATGCTCTTAGGACAAAATAATAATAATAAAAAAATCCACATTAGGCCCTCTGGGAAGGTACATACTCTGTCACTTTCTATTAAGTTGTTCACCACATTCCCTTTTTTTCCACTTGTGTACTTTTTGCACAGAGAACAAGAAGACAACTCTTTCCTGGTGCTCCTAGAGTTACACTCATGTCAAAATCCAGACCTAATCTGTACCAGTATTGCTATTTATCATATCAAGTCAAACTGACCCCTCATCCTTTCATGTACTCATCACTGATAAATGAGGAACAAATAGCAGGAGACAGTGAACTTGTGAAACATGATGCTGCATGGCATGAATGCTACACACTGACTGTGAGGAACCACAAACAGAAGCAGGTGATGCTGTGTCAGCACAAGAAGAGATAAGGGGGACAAGCTAATCATCATAAATGCAAGGATTGATGAAGATGTTATCCCCTTTCTCCAGGTTATCCATTTTTAAATAAGATTTGCAAAGGACATCCAAACATTGGCCCAAGCAGAGAAAATAATGTCCCTTTAAAAGCAGAAAAGGAAGAGAAGTATCTAGTGTTAGCCAAAGTTCTCACTGAGGATCATGAGCTCAGTAATGAGAGGGAAAAAAAAAAAAAAAACACAACCAAAAACAAGTAATCAGCAGCATTTTCTTCCACTAAAGTATATTTTCAACAAGTGAAGAACTCCATGGAAGTATAATGAAGGCTGGATAGTATTGGAGCAGCTGCTGATGTTCTGTGATACATTACTCCAAAATACTACAGGTAAAAGAAAACTCTGCTGCCACATTGATCTGGTTCAACAGTAAATTCTGCTTTCCCTTCTGTAACAACGTTTTCCCTGATAGGCAGGGTTCTTCCAGGAACCTCAAAGTGTGCTTGTAATGAGGAAAAGTGCCCTAAGGAGCCTTTTAGGTCAGTAAACATCATTAATAGCACTCTACAGACATGGAGAGCAAGGATATGAGAAAAACTGAGTAAGCCAGATTGGGAATGTTCACTGTATTTTATGCCAGTACTCTCATCTGTGTGCACTTCCTAAAACATGTAAATGTGACTGGCTTATCCCTTACTCCCAGTAAACAGGAATAAGCTACAACATACTTCCCGTGGGTGAAGGAAGACACAGGAGTAGTTGAGGCATGCTGTACAGTCATATTGTATCTTGTCTTGTGGTAAATTGTTTATGTTCCCCATCTGGAGCCACAAAAAAAGTTACACCACTTGTTTAAGGTCACCAAGTACATCTCAGTTGTCTACTGAGGAAGTGCAAGTTGCAACCTGTTCCTTTCATAATGGATTACCAGTCATGCACCATTCAAATTTCACTATTAGCATCCTTCTCTTACAAATCATAATTGCTTACCTGTATTTTCCCACTTTTCTTAAAACAGATCATCATCTCACCCTCTTTCATCAAATAGGGTTGCTCCCTCCCACCAGCAAATTGATGCAGGACTCATGATGTGAATGTCATGTCCAAGTTTATTTCTACTTTCATCGTGCAGTCAGCTTGAAAATGTAATATGATACTTTATCTTTGTGCTGTTATAGGTCAACAACAAAATATATTTAAATTCAGAAAAATGTAAAAATTTTGTGTGATGAGAAAGTAAAAAACCTACAAGAAGCTTTGGTGGAAGGGGGGAAATCTAAAACCATAAAGGCATAAGAACTGTTTGAGTTATGTAAGTCAAAGGCTTGTAATTGATATTGCATGTTAAAACACTTCAGTCAAATTGAAAAGGTTGAGGTGGATTCCATTAAAGGTTATCCATGTAGGCTGAAGCTTTATTTTCTTAATTAGAAGGTTTTCCTCTTGTTGCTGTGGAATAAAATTTCAGCAGGGTTTAGTTTTGTTCATACCACGATTAGAGTTTATCTGTGATTTCTTTGTGAGGATGTGTCTTTAAAAAAAACAAACACACAAAAAATGCACTTTGTAAAGAAAAATGTTCCTTGGACCTCTGATCCTACCAAGGCTTTTCACCATATTCAACTTTACCCAGTTATTAATCTCACTGAGCTGTTAACATAATTACAGTTAAATGCACAAGTGTCTGCAAGTTGAAGACTTCATTTATCATGCTTACTATATATCAAATCCTAATTGCAGAGAAGTCAATTAGGTATTTTCCTAGGAAGCTTCATTGGCATAAAGATTTGTCCACAAACCACTCAGTGGAATTTACCAGGTCAGACTCTGAATCTTTAGTTCAAGTTAGTTCAAGCTAGATTGGCTGTCCTGACTCTCACATAAGTGCTCTGCAACAAAACAAAAAGGCAGAAACAATATCTGGACTTGTTACATGTTAGAAAAATGGTCTACAACACTAATTACATAAATCCATTGAGGTAAGAGCCTCTTATATGGCAAAACCATGTCACAATGTGGGTAAAAGAGATCCTAAATTACAGTACAGGAAACTGAAGGTTTATGTAACTGAGATTTCCACGCTACATCATCTACAAATAGACATCTCTGTATCACCATGCTAACACTCATGTTTTCTTTCTAGTAGTTATACAGATGGCCTTACAAAATTAGATCAAACTCCCAAAAACGTCTGCTAAAATATTCATTATTTGTGATACCGTTTAAAATTCTAAAGCCTGGATGCCATTATATCCCACGGGTACCAAGAGCAAAAAAAAAACCCAAAAACAACCCAGCCTCAAAATACACAAGTGATTAACATGTGAACCCCTCCCTTACCTCTGTCATTACCATGTCCTGGCATTTTTTCACGTATTTGCCATCTGCTTTCACGATGGTCTGCAGGAATCGCAGGTACTCCACGTGCCGGCCGTGGGTCTCGATGCAGTGCACGAAGTGCTGCACCACCCTTTCACTGATCTCGTTACACAGGAGGTAATTATTCATGAAGATGTGCCGCATGGTTTCAGCCTCCAGGAGCTGGAACAGATTAAAATCCAAACAGCCTTGTAAGAGGAGCGGATTCGCGTCAAGATTCGAGAGTCACGCGATTCCAGACTAGAGAAAGGCACGTTGGTCAAGGGAGACTGGGAAAATCCAATGTGCACCAGCCCAGTTGTTAAGCAGTGATCTTGGGGCCTGGCTTTCATTTATGATGGGATTTCTCCACAATTCCTTATGAGTACAAAATGGTCCTAAAGTGGATATAAACAAAACCTGTGTCCGTGTGGAAGGTGGAGGCACACACTTACACACACTGCTAGAGCACTCTGTTCTCTGTGGGGACCAGGGACACGACACAAGGGAATGGCCTGAAGTTGTGTCAGGGCAGGTTTAGCTTGGATATTAGGAAAAGGTTCTCCCCCCAGAGGGTGGGAAATGAATGGGTCTGAGTCTGCTGTCACATGAGCTTCACGACAGCATAGTCACAACATCTTCTACCTTGACTTACAGTCAAGATCAGAGTCCAGCTAAACACCACGTGATGATGTGACATGTTCACAGATACTTCCAGGGAAGAAGGGGAGAGGAGAAGGGGAGAGAAGAGAAGGCATAATTTAATAAAACTATTTATTTAGCACTGGAATTTTTCAGCAAGCCCAAATTTACTTCCAGCTATAACATTCTACTTAAAATGAAATACTTACCCCTGGAGTTAAGAACAAGTTGAGATTTTTGTGGAGGAGAACTTGATTCTGAGGATTTCCTCGACAGAAATTCTGAAGAAAAGTGTGGGCTAGATTCATAACTTCATTCATCTTTTCATCACTCTGCAGGAAGAAAAAACACAATCAGCTGGGCATACCTAAACATACTTGTTAAAACCACACAATGTCAATTCAGCCAGGAACAGGCCAATTCTCCTGAGCCTTTATAGGGCCAATACTGTCCCTGTGGCAAAAGCAACTGATCTAGTTTCCTTCAGAGTTCATTAGTGGCTCTACCTTACTCTGAATGAACTTGACTGTAGGGAATCACACATAGGAGCACAAACTCCAACATTTCCTAATTCCTGGTTATAATTTCATAGTTCAAAAAAGTGCAAAGTGGCTTGATTTACCAGGAAGAAAAAAAAAAGCTCTCTAGCCTACATCAGTTTTAAGCTTTGGCAAGGGTTTGGCTTTTATACAGCTCCATACAGAAACAGATGTATGTGTGTGCATACCTACACAGATACATATGTTCATACACGTACTCCCACACAAATATATGTCTAGTTTCACCCCCATTTTATATTCCTCTCATGTAGTATCCTAATTATGATTTGATGAACCTCCTCTATGGACAAGCATTCTTTTACTGACAACAGCTGAACCCAGTGTCTATATCATAACATCAGTGGGGAACACTCAGGAAAATGTAACCCAGAAGAGGTTTTATCTTCTCTCAATGCTTCCTGCAAGATCTATAAAGATCTTCTCTTTCAAAGGTTATGTAGATCACACACTTGTATGCTCAATGCCACTAAATCAGTGAAAAATCACATTATCTTGTTAAAAAAATTGCAAGTGGAACTAAGTTAGAGATTTCCACCGCAGAAACAAAGTTCTTTCAGGTTATTTCACTGTGACATACGGGGACCCAAGGCAGTAAATATTAAATTTTAAATAAAACCTGTTCTGTGCAGGCAGCCATACTTAAACTGAGCCCAAATCCATTATTCTTACAGAAGAAAAGGGCATCATCATCTATTCGTGTTTCTAGCACATTTGACTGAATTCAATTTTCAAAAACATCCACATTGATTCTTGGGCACGTTGAGGCTTTTCCCTCTATTGAGCTCGTGTTCTTTACCACTAAAGTTGTGAGAATAACCTTTTCATAGGGGATCTGCAGAAGGTCCAAGACTACCAAGTGAGCACCCATATTTTTCAGCAATCGCTGCTGTTGATTCCGGCACTTTTTATTCTGAACACAAAGTTTGCTGAGTCGAATCAAAATCTACAAACAAGCAAACAAACAAATCAGCATGCAAGCAAGCAAGGAAAGGATCTGCCACGTCACAGAAAACCAGACAAAAATATTTTCTTCCAAAATAATTACTAAATTACTCGTCAAACAAGTATGTCAAGCAAGTTTCTTGGCAGATATACCAACCTCTTTAACAATATTGTAGTTATTGCTTTTAATGCTGTCTATCTGGGGCTTTTTGGTCCCATCCTGTATTGGGCTCAAAATGTTTGATTCCTGTAATAGAGAATAAATGACAAGTGGAGATTTATTGCAATTTCGTCAACATGAACTAATTGTATTTAATGACAGCAAGTGAAGAACTATTACAGCAGCTCATAAGGAATTGTTACAACACAGATAATAAAGAAAAAGATTTCTGTATTCTTTATCCATCAGTCCAGGGAGTGAAAAGATTCACATTCATGTCCTTCGTTTCAAATTTCCAATGTAGTTTGAGGCAATTACTCTGTCTTCATTCTTCCAATCATCCTAAAACAGAGTATGTCCCTAAATCACAGGGTAGACATCCCAAGAAATTTAACTACTGTGAGAATATAGACCCTAAGTGTATTTTAGTAGTGACCACTTATCCCAAAACTCTGTAATACATCTGGAAAGATTACAAAATCTCTGTATGTGAGCACTAAAAAGCCTGAAGAAAGAGCTTAAGACAACCTATGCAGTTGAGATAAGCAGTGTGGAGTTCTCAACAGCACAGGAACAAGTAGCATGTGGTAATTAGATGTGTTCCTCCCACAAAGAGGATGCTTCTATCCTTATCTCTGGATGATGCAGGAAAGGATTTAAAAACAAATAGGAACCATATGTTAAACTGCAACATCAAGTCATGATGCTGTATGCTCTGGGCCTTGGCTCTTAGAAAGCCCCAGCTGGGTATGATAAATAAGAGAAATCAAGTCAGCAAGTAATTGCCAACACCCACGCACCTTTCCATACATATCACAATCAAAACATGGATGAACATCCACACAAATACTGCCACTAAGAACACTGGCAGTGTTGGGTTTTTTTCCGCTGTCAGCTATGGTAAAAGCCTTTCTCAACTGGAAACACAAGGAACTGAAAGATTGGCCTTTGGGTGGTGAAATTATTAACCATGAAGGAAAACTGCAGCAGGTCTCGAAACTGCCCCACAGTGTAACCACTGTAATGGCATAAAAAGAGAAGAAATAGGTGCACTTAAGAGTTTCGTAGTGTCCTCAAACTTCCTACTGTTTTAGAGACAAGAAATAACCTAAAACACACAGGGCATGCCAAGCTGAATGTTTATATGTCTTGAAACCTCTCTCTGAACTTTCTTAGCTGATGGGGAAGTTGAGGAGTTCTATGAGTCCCATCTGGTCTGAATTTCCAGTGAGGTAAGAACAGCTGCACCACTTGGCCATGGAAGCTGTTTATAACAGTGTCAGCACTGCTGTTCAGTGTGGTCATGTTGATCTATGCAACAAGAGTGGATTTTATTTGTTTAGGTTTGTTAGTATGCAGGCTCCCATCTCTCTAGCTGTTTGAGTCAATACTTTGCAAGATATTTCAGGCTTTTTGCTATAATTAACCACCCTCCTCCATTCTGGGGCTGTGGGTTAACCAAGATTAATTTACCTGTTAGTTTTATCAGCATTCTTCCTCAATCAAACTAGTTTTATAATCCATGTGAACTATATGTCTTATCTGGAAGTGGTGATCAGCATCAAAATTGCTGAATCTATCCTTTCTCTTAACAAAATAAAAAACTGTTTATTGAACCCATAAGAGTATGCCAGGGGTGTAGTTATCAAGAGAATCACACCACTGGGATACCAAAGGCACTTGGTTGCATATCTTGCCTCATTATGCCCCATGATAGACATTCTCTGTCACACTTTTCCATAGGGAAGCATAGAGATGTCACTGAGAAAGGTTCTCACCTGAGTATTCCACCTTTAGCAAGGGGTATTTTCTGAAAAAGGCTACTTCCCCTATTCATAAAATTCCTGGGATACAAAATTCCTGGGAATTTTGTGCCAGTCTTGGGATCCTTTCTTTCTAGCCCACAAATGGAGGCCCAAATTCCAGTGTTCAATCCAAGCAGTTCCCTGCCTCTGAAACAGTCCCCTTCTTCCCAGCAGGACAGCAGTGCAAGGCACTTGTCAGTGTCCCCATGGCACAGCTTTGCCCTCCACAGGCTGTATTTACTTATTTACTGTATTTACTTGAACTTTCTCAGTGAAGGGTGAAGATGAGAAGTGCCACTGCACTGTATTCCAGCTTCACCTAAAAGTACTTGCACTGAGCCTATTTCTCCTCCCAGAGCTGTGTTGCTGGTGCTACAGCACCAATGCATCCTCCAGGGACAGGATGATAAAGGCCAGACTGTCCATAGTCTGTGCTATCTATACAGACTCAGAACACCCTTATCCCACCCTCAGAGAGAACCAAGTGAACAGCCTTTATCTGCTTTATCCACTTTTCTAGTGGAGAACTCTGGGTACTTTTAGAAGAACAAGGCCTTTTTTCTGTAAATCCCACTTCTGGAGTCATATGACT
>WEIV01025847.1:134430-150368 GCA_013390005.1 Calyptomena viridis
CTGGCTGAGGGCAGAATGGAAATTCATAAGTAAAAAAGCTTTTACTTAAAGCAATGGGAGGATATATTGAGAATTATTATAAACTGAAATATTTCTTAGAATAGAATAGTTTTAATCATCATTGTACTAGCTATGCATGAAAATATAATACATCTAAAATATTCTTACTCGCCTTTAAGAGTTATAACACAGTAATGAAAGGTAATGTGATTTAAATTAATCCTCCTTCATTGCATATTAAATGAAACTGAATTATTTTTTATTTCTTGTGAACTAGGATCGCATATATGCATATTTACTATGAAATTTGCTAATCTGCAGTAATTTCACCATGTGACTAATCCATAACTAACAGGCCAGAAATTACATAACAAATTAGGATTAAATGCTCTCCAATCCTGGGTGCTCTTGCACTGCATGTGCTGTGAAAAACGAAAGGATGTTATTTTTACAATGAACAGCCCAGTGAACAGTAAGAACGTAAGTAACAGAACTTGTCACTATGTGAATAAGTAAAGAAAGGTGAAATGACTGCTATGCAATATTCCACCAATCACTATTACCTGCAAAATCTCTATGATTTTCAGTTTGGTGTCCATTACAATGACATCTTCACTGTCTGCAGGGCTGGTTTGCTTGCTTGGGTGAATGCTGGGCTGTATATCAGGGGTACTGATGGGAAACACAGATCCTCTGCTCAGCACCATTTGGGTCATCATCTCTCCTACACCATGGATGGTCCTCATTACGTTGTTTCCTATACATTAAACAAAAACACATATATAAATTTGCCACGAGTAAAGCTTGCTTACAAAGCTATGTATCACACATACATCCGTGCTACCAAACCCCTTTCTGCTCTCAACAGGAATATTGAACAAGAACTCCTCAATTCCTGATCAAACTCAGGAGAAGGAATTCATTCAAATTACCCAGGGGTTTAGGGACAAATTTCCTGCACTGATTTTCCAAGACATCATTTCTTACAGGTATGATTCCTTCCAGGTGAGCAGATGAAGAGTATGCCAAAATATTTCTAGAGCTCTGTTAACATATTCAATAAATCATAAAAAGTGAAACTAAAGAAATCCTAGTAGTTCACCTAACCCGTTCCTTTGCCTGAAGTTATATAATCTACATCTAAGATAATTTCTTAAATAAGTTTGTTTAACCTGTTTTTAAGACTATTTGCAAACTAAGCATTGTATATCCAATATTATACAGCATTCCTAGGCAGGCAATTATTCCAGTATCTATATTTATGGTTAGAAAACTTACCTTGGCCTTTTATTCATATCATCTATTGCTGCAATTTATGAACTTGCTTTGTAGACACATGGAAGGAGTTCACTTCCAACACCTGCTCCCACTGATGTCTTCACCACAACGACTGAACATAATAAATGCACTTGACAGCAAGGTTGCCTTTGGCACTGCAGAAGCTGGAAGGAGACTGTCCAAGCCTCTTATGTCCCATTGAAAGAGAGTAAAGATTTGAGGCTGTGCAAGCCTGAACAATCACTGTATGCGCTCCAAATGGCAACCAAAGCCAACTGATACAACCAGCCAACCCTTTCCCTTCAAAAAAAAGTCCCAGGAGAATGCGTGGCTACAGTGCCCTTCATAAGATATACACGAGAGAAAAAGTTTTTTGCACTCACATGGCAAGCACTTTATCCAGTCCAGTTGCAGTTTCACCTATCACTGATGCCCGTTGAGCAAAATTTACAAAGAAAAACCACCTGTTTTCACAGATTATACTGGTCTTTTATAGTGAATTTTGATGTGAAAAGCATCCCAGTGAATCAATGACCACCTTCTCGCAAAGGTGGGGAGAAGAAAGAGTGAGAATATCATGCTACCTACCTACATGCATTACTTTCCCTTCTTGCAAAGCACAGACAGGAATGAATGGAGGGAAGGACAGCATCTCTTCACAGGAAGAGTGCCACGACCTAGATTACACCAAAGGCAAAGAAAAGGCTGGAGAAAACGTATCTTTGCTGAGAGAAGCCTGAATTGTCCTTGTATGTCTTTTAGTACACTTTAATCACCATGTGATGGACAAGCTTTGCTCCCACTGAAGAGACCCTCTTCCCAGACAATCTGCTGTAAAAAGCCAAAGATCTATTTTATTTTTGTTGCCAATATCCTCCTCTCATGCCCTTCTTTCTTCAATCCACAGAGCTCAAGTACTACATGCAGGGAAAGAGGATGACTTCAGCCCTGACTTTAGAAGGAAAACACACAAAGAATTTGCCTTTTCAAAGTGAGTGAGGCATATTAGTGTCAGGTTTGAGGTCCCATTCGGCATCTGGTCTGGTGTGCGATCACTCTGAATTGGTCTTTTAAAAATAACACTTCAAGTCCCTACAAAGGAGAGGAAAAAAATCTATTTCTGACTTTGTGTGATGTCAGGAGAAAAAAAGCTAGAAGTCAAACTAAGGGCTGGATCTTCACATTAGGCAGGCACAGAAAGGTCTAACTGCTTACACCAGCATAAAGCAAATAAAATCATTCCAAATACCCTTCTTGTTGCAAAATGGAACTGGTGCGTTTTCCTTTCAAATCAAACAAAATAGCTTGGGAATAACATAGTATGGATATATCTCTCTCACTGCCCAGCCCCTTTCTCCCAGTGTGCTAAACATTTTTATTTGCATTGATCACCAGTCTGCACACATGTGTAAAGCTTCAGGAATAAGAGGAGGACCTTCAACCCTTAAAGTACCTTCAGTTAAACTGACTTTTTGCATCTTCTTCATCTTCAAACCATGAAATAAATTATATAGCTCATTTCATCCTGTCCTTAATGCTGGCGTCCGTAACAAGACCTGTAGGTTGTGCAGCTGCTTTGTGGCCTGTAATAACCTTGTTCTACACCTCAGCTGAGAAGTCATCACAACATGGTTTCAAAATCCCTTTCTCTCTATATAAACTGAGGGTATTTGGAGTGCTGAGGAATTCTTTATTAAATCATCTCAGTCAATGGGGTTAATGATAATTAAACCACTTAACCCTAAGACAAACCCAGAAGATATTCTCCTCAAAAATTAGATACAACCGTAGTTTGTCCCAAATAAGGCAGAAGAATTCCACTTTATCTTGAAAAGCTCCTGCTCACCCTCCCAGACTGAAGTCTACTCAGTGTAAAATTCACAAAAGTTAGTGTTGTTTGGAAGGAGTCAGACAACACCTTGTGTGGACCTCAAATTCTTGGAGAAAGCAAACTGGGATTTTGCCTAGAGCACACATCTTGCTTATTTTTCAGTTATCACTGGGGTGCTGCACCACCCCAGCATGGCAAGGGATGGGTTTCAGCTGCCTCCCTGCCCAAGGAATTAGTCACTCTCTCTGCATTTCAGAATGACCTCCATTAAATGAGGAGACCAGTTTCTCTGCCTCTATAAAGATGAGTGAGAGGCCTACAGTAATAAAGACTGTGAGGCACTAAATGTGATATTGGAGCCTAGAAAAGCATCTCAAAAATAGAAAGAAACTATATGAGACTGCTGATCTTTCCTCTTACCCACAGAACACCAGTGGACAAAGATGATACAAACCAGTAAGTGGTAGCTATGGAGCTGCTTCCCAACAGTGTTGGTAATAAGGATAAACTCCATGTCCACAACATTCCTTTACTATTGACCCTCATGCAACTGATTCTCAACAGATAGAAGCAGGAAAGCAAGGGAGGATTAAGGTGATACTTATTATCCCTATCATTTCAAATTGTATTTCGTTAATGCATAGGAAAGGATTTTAGTGAGGGAAAAGTCTACTTAATCCAGTTCAGTATTTACAGCTGAAATGGGCCATGACTCAATACTGCATTATTTCTGTCAATAACAGCAGAGAGACAAGGGGTCATGGGTACACTCATCTTGGGAAACTTTATAACTGCCTCATGCTGACTATAACTTTCAATTAATTCAGAGCAGGCTTGGGGAGAACATTCCCAGAGTTGAAACACTACAGCAACTGGAGCAATTCAGCAATTGTTTTCAGGAAAGGTATTGTAACAACCATGTTTTGTAGGGTGCTGATGAAGTGCAACCATCTCTGAGGAGCAGACAGCAGTCAACCAGCACATTCAGGGGTGGCAGTGAAGCAGCTGATGTGTCTCAACAATAACAGGAACTGCTCTACTCTGTGAAAGAAGCCATGGACATCAAGATTCATGGACATAAAGTAGCTTCCCTTCCAAAAGATCCCCCAGTAATCAGCACTCAAGATGCTCAGTGTTATCTGTCCAGCCTTAGAAGTCTAGACCAGGTTAAGCATGGATTTAAATCTGTCACTCACAAACACCAGGGGCCACCAGCAGTCTTGCTAGCCAGTTGTTTCTCCTTGCTACACTTTTGTGTCCTCTTGGCTTTAATACAGTTATCTCAGCAGGGAAGGGTATGTGTCTCTGAGGTAAGGCACACAGAAAGGTTACTGAGGCTTAAAAAGTGACTGACTATGTCAGCTAAGCCTGCAACAATGCAAGACAAAATACACTGGCTCAATAAAAGAGATTTAAGTTCTTAGCACATATGCACACAAAGATTAAAATAAGGGAGCTCTGATCTTAGTCACAGCTCCAAAGTGCTTCCTGAATACCAATGACCGAGGAAAAATTACCTTACAGCCTCAGCTAGTTAACTGAGCTAAATCAGGAGAGAGAGCAAGCAGATGAGAACCCTTGATCACTTTTGTGTGCACTTTGCTAGAGATAAGTGAAGACAAGCCTGAGCTGTGCCTTCATATGGAACTGTCACCCTTAACCTGCTGACCTCATCTTTTGTTGTTTTCTTTGAGGCCAAGGTATTAGCATTTATATATGTCTGAAGCATGGCAGGGAGAGAACAGTCACTGCAATATCACAAGGTTGGTGTGTGCAACCAACCACTTCTCTCACCAGCAAAGTCCTGCACAAGTGCTAGAGGTGCGACTGACCAACAGAGGAAAGGAACACAAGGCAATGTCCATGAATCTTTCTTCCAATTTTCCCCTCCTCTCTGCTCCTCCCTCTGCCAAGACAAGCCAGATGCCAAAAGCCTTCCATAATCAGTAGAACCATGAGAAATGTCTCCTGTTGAATGTACAGTCTCACAAGGTTATTCAGTGAAAGGAGTGAAATCACTATGCACAAGTGGTAATTTCAAGGAGCTGCAGATTGACAGACATTGAAAGAAGAGAGAAGAAGAGAATGCTTGTCATGTTCTGAAAGGACAACTGTGCATCTGCTTTTCATTACTTTTCATAACAGTGATCACAACTTCCTAATGAGTATCAGTTTCTGTCACAAAACTGTAGCATATTATCCTGTACAATTTGGCACGATTGACAACACAACGGCCTCTCTGAGAAGAAAGGCTTTTCAGAGGAGTCAATTATGGGAAAAAAATAACAACCACCCAAGTAATCGAAACAGTGGATAATTTGACACTTCATTTTCTACATAAACATATTTTCTTGATAAGTCATTTACTGGTTGCAAAAATTCTAAAAGCAGAATATAAAAGTAAACAACAATCTGCTATGCAATACAGTACGGATGGTAAGTGACAAAATACCAGATTCAGTAAGAAAAACAACTGTCAAAGGCAGCTGGCAATTCATGCCTTTTCTTCCAATTGTTCCCAGCCAATTGCTATGCAGCATCCTCAGTTTGGTCTCCAGAACCTACAGCAATCTGGGTATTTTTGGGAGGGCATTTTCAAACACAGTGCACAGAACCATGCAGTAAGCTGAAGGTGAATGTGCAATGGAAGCCTCAAAGGATGGCAGATCCTCTTACAGGAATTCTGCTCCACATAAATCCCCAAGACACCAGGGAACCATCTTACAACCTTGTTTATTTAAAAATTAGCTCCAGGCACCTGATCTAGTCCCCAGTTGCCACAGAGGGAGAGTCTGCTCTTACCAGCATTGCTACTGATGGGGATTCCTAGGACTTGGTTGCAAAAACCGCTCAGCCATTTTTAGCTCAAACAGTTTTCCACAGTGCTCATCTATCTATTCAGGAATTTTAAAAGTGCCTATATTTGCAAAAGGATTTTAACATCCAGCAGCTTTCATTAGGGACTGGAAAAGCTGGATGCTCAATGCTTCTGGAATATCGGTACCTAAATGGGAGCTGCTGTATAGAATCATAGATTGGTTTGGGTTGGAAGGGACCTTAAAGATCATCCAGTTCCAGCTCCCTGCCATGGACAAGGACATCTTCCACTAGACCAGTTTGCTCAGAGTCCCATCCAACCTGGCCTTGGCTTTGTGGATTTCAGTCAGACCTATACTTTTGCTCCACCATAAGCTTCAGTATCATCTTAAAGCATGTAACACCACCAGTCCTTGGGGATCCTCTGGCAGGGAACTGTGTGTGCAGCACTGTCGAGTTACTAAGGGCAAAATTAAAACCCCAATGGTAGCTTTAACTCTGCATTTCTTTGCCTTTGCTGATTTGGCTGCATTGCTTCATGCAGTTTAATTCTTCTGCATGAAAAATTACAGGCATTTTTAAGACATATAATAACAATACTTCAGCACCTAAAGGAACACATTTTATTTCAAACCCTTCAGAGCTGTATATTATTTGCCAGAAGCATTAAGCCTTACAGCTCTGTTTGTGAAAGAGGTATTAATTTTTACAGGTTTCCTACAGAATTTGTTCATAAAGATTTCAGAACCTACCATAAACAGGCCAAGAATCACACTTTATGTCTTCATTAAACCGTTTTTCATCGCTCAATAACTAGCTGACCTCAGGTAAGCCTCACAGAAAACCTAAGGCATGGCATTAAGGACACATGGTGAGGTGTCACTTCTACGTTTTATAGTCCTCAGAAGTAATGAGGGAAAACAAAGGAAAAAAAACCCTACAATATACAATCCATGTATATTTGCTACTCACTCCCTGAGTGAATATGGCCATTCCAGCCTCCACCTACCCTCAACATATCCACAAGCCCTCCTTTTTTGCACACAAACTCACTGCTGCCCAGCCATGGTGAAACTCCACCAAACCTCACCTTCTCCTGAGAGTCTGCAGGTTGTGTTGATTTTGCCTGTCCCCCAAATCACAAAGCAGCATCAAGCATGGCTGTCATGCCATGGACATTATGCAAAGGAAAAAAAACATATTGGCATGCTTGAAGGTAAAAAGCATCATGGGAATCAAACCTGCTGGCTGAGTTACATCTGTAAGAGGGATATTGATTCCTAGAAGAGAAATAGTCTCTGGAATCACAGTAATGAACAGGTCTCATGATGAGGGAAAGAGAAATGGTTCATGCCACAGAATTAAGCTGTCAGACTGACCTCCCCTTTGTTCTGACAGTACTCTGCATTGAATAGCAGTTGCTTCAGTGTAGGTATCTGTGACTAACACAGATAACTTTCCTAAGGGTTAAATCTTTTTTTTCTCCTGTAACCCTTCTTTTCTCATGAACTGCTAGCTTAAATTATTGCTCCAGTCTGCCAGGCAGCCACTGCCTCATTAGCTCTGCTAATCAAAGGATGCCTCAAGAAGATATTTCAAATTGTTACCTAGACAAAAGAGCAGGTAACAGACATAGATGCAAGGCTGAGAAACAATACAGTAATTTCTAATAGCCTTGGATGAAATCTGGTCCTTCTTGATCACCAGGGACCCAAAGGAACCACTGAAAAGGCAGGTCCAACCCTGTTCTCAACCCTGCTCTAGCAGGTGATTCTAAACCAGGTCTAACTGGTGCTTCTAAACACTCTGCACCTGTAATTGCAGCCATGAGGGCTGGAAGAAGATGCTACCCAACTCCTTGCTCAGATGGAGCTGAGGATGTGAACTGTGAGGATGGAACTGAGCTCCTGGGATGTGCCAAAGGGACAGAAAACTGGATGAGAATCCCCTGACACACTGATACACAAGCACACCTTTGCAGAAAGATGGTAGCCCACCAGTGCTGAAGTCTCCAGGAGAAGGAGAGGGCTTCCCTATTCTGGCTGGGATGGAATCTTTGGGGTACCTCACAGCAAAGACTCTCAGAAGAAACACGTGGGAATCTTATGGGGTTTAAAAAAAACGAGTGCAAGGTGCTGCACCTGGGTCAGGATAACTCCTGGCAGAGGGATGAACAGATGGAGCAGCCCTGGGGAGAAGGACTTGGGGGGCTGGTGAGGGAGAGGCTGGACATGCCCCAGCCCAGAAACCCCCCGTGTGCTGGGCTGCATCCAAAGCAGGGTGGGCAGCAGGGGAGGGGGATTCTGTCAGTGGACACTGGCTCAGGAAAATTTGTAGCCACTTACACAGAGCTCCTGAGGGACAGACATACTCTGCAGGTAAGGTCTGCACCACTGAGGCACTTTTTCAATTGACGCCCAGCACTGTGAACTGCCTCCCAAACATAGGCAGCTTAAATTCAAGGATGTATTTCCTTGCATGTCATTATTTTCATTCCCAAACAACTAAGTAGCACTGAACCACATCACCAACATGTGGCTTACCTGCTACTCCTACCATGCTGCTTCACCTTTCAGACCTGACAGATGCTGTAGTTGCATGGTTTGACTAAAATCATGTGTTTGAAAGATCAAATAGCACCTAGAGAAAGATGTGCATTTTAATTCACAGAGACTAAATCAGCAGTATTGGACAAGGCAGATTGGTTCCTTACTCTGGAATGATACAGCAGAGTGCACTTATCAGGAAAGCAATGACTTTACCTTTTAATTAAAACTGCAAGAGATTATAATGTTCTTTAAAGGTGCCAAAATGACAGCACTACTAAATGAAGTCCTCACTTTCTCCTTGAGAAAAAAATGCCTCTTTAGGATGCAAGTAGTGTATTTTGTAAACCTCATATTTGTTTCTTTTTAGAATCTAAAAGGAAAAAAAGGAACACAAAAAAGCTTCAAATAACCACAAAATAACTCTAAGTTAAGACACACTCACTGAAACAAAAAAGAAGTCGGTTGCAACATTTTCAAGTCAATTCATTTTTAGGATGCAATCTAGGTAAGAAGCATTTCTAAAAATATGCATCATTACTTTTTCCAGGATCTTATCTCACAAATGTTTTCAGCCAACTTTCCCCAATCTGTCTCCGTCAAATAAGGTCACACCTGAAAACTACATGCATGCTGATTTAATTCTGGGTAAAGTAACTGGCAATGGCATTAAAATCCAGCTTTTTAAAGGAAGCAAGGCATAACATTTGCAATGATGTAAGGATCAACAGGACAAGAGGGAATAGCTTCAAGCTGCCAGAAAGTAGGTTTAGATTGGATATTAGAAAGGAATTCTTTATTGTGAGGGTGATGAGGCAGTGGAACAGGTTGGCTCTGCCTGCTCTATCCCTGGAATTGTTCAAGGCCAGGTTGGATGAGGCTTGGACCAATTTGGTCTAGTGGAAGGTGTCCCTGCCCATGGCAGGGGATTGGAACGAGATGGTCTTTAAGGTCCCTTCCAACTCAAACCACGCTATGATTCTGAGGTCTTTTCAGAATCTATGCAGAACCAAGACAGAGAAACCCCCACAAAATATCAAGGACTACATCAGCCATCAAGGTGGCTCAAAATTTAAGCAAAGCATGGAAAAGGACATCTTAAGGTAAAAGGTTAATTTAAGTCTTCATGCAACTTCCACTAAGCCTAAAAATACATCTCATTTTGCAGATTTGCTTCAACAGTTCAACACTTGTCATATATAATTCTTTACTTAGCAAGTACTGAAATACAAGGGTCTATATAAGAAATAAATATTAAACCTGGAAGAAGGCTCCAGATTGCTGTTGGAAATCTAAGTGTTTCAATTTTGAGGTGCAAAACTCCAGGCAGGGTTTCCACAGCCAAAACTCACCACATTCTTCCACCCATCATTAATATATTTTCCAAAATCCTGACTACAGTTTTCACACCATGGACTGGTCAAACCAGTCAAGAATCAAGCTCACCAGTTCTCTACAACTTGACAGGAACCAGATGTTGGAAGCTTTTGGTGTTACTGATCTAGAACAAGTCAATGTCAAAATGGAAAGGCAATATAACCTGTCTGTCCTCAAATTTATTCAGAACTGATTTTCCCACGGAAATCAATACTTGTTAAAAAAAGCAAAATGCAAGACCTACCATGTAGAAATACATAAAACCTAAACCATTTCAGAATGTGAAAATAACTGCATTTCTGAATTGGCATAATTATTGACCAAATACTGCTGTTAAATATAGATTTAATATTATTCTATGCAAACTTACCATGAGGTAGTGATGAAAAATAAAATATACAGAGCCTAAGCTAGGATTCAGTAGCAATTTTCTATATTAGAGTTACAGGATCACATCCCTAATGCTTGATGAAATTTAAACATATTTCTTTAGTGGCAATAAACTGTCAGTCTCAGGCACCGTGACTGGCTGTCAGTGTTTGTCAAAATTAGACTTTAGAGCTACACTTCAGAGCTGTAAGCTCAAAGAAGGAAATTCATGTTGTTACTGACTTAAAGCTAGTGCCCAGACATTTGTGATCATTGCCTGGAGGTTTTAAAAAACAAACCAACAAACAGATATAAAAACCCAAACAAAACCCCACAACTTTTATAAAACTCCTAAACTAAACAATTTACTTCCATACATTTGCAGTATAGACACAAAATCACAACAGACACAATCTGACCTTTTTTGTTTGTTTGTTTAAAGAACATCAATGCAACGAATTTTGCAGCTCAAGGAAGTTAATTTTCCTTAAAAAAAGAAGCTGTGTAAACCTGAAAATCCTGAGAGCATTAATGTGTTGGAGGGACACCTCCAGTGTTGTATCAGACCTGCTACAGTCTGGAGAGACATAGAAGAGTGGATTCTGACCTTCTTTAAAGGCAACCAATCACCCTCACCCCCACCTGACTGGAGGGAGGGTTCCCACCATCCTGAAAGAGGGGAGGGAACAATCCATCTGTCTGTATTTTATGGAAGTTATGAATAAGAAAACACTTTCAAAAAAAAAAATCAGACCATTCTGATTTTAGGAAATGCCAGCACGTTCTCCAAAACCTAAAAAAACCCCACACTTAATTAATTTCTATGTTAATCCTTTTTAATGGCCTAAGAGACCAGTGTTCTAAGTTAGAAGAGACCATAAAAAGACAAGACAGGTAACTGATAAAAAAGGTAACTTGTTCTCAAATACTCAGTTTTGTAACTGTGTACAATGGGAAAGGGAACCTTTGATGCACAATCTTATAGTTACTATAAAATTGAAAACCAGTGTGTACCTATAACTTTTCTTGGTGAACAGTTCTTACAGTCAGAGTGAGAGGAGATCCAGATAAAATTCCCAAGACCAATTTCTGTGCCTGCCTCTTCATTACTCAAGATCCCTAGTGGATCCTGGAAAAAATGGATCCAGACTCCAGAGGACCTAGGTAAAATCTGTACTTTTGGATACACTTAACATCATCACAATTGTGGAAATTTGTCTATTTGCACTTAATGGGTGGTCCCTTCCCCTCTCCATAGCCTGAAAAGAAACCCATCAACAGAAATAAAAGGGAATTAAGGGTGAAACACAATGTTATGGGTAATGAATGTGAGTAAAAACATTGAATGAGATGGACAATCAGGATTAAAGACTTGGGCAGAGTGAGAACTAAACAGAAGAACCACATCTGCACATTCCATGTTGCCAATATGCCAATATTGTGTCCAGAGGCAAACTGTGTCCAAAGACATTCAAGAAGAGAGTCTGCAATGCAGTCTTTCAGGAACAAAAAAGAAAACATAATTCCAAGTGTCTGAACATACAATCTTTTCTCTATGCTGTGGAGGGACTGCAGCCAGCTACAGCACAACTTAGTGTGCACTGCATTGCAGGAAAGACTTTCAGAGTTTTCAGTAAAGTCCACTGGCAGCGATGGAGGGAAGATCAAGAGAGCCAAGCATAAAACTTCTTGGTTCAGAGGTGACAATGACAGTCTACACTTCCCCAGAGTGTGTGAACCTCAAAGAAGGAAAAAATTATCAAGTATGGCACATTCCTGCAGGGCATCTGTGGGAGTGACTGAGCAAAAAGATGATTAGAAAAACTCAAGGCTGGGAAAACGCCTCCCAGAGAGAATACAAAATAATTGTTTCAAACAAGACAGCTCATCCATTTGGGTGCTGTGAGCCAGCTGGTTGGCAACACCAGCTACACATTAAAACAGAATTTGCCATCAGTCTCCCGGACCCTCAGCCCACATGACTGTCACACCTCTCTTCCACACACACAGGAAAACTAAACTGAGTTTCAGCACCTTCCTGGCACACTCATTCTTCAACCCAGTTGTAAGGCATGGTAGAAAAGTCAGTGGGTCCCACAGGATAGTCCTGGGGTTAAAAAAATTATATTTTAAACTGACAAACACGTGCAGAGGATCCTCCTCTGGACTTCCATCTGGTGCTTTGGCAACTGGGGGACATCTTATGCTCTCTTTCAGTGAAGTGATAAGGTAAACATTTGTGCCACTGTGCCCAGGCAAATGCTGTTTGAACTTGCTTGGGATGTTCACTGCAAGGGATATAGAGGCTTAGAACTAAATTTGAAAGTTCAGTTCCAAATAAGCACAGGAGCAGTAACATCAATGCAGTAACCACAAATCATGAAGGCTTAGGCTCTGTTCAAAAAGGATTCCTTCTTACCCAACCTTCTTAATGTACCTTGCATTACATGCCTGTAGGTGGGTTTATGTGTGGATCAAGAATGTTGAAAGAGTAATGATAAATAACTTATTTCCAACCTAAAAGAAACCTAACTGCACACTGGAATAACAGTCTTTGCTGCTTTTCTCACCTCCATCCTGAAACTTGCTCAGCCTCTCGAAGTATGATGATATAGGAACTTGAACAATATCTAGGATGGCCAGGAGTGTCCGGGTCAGTCTGAGGAGCTCACTAAAACTATAAAAGCCAAAGTATATGAGGTTTCGAGCCAGGTGTACCACCTATGAAAAAAAAGAAATGAAAAATGAAGGAAGCAACAAAGGAAGCATTGGCAATCTTTGTGCATTCAGCTGTGCAATACAGTTGCATTTCACACAGCTGCTCTCACAGAGATTCAGATCTTGAGTGCATTCAAATCAGCACAAGTCTCCCCAGCGATTTAAATGGGCCTTGGAATAAGGAGACGGGAAATGTTTTGTCAGAGTTAGACAAAACAATTGATCAGTCAAATTACAGCAGACAGCAAAACCAAGGTGAGATTTAGGAAGGATTGGAAGGATAGAATTGCATCTGAGAAAATATCTAAGATCAAGAAGAAAGACTCCGGGAAATTAATTGGAGAGGCAACAGCTGTAGGGAAGATGGAATTCAGAATATGGAAGTCAGAAAATGGGTAAGATGATGGTGGCAAGTTTAAACAGAGATGATTTCAGGTGACCAGAAACAAAATGTGTGAAGCAGGTTGGAGGAAGAACTATAAAAGCTGTAAGCAGTTCCCATTTATTCAGTGTTTGAATCTAGAAAATTTAGGCCTCTCTAAAGTTTCTGTCAGGAATTTCAAACAATATATAAACCATGGAATTAGGTTATTCGAAGTATTTTCTTCAGTGTAAAATCTTACAGAGGGAATAGGATTTACTTATGTTGAAGAATCCTTACATATTATTTCACTAAAGTATAAAGAAAGAGAATATGGCCATTCACCCCCAACGTATCCCTTTCTCCCTTCACTGAAATCCAAACATCTCAGGAGAAGGAAGCAAAGGTTGGAAAAATACAGATGTTTGACAGCAGACAAGACCATTATTTTCTGCATTAATAGTCCTCAGCAAGAACATTAGAATTAGCAACTGATGCTTCTTTAGGCTTTTTTACACCAACATTTATTCTGCAACTACATTAGCTTGAAATATGTCAACTTCTCTGAAATTAAGAATACTGTAAGTAGGATGCAGATAGCTGAGAAGTACCTCAAATGTAAGTTTATTTTTCTCTTTGTCTCCAAAAGGGAAGGGCTGATTCACAACTTCTTTCAAGTACTCTTCTACAAATTCCATAGTTAGTGCAAATTTTGTCTTCATTTCATTCCTCGAAGAGTCAGTGAAAGAATCATACCTACAATGCAAGGCACAGAAAGGACAAAATTGAAACACCCATAAAAACATAGTGAAAAATAAAATTTCAATATTTACTGATAGAAAGCTACTCATGGAATTCTCCAAGTGTAGCAATAATTAACAGCTCTGTGCTATGCAACAGAATATCTTTTGTTTTTTCGACATCAGACACGTACAACCATTTTATTCTGAGACCAACCCCACAAAGTGCTTTCGTGCTTTAGTTTGAAACCCTTTCAACTCACTCATGGATTGTGATCTTGGTAGGAATTTCAGTCCACAACCTGGCATATTTGACAGGTACCACAGATTCCTGAGGATCTCTGTCCACGTGCATGTGAAGCATCAGACGACAAAAGGAAGCCCGGAGGTCGTAAGGGAGGCTTTCATCAGACATGCACCGTAGGATCAAGTCTACTGACAGCTGGGCAGAAATCTGGTTGATGGCAAGATACTGGCGATCCAGGCACATTCTTGCAAAGAGGTTCAGCTGGTACCTTCAAATAAAAAGAAGGTAATAACGTGACATTCAAGGAAATGGGTTGGAAACGAAACAGCATAGCTCAAAATCTCATTTTGCAAGCCTTCCTGATATAAATCCTCAAAAACAGCAAGAGTGACTTTGCTAAACAAGGGATTGACTTGACACTAAAATGTTCATGTCAGGATCCAGCCCTCACGAAGAATGGGCTCCCTCTGGAACTCCAAGAAAACACTGTTCAATGGAAGGCTGAAGCATTTGGGCTGTTTGCTTTCAATCAGTATAAGACACTGTTCCATTATCCCCTTTCTCCTCTAATCCTCAAGACACTCAGGACATTCCTTCCTCAGAGCATGCCTTGCTTCCAGGGAAGCACAACCTAAAATTTAAGCCCAGCAAATAAAAGCTAAGCTAAAAGCAAAACTATAGAGAGACAGAAAGAGCTGTCATGAGCCAAGGAAACACTAGATTTGTCTGGAACAGACAGCAGAGATGGTAATGTCTCCTGCAAGAAAACTTGAAACGAACTTCTAATCCCAGTTTCTGGAATGACCTGGTTTTCTTTTTTGATATTAGCAAATAAACTGACTAAGAACAGCACTGGGGTCTCCAGAGAGTCTACATTTTCTCTGAATAAGCATTTTTACCTGTAGTAGGTAAGAACTTCTAAATCAGCTTTTGTGCCTTCCTTCGCCTCCTGAGCCAGATGCCTGATGGCTTTGCCATGAGGCTCCTTGTTACTGTCAATCCAGTAAAGCCACACTTCCTCTTCATCAATGTCATCTGAGATGACTGGGCATTCCAAAGGATTGTCCATTTGTGTTGATACCAGCCTGCAAACACAAACCATTCACAATGGAGCCACTAGCAAACTGCTATGGATATAACAGGGCAGTCAACAGAAAGGTGGTATGTTCCAAATACAGATGCTCACTTGGTCTGAATGAGAATGTCAGCATTCCCTGGGCTCAGCATAAACTTGCAGATGAGTTCCTGAGTTACTGGTATTGCTGTGGTGTTAGATACACACAGGTCTGAGAGATAATCCAAGAATCTGCAGCCAAGACGACACAGATGCAACAGAAAATGAGACTTCAAATGTAACTCAGAAACATGGCAATAGAAATCCCTAGCATCCAGCACTAGAGGATGGATGCTCAAGGGAGCATAAATCACAATGTTTATTAACATATGGCTTTTGTCAATTCATACTCTTGCAGCTCACAACAGAAAAAGATGAGTAATAGCTTTGAGAGCCACCCTGAATGGTGCTGAAAAAAAGAGAGAAAGAAAAATATCCCAAGTGTGACATTTCTCAGCAAACCAAAGGCCAAAGAGTTGTGCCAGAACTTAAGAGCAGCCTGAGGGTGTCTTAAGTTTGGTTGGCAGGGGAGCTCCACTG
>WEIV01025847.1:150390-172165 GCA_013390005.1 Calyptomena viridis
TGAAGGCCATCCTCCTTGTCAGGAGCCAAAAGCAAGAGCACACTCCCTCACCCAACACCCCATCAGGTAACACACATCTCCCTAACCCCAAGTTGCAAGAAGTTGTTCCATGTGCTAGAAATAGCCATGTGGCCTCTGAGGAACTCCACTGGAAAAGACCACACCTCCACCTTTTAAAGATGCCTTTTAAAATCTCTGAAGTGACACAGCCAACAATTAGTGAGGAATGAATCACAGAAGGGTTTGGGTTCAAAAGGACCTTAATGGTCATTTAATTCCAACCTCTCTTCCATGGGCAGGGATGCCACCCACCAGACCAGGTTGCTCAGGGCCCCATCCAACCTGACCTTGAACACTTCAGGGAACTCTGAGCAACCAGAGAACAGTGAAGATCTGCCAGGACCTGAAGACAAGACCTCTCTATTCAAAGAGGTCAACACCATGTAAAGGAGGGAAATCAGTTTCCTGTCAATTTGTCTCTCAAATTTAGGTCTTCTGATGTTTAACAAGGTTCAGGCTGAGGCTTTCCTTGCAGTTGGGACATTCATGAGGTATCTGGCTTTGTCTCCTTTTCATGGATTCCTCTGTGTGCATTAACAGTGCTCCACACTGCAGCCTTTGCCTCACTGGGACATCAAGAGGGCCCGTTACCTCTACGTAGGTTCTTCTTTCCATGACATTTATAGGAATCAAGTATCTCTGAGCCCACCACTCCTCTTCAAATGTAGCTAAAAAACTGGGCAAGAGGCTCAAGAGCTGGTGGAGGAGCAGATATGAGCACATATATTTTGGAGTGACAATTGTCACTCACACAAACAGTGCTGAGAAAGTCTGTGAGACTCCCCATGTAAATCAGTATCACAAGATCAAACTCTTACTGCTCAGATTGCACCATTCTGTCAAGGTATATTTTTCAAGCATTTATTGCTCCTGGACTTCAAGCCTTAAAGAAGTGGGTACACAGTTGCATAATGTAGTTATGCCACAAATTCTGTGGCAGCAGGGCCTTGAGCAATATCCTAATCACTACCAGAAAAATGGTATTCACAATTACAGAGGACCTTATTTAGCCTTCAGTACATTGTTTTCTTATACTTGTATTACTTTGCTAATTTTACAGCTGAAAATTCAACTAAAAAATAGATTTTTCAGTTAAAAAAAACAAAATATTTCCTTTATATACTGACCTAAAGCTAACAAAAATTCAACTGAGTGAAGTTCAAGGCCGGTATTTTTCATTTGGAACAAAATCTGGTCTAGGACACATGTTTACTGGGATCTTCCCTACCCTAGGCTCTTTTTGGGTTCAAACCTGGAATTAGAACCTGCAGAAAACTGATATTAATAAAATCCTAGAAAAATTGATATCTGCATAATTTACACCAAGATTATTAGCAGGGCAACCAACACAAGTGGCAGTTTCACAGAGGAATTGCAGAGTTAGGAGAAATTAAACTTTCTGTCCATTCCTCTTTGTCCCATTCTGAATTCAGAACAAATTTTCAAAATTGTCCTGTAAAGTATAAACCTTCTTTTCAGTAAGTTCTAGTTCTGAAACACAGATATGGTCAAACCCCAAGAATTACAGGTAGTTCTGATACTTTCTAATGTGACATTGTACATGTGAGGTTTTTTTGTCTGCCATATCAAAACTGGGAGAAAAAGACATCCAGGCAATGAACAGCAGGCAGATTCACAGCTACTGCAAACACAAAAGCTTATCAATACAGAAAAAGAAAGTTATGTGGACCATTTCAAACCTTGGCTCTCGATTTCTTCTGAGTAAATTCACAAATGTCTCAATTTCTTTAGCAGTGATGTGTTTCTCTAGCAGTTTTCTGTTGTTGTGCAACAAAGCTGTGATGGTGTCTTCTGCCAGAATATCATAACCAATCTGGGACTGCATGACACAGAAGTTCTTAGCAATGTATTCCTGAAAAAAGGAAAATTTCCACGATGAACCACTAAGCAGTAGTGTTTTTCTTTTAGAACCAGAGGCATTCAGCTCAGTTAATCAAAATAACCCTCAGAACTTTCCTCTCTGAACTGGCCTGAACAAAAGAACATCTGAATACCTAAAATAAGTACCCCAAGAAACAGAGCCCATATTAGGTATGACTAACTCCTTGTTCTTTCCTAAACCAAAGGAACGAATCCCTGAAAATAAATACAAAAGTCAATAAATGGCAACCAATTTTTTAAAAACGAAGAAACCCCAAAGGTTTTCATAATGTTTAAGCAGCTTTTTTCCTGAGTTTTCCCTCCTCCCTTTCTCTCTCTCCAAGACAGAAACATTTCTGAAGAGCATTAGAAAGAAAACAGTCACACGGAGAAGTTTGAGCTTTTATCTCTAGTCATTTTAGTCCACGTTCTGAAATACTTCTTGCTCACAGGGAGTGTCCAGCAGTGGGAACCCAGCTACCTGATGTTACAACCTCTGGTCTGATTCACTGCCATTGCTCTACAAACACAGAAACAGAGTTTTGCACATTTCCCACTTTATAATCCAGGCTCCAAGAGCATGTTTTTAATAACAGAAAGCTCATGAATGAAGCAGTGGAAGCCTGAGCCTGCAAAAGTAGAAGGTGAAGTTGTGATATTCATTGCTGAACTTTCACTTCATACACTACTAACCTACACAAAAAACAGGCCTTTCACCATTACCACAGAATCCACTTGTAAGTGCAGAAAATTATGTCAAATCCAGGATGTGTAGAGAAATCAGGAGGAAAATTATCCTCAATACCACTGACCTGATTCTTCCTATAGTCCTGTTGGGAATGTCTGAGAACTCTGTAACACAATCTCAACATGTATTTGTAGGGAGCGTATCTCTGGTCACCCAGGTCTTCAAGTCTCAGCATGGATCCTTCACCTTTATCCTTAAAAGGAGCTTTGAGGATGCCAAATATCTGCTCAAAATCAAAATCATTGAGAATGAAAACCAAGCCCAGATTTTTGCTAAACTTACAGCAGTCAGTGGAAATGCCCTCTGGCAGGATCAGCACAACAGCCTTGACTAAATTCAAGTGGGGGCACAATTAGACATCACAGTTTATGCATTTGTGTTTAGCTTTTCATTTCCCACCAACTTGATTGACATTGCTTTCTCTATTTCTGCTATCCCCAATTTTAAACATTGTTTTTTAAGTGCCTTAACTTTGGATAAATTAAGGATGAAAAAGAAAGACAATACTGGCTGCTGTCCAATTTCATCCCTTCCCCCTTTTTATTTTTACTTATTCCAGTAGGCTACTTCAAATGAACATTACACTTTTCATTTACTTACAAATTTGCCCTCATACAAAGAAAGTCAGAGGTCTATAAGGGCATTAGAATTTTTCCTATAAGGGAAAACACTTGCAGGATTGGGGCGGTGTTGCACATTTGTTTCAGATTTTATGAACTATTTACTTTCAAGTATAGCCTTAAAAGTCTCAGAATCACATGAAACTAAGAGCCATCAGACACAGCCCCTCATGCCTCATTCTGATTCAGGGACTAAGAGATAAGACTTGATGAAGCAGTGTCATGTCTACCCAATCCAACCAGACACAAACCCAAAATGGCATAAGCCCCGTTTCCCAAAAATAACATTTTCTCACATGCTCTCTCTCCTACAATCTGTTTGTAAATACAATCACATTATTAACACAGTAGGACATACCTGAGCCAATATATTTTGCTCCCTCATTAATTTTTGTCGTTCTCGGTTTGGCTTGGTAATGATCACATCCAAAACTTCCTGCCCATTATTGGGCACATCAGCAACAAAGAAAATGAGGTCTTCCAGTAACTTGGTTACAAACCTAAGAATAACAGACAAATCATTATTATATACAATCATCCAACACTTGCTAGGATTCACTAAAATGAAAATGGTTTATAACAAGCTTTACCTGGTGCAATGGAACTCCCATCCCTGCAAAGTTAAACCTGGCCCGTACTTAAGGATTCCAAGCCTTGGTTCAGCAGAAGCTTAAATCAATCACAGGGCTGTTTACCAAGGCATTAACAACAACCAGAGGGAAAACAGGAGAAAAATACAGGATGCTGGATTGATGCACAGTATTCAGAGATCCAAAATCTATACCAGCTGGCCTCAAGGCCCAGAAGCAGTAAAAAGAAATTTAAACGGCCTAGCAAAGATTTTTATGGTTTATCATGGGTCCATGAAACAAGATAATGGATTCAGCAGAGGAATAAAAACATTCTGCCACTAGATAATTTCCCTACTGACCCAAGAAACTGCTTCATATATATACTTTTTCATATATATATATATATATTCATATATAACTGTTTTCATATATACTGACTCAAGAAAGTTTCAGCCCATTGATGGAGAACAGCAAAGGGGATGTGTGTGCCCCTCAAGAAAAAAGAGCAGGAAAGGCAGATGTAGGATGGAGCAATAAACTGTTGGGACTCCTCCTTACCTAAGCAGGAAAGTGATAAGTCAATAAAAAGATGTTTGGGGATTTTTTTCAAAAGAAATCACAGGAACAAACAAATGTCACTAATCTGAAACTGCTCCAAAATGTTTTATATGTGTCTTGTACCAACTTGTCAACACCAAGACAAGACAATACTGACAGTGACACAAGGTTGATACAGGGATGTCCTACCTTGATTCTGTCATATCCCTCAATCATGAAATGGCACAGCAGCTTTTCAAGGCTGAGTACCAACACCCAGGCCATTAAAGATCTGCCTGTTATGATATTAAACCATCTGGTCTAATTGCTACTGGAAACTGACTGCAAAAATCCAGTTTTATCACCAAAAATTAACATTTTTGGGGAAAAAAAAAGAAGCTGTAAATGATGCCTTACAGGTTACAGATTAACACTGCCAGAGAAGCTGTTTTATAGCCAGTTTAACCACAGACAGCTGAAGACAAATGGTGAACTACATCACTGGCAGTGGGATATATTTGGCTACAGTGTACAACAAAATCCCTTAATTGAGGGGTGGGTGGGAAGAACAGACATTCCAATAGTGCTACAGCTGAAGTGAGAATGAATACAAAGGGTAAACACCAGAATGATGTAAAATAGGAAAAGAGAACAGGAGAAAATAGACATAAGAAAGGAAAGGGACTATTGGGGCAGATTCTCAGTCACACCAAGACCTCCTCCTGAGGCTTTGGCAACATGAATGTGGTGCAGTGGACTTTACACAAACCAAGAGCTCTGCTGTGCTGCCCACTTTAGAGATGACCTTCTTGTGCATGAGAATCAGATGCAATGAACCCTCATATCACAGCTCAGTAGTAGTTTATCAAAGGAAATTAAGACAAATACATTTGCCCAGGGAGATGCCCATTTATTTACGTGGCCAGTGAGCTGGGGAAGTGTTGTTTACCCCAATTTTAGAGACGAGATGCACAGATCAGCCTGAGGTGCAGTGAGGATGCTCTGACAGAGGTGGAATTAATCCCAGGCTCACACTCTCAGCACTCAAATGTCCCCTCCCAGTTGGCTCTGTGTCCATGAGGATATTACTAACTTACCCATCACTGTGATGTCATGAGTAACCAATCACTACTTTAGGAGGAGGGGAAAAAAAACCTCACTAACCTCCTTTCATTCTGGGTTATTGTTCCATTCTCCAGCTTTTTAACCGTTGATGCTAAAACCTTGTTGGCATCATTGGCAAAGTCCAAGTCTCTGACCTCAGACAAAGGAACTGATACAATGGCAAAAGCTTCCTTGTCCTCTTTGGTTTGGCATGTCCCAATCTGCAATAGTTTTTGGTTTAATGTTGGTAAGCAGTCTTCTTACCTTTATCCTGATTATTATGCATATTTTATATGTTAGAAGGGAGATCACTGGCAGACAGCTTCAGGAATGAGTTTGGGATTTCGACCCCAGGATATACATGATTACCTTTAGCATCACAGGCCTCTCTTCATCAGTATCTATTGGGATGCTGGTACTAGTGACCCAAGTGTTAGTGCATAAATGCCTCAGTCGGACGTACGAGTTCCTAAAGGAGGACAAAGCAAGCAACAGGCAGAGCTACAACAACAACAGCATCTTGGCATTATGCTGGTTTTAAGTATTTATGTAAGCCTAGGAGTAAAATATTCTTTAAAGAAAAAAAAATTAAAAGCAACATGCTATAAAATTCCATCGGAATAGAAATACATTTCATGAATAAACCCAATTCTTTCTTTTTTTTTTTCCTGCGGAGTAATGAACCCCTTTAAGCTGTAACAGCACAAAAGTCAGAAAGTAAAGCTGACCATGGTTTCACAGCTTCACCATTATGATCTGCAAACCCTTGTTCCAGGGAGCAAGCATTTACAGCACCAGTTCTCAACTGAAAATCAAGTGAACAAAGAGCAGACATGAGATCCTTCTAAATTCTTTCCATATGATAATCTGTGGCATTATCAAAAAGCAGAGCTGAGAAATCAATTACAATTTTAACACTGAATTTTACTTTTTAAATATATTCACTGTGGTCTTCATTCATGCTCTCCCTTTCACACTGATGGGCTTTGAGTATTCAAGTAAGCAAATTATCTGGCAAACTTCAGCATAGCAAATATACTTCAAAGCCACATACATCAGGCTTTTATTATTTGCAGGTACCCAGCTTTAAAATCCACCCTCATAACACCTAGCCCCAAGTGTCTGTGAGCCCATTCAGTCACAACCAGCACCATGTGACTTATCTAACCAATCTCAGCTATGCCACACTGTTAAAATTTCAAATATTGACAATTAAAACCCGGAAGCCACTTGCTGAATTCATTTGAATACCAAATGTGTTCAGTGGCATCGTGATCTGTCAGGGAAAGAGAAGCCCAGTTCACCACACATTATTTTGTTGGGAGTAATTCAGCCAGATCTATTAAGAGTTTTTAAACACTTCACAGAGATCAGTTCTGTCCTCATATGTATCTGTACAATATTTAGCCCATTATTTTTCACTTCACAGGCTCTCTTTAAGTGTCACTTGTTTTATCCTTACAATTATTTTACCCAGTCACAGTAGCAGCATCATGTTTTATACATCCCTTCTTCACCCACAAACATCCCTCAAATTTTAAGAGGGATAATACTTGCTCATGTTTGACTTTTTTTTCTGCTTTACTCACCAGCATAATGCTAGGGAGAAACCCTGTCAGTGCAGCACTATTTTCTGCCCTTTTTTTATTTCCTTTTTTTTTATTTTACCTTGGAACCAGGCAATCAGCTCTCTGAAGAGTGGTGGCATCCAGTTCAAAGAGAGATGCGATGTCATTTCCATGTGGCACAGAGACCAAAGTGTACATAATCTTCTCCCCTGCCTGGCGTTTCTTCTTTGAAGCAGGAAGGTCGCCGTCTCTCTGCTGATTAGGCACAAGGGTTATTTGCTTGCATCAGGGCCCATTATAAATCCTCCAATTACCTTGCAGACAATCTGAATTGTAATATTTTTTTTGGTTTTTTTACCTTCTAGCAAGAATTTACCACGACTGACTTTGCAGTAACATAAAGCATGCACTTTGCCCCAGGCACACGGGCTCTCAGGCAGTCATTATACCAACAGCAGGCCATGAACTACAGAGAAACTGCAGCACTGGATACCTTATTACTTGGCACCTACAACTTCAAAAAAACCTGCAGTAGTTGCAGACTCCTCACTCCCAGAAGATGTAACTACATAGTGCCGGTTTGGAAAGGACCACAGTTGAAAGAAGAAAAATAATGAAAATTAGATATTTTTAAAAGTGGGGAAGGGGTTTAGAAAGGAGGTAATTTGCCTAAATCCCTCATTTTTTCCCTCTCATATGATCAGAATCACAGCAGCACGTTTTCCCACAAGCACAGAACCACTTAGGCTGGAAAAGACCTCCCAGAGCATCGAGTCCAACCTGTGACCAATCACCACCTTGACAACTGGACCAGGGCACCAAGTGCCACATCCAGTCATTTTGTGAACACCTCCAGGCATGGTGACTCCTCCACCTCCCCAGGCAGCCCTTGCCAATGCTTCACCACTCTTCTCATGAAGAAATTATTCCTGATGTTCAACCTGAACCTCCTCTGGTGCAGCCTGAGGCCGTTTCCTCTAGTCGTGTCTGATACTTTCTGAACAACAAGAGCCAGGATATCTGCTCCACTAAGATCAACTTGTCATGGGAAGGGAGACACAGAAAGCACCAACACACATCTGATTTTACCCATTGCAAGGGGAGAAGTTTGTTCCCTTTGAGGAGCTTCCAAGTAAGAGCTACCCAAGCAAGGTGCATGAATCTAAGGTGTGATTTTCCTCCCATCCTCTGATGAAAGTCCATGGGGATTTTGTTACCCAGCATCACTAGGCAGCCACCTCATCTTTAGTTACCTACATACCTTTGTCTTCCCAGACTCCAAATGCCACCTTTCCTAAGCACAGATCTTGGCTCGAAGGAACAAGTCAGAGTCTGTGTCCATCCCCATGCAGCAACCAACACAATTACTGGCCTAAGTAAAAGCTGCTCCTCTGGGGTGTTGAATTACACATATTACAAAAGACTAATAACCAATTAAGAGACTGGCAGCCCAGGGCCCTTCATGTACACAAAATATATCATGGAGAGAAAGGGAAAGAGGAATGAAGAAAGCCAAAAGGGAAAAAAAAAAAAAAATCAAACCTTGGAAACCTGAAATACTATTATAATGATTTATAATGCACCACTAGAGAAGAGCTACACAAAGCAATGTAAAAGGCCAGGCTGCACTCAGTTGGCATTAGTAGCTTGATTAAAACCAAACCGTAAGGGATAATCAAGGGTAAAGCTTTGATTATCCATACTGACAATTGAGATTATGCAACAGAATCAAGGATGAGTGAAACTATGTAAGAAAAAGCTAGTTATCATCTCATTTCGAGACACTTTTTGAATCCTTCCAAAACATCCAATTTTTTCATTATCGAGCCTAAAAAATGCCAGCTTTCCACCCTATTACTTCTATTAGGCATAGAGACAGTAGGGGAAAAAGATACAGGAAAAGAATTTTCTTAGGCTCATTTAGTCATTAGAGGACTGTCACTAGTTTTTGAGAGGAAGGCTTGCTGAGACAAAAGGCACCCATCTCCTTTGTCTTGCACAAGAGTGCACTCATCTGACAACACTCATATCCTATCATATCCCATGTTCAAAAAATACTTAACAAAATTGCACCAAAAAAAATTGACCTGTAAGCGCGGGTGGAGAAAATAGCAAATTTTTGTTGTGATTCCATACATATTTTGTTTTACATACTTGGGATGAGACCCAAACTGAAAGGGCATACAAACAATGAAAGAATCCTTCTAAGAGCTTAATAAGTATGAGTCAGATTCTGATGTTAAATGAAACACTACTTCCTACATTTCCAAACCAAGGAGAAAACTGGAAGAACAATTTAAAATTCAAGAGGTCTGTAAAAGGGTGATTAACAGTTGATAGTTTAGAACAGCATCCAGACTTTCTGATATTTCCTGTAACTTACATTCTGGTTTTCCCAGAAACTAGCCACTCCATTATAATTTCCAAACTCAAACGACTGGTACACAAAAAGGCAGGACACTTAGTAATTATTCACTTTAATAATTTAAATCATTAAACTTTTCTTATCTCAACCCACAAGGTCCACCTTTTCTTTGCAATTCTCCTCCCCACCAGTGAGTTAGAGAGGGGCTGTGTGGTACTTAGTTGCCAGCTGGGGTTAAACCACAACACTGACAGGAGGCCAAGTCCAAAGCAGGTCTCCTGTGCTTTAGTAGCTCACACAGAACTGAACCCCACCACAAACCTCAGAGCTCTCCTCAAAACATTATTTTAGGATCTGAACCTCACAACTCAACCTGGACTAGGGGTGTTAAGCACTAGTCACGGGAAAAAACAATGTGCCCCTCAACCTGACAGCTCTGAAAACAAGTCGCATACATGGAGTACAAAGGACACAAACACTGTCAGTACATAGGAACATACATGAATTTGTGTTTATGTCTCAATTTATGTCTCAGTACATGTGCACATGCTTCTGTGTGTGTGTGGAAAAGAGAGAATGCACAGACACTTGCACACAAAAAGCTTCTTATGATAAATTAAATTTAGTAAGCAGTCATCAGAATCTGCACTTAACCCAGCCATTATTGAATCAGCAGATAAGTCTATGTGAGGATGTGAAAAGAAGTGAAAGTATTAGGCTCTTTTAAATTAATTAGACAATACGATCAGCTCAGAAGAAGCACTGCACTCCTAACCAGACAAAAACAACATGACATTTGCTCAGGTAAAAAACTGGCATATGAACAGATGCAGCCAGAAAAACTGGATTCAGTTAACACAAAGGAAGAAAAGAACTGCAAAGGTAATCAAACGTAGAGAGAAGAAAATTCAACTTAAAGCAGTATGAAGAGGAAGCCAATGGAACAGTTTCAGAGATGCTGAAGATGTGCTCAGTGAGATACTGGAGATGTGGTCAGTGACAGCCAAGGAAAGCACACCCAAGACTTCCTATATTAAAAAACCCCAAATCACTTGAATTATATGCTAGAATGTGGAGAATTGCAAGAACTGTGAATAAAACAGTAAAAAGTGGGTGGGCAAAAATACTACCAAATAGCAAATTCACTGAGGGAAAACAAATACAGTTTTGATTGTCCCAAACTGCTGACACAGTGACTAGGGACACAGGCTGTCCCAAGTCAAATTAGATACCCATCCAAGGTGAAGGAGATGGAACCACCTCACTCTAGTGCACTGGTTAAATCACTCACAAGGATGAAGGAAAAACATGTAACAAGATTTGTCTTTCTTGAGACTTGCAGCCCAGCAGACAACCCTTTTCACAGCTCTTAATAGAACTTGTTAGCAATTGTGACCTATTCCAAACCTTCATTATTCATCTCAACAAAGTATCACACCTAAAATTAGGAGATTTACATGGAGTCTTGCTTACATTTCAACTGCAAAAAGCAATACAAAAACATGGCAGACCTGAAATACCTTTTCTTATAGAAGCCAAATCTACAACTCCAATTGGTGAAGACACCTCTTGTGACATAGAGACAAAGATAATGCCCTGCTCCTGAACGAATACATTAAGCTGCACTACAGATTCCAGCAGAAATTAAATTTCATAGCAGTCAGAGTTCTGAAAATGCCTGTTAAATCCAGTACAATGTGGTATCTCAATACGTTAACCCAGTTTAGGAGGCTCTCACAAAACCAGCGTTTCCACAGAGCAGTAACGTGAGCAGAACTCCATAGGTTAGATTATTTTGAAAATTCCCTATGAAGGGAAAACTGAGTAGATTAATGGGCAGCCTTGCTCCTGCCTGTTACAGAGCCCTGGCAGCCAGCACAGCAGTAGCCTCCTGTAACACCTTCACTGTTGACTCATTTGTGAGTCATCGCATTTTTAGCGGAGACATCACGTTGCAATCCTGTTGTTAGGAGCCAGAGACATTCTGTAAGAAACAATGTATGCATTTTCAGAGCTGATTCAGACCTGTGTGCAACAGCAGAATAATAATAATGTGCCAGAATCCATGTCTCCTCTTCTCCCCCAACCTCTCCAGTGGTCTGGCTGCTGGCTTTACATAAGCAGAGATGCTGCCATTTTAAAGCTAATGATTTTTCTAATTTCTTTTCTTTTTAATGTTTTTCAGATTGTTTACTGCCAGGTTCATCCCTAACCAAGCCTTTAAAGAACACAATTAATTTCTCAAGTCCATTCTAAACTGCATCACCTGTGTCCCACATTATAAAATTATAATATAATAAACTTATTTTATTTTACAATGTGGTGTTAAAATTAAAAAAAAAAAATACAGTGTTTATCAGAAAAAAACCTCTTGGGTTGGTAGCAAGAAAATAAGTTAGAATTGCAGAATGTTTGGAACACATAAAGACAGATAAACAGAAGTTAAAGGAGATACATTAAATTGCATCTGGCAGACCATGGCAGAACTGCCCAACTTCTTTACAACAAAAGTAAACGAATACCAGTCTCAATCCTAAGAAAAATCTCAACATTAAAAGGCAGTTTGGAACTGGTTAGAATTAGCACTCATGAAAATGTGGACAAATGGACTTAAGATACCTATCCAAAGACAGCCTTTAATACAAAGGCACTAACAAATGACAGGTTCCTGTTCTTGACATTTTTCCGTGATGTTTGGAGCATTCTTCTGGATGCTGTACATTTATATCCTTAGAAATTACAGCCTACTTTGCAGCATAAAAAACACCGATTTTGGATTTAATGGGAGCTGTAGCACAGAGCATCACATTCTGATGCACAATATGCTACAATTTCCTAGGCACCAAGAGATGAAGAAGCCTTTTTTTGATAAGACTCTTAAATCAGAGAGGTCTTCCCATTAAAAAAGTCTTCTGGAGCTTAGATGTGAGAAGGTTAATCAACTCATTGTAAAGCCAAATTTTACCAGAAATAAAAGCGGTGCTTCACAAGACAATTTGGCTGGATTGTCGAGAAAGAGCTCATAAATGAGCAATGAACCACAGTCCAAACATACCTTTAACGCTTGGGAACAGAAGTCCTAATGACTTCCAGTAATATTTATGTTCTCTGGAGCCAAAACCCTTTCAGACTTTGGGGTTACTTAAGGCAAGGCAGAACAGCTGCACTTAGACAGAAACCAGGTGTCTGTGCCCACTACTGCACTGTGGAAAATCCTTCTCTGTTGCTGCTTCTAAAATTCAGTTGCCTGAGCAACTGTGACCAGGACTTGTAAACCAAGGCAGTGATCATGCACAAGAAGCCCTATCACACGTTTAGGAGTTAAGGGTTGGCATGGAATGCACAGATGGCTGTGCTGCCTTTAAAACCCAGACAACAACTATGGAGCTGGCATCCTTTCATCCAAGAGACTGGCAGAGAAAAGAAAAACATGGCATCAGACAACCACAGAGTGGGTCAGGTTGCAAGGGACCACAGTGGGTCATCTGGTCCCACCTCCCTGCTGAAGCAGGGCTGTCCCAGAGCACATGGCACAGGATTGTGTCCAGATGGTGTTGCAATATCTCCAGTGAGGGAGACTCCACACCCTCTCTGGACAATCTGTTCCAGTGCTGGGTCACTGCACAGCAAAGTTCTTCCTCATGTTCAGCTGGAATTTCTTGGGCATCAGTTTGTGCCCGTGGTCTCCTTTCCCATTGCTGGGACCCCCAAGCAGAGCCTGGTCCATCCTCTGCCCCCTCCCTGCACACACTGACACACAGGGATGAGCTCCCTCTGTGTCTCCTCTTGGGGCTGAACAGCCCCAGCTCCCTCAGCCTTTCCTCCTCAGAGAGATGTCCAAGTCCCCGAATCACCTCTGCAGCCTCTGTTGGATCCGCTCCAGAAGCTCCATATCTCTCCTGTCCCAAGGAGCCCAGGACTGGACACAGCACTGCAGGTGAGGCCTCACTAGGGCTGAGCAGAGGGGCAGGATCACCTCCCTGACCTGCTGGCAATGCTCCTTTTAATGCCCAGGATGCCGTGGACCTTCTTGGCCACAAGACCACAGGCTACAGGTTCAGTCCTTCAGTCACAAGTATTCACCTCCCATCTCTCTGCTACTCAGACTTCAATTTTTGCTGGGGTATTGCCACTTTCACCTCTCCCTCTAGAGAAGATTTACTTTATGGCCAGTATTCAAAATTAATTGCTTCAGAAGATGAGAAAGAAGGTGACTTGGCTGTGAGCCACTCAGGCAGTCACCAGGCAGAGGAAACACTAGGTGACAACCACAGAGGAAGGGAAGCATTTGTGCTCCAGGTTATGTGCTATTGGAAACAAGACTCCCATGCTGACCCTTAAAGAACTCCAAACATTGTAAGATTCTTGTACCTTTGAGAGGTAATTCACAACACTGCATCATTATAACAAAACAAATTCCTGCACATGGATATGAAGCTTCTCTACATCGTTGCTCGAGGCAGAACAAAGGCTTAAAATAGCCATTGCTGACTCATGGCATTTCCAACAAAACTATAAAAGGGTGAAGGATCCAAAGGGACTTTTACCATGCTACAAGTGCCTGTAGGCTTGGACTTACAGGGAGATGTTACCAAAAATTGTTAGAAATTCTTTCACAAAGCGTTTTTCACAAGAAAGTGCTGACTACGTAAATTAAAATTTCCACAGAGACATCCATTTTGATCATCAATCAGCTTTGATTAATTTTTTATTAGGAGTATTTCTCTGATGTGTTTTATCTGGTCTGGGTTTGTAGTTGAAACCAATACCCAGGAAGAATAAGGCAAACTGTTAGAGAGATCACCTTTAACATTCACGTTCAGATTACCCTTGGGCCTTCTTCATTACCCAGTCCAGGAAATATTTAACCAGTTGAAATGGCTACAAAAGGAAACTCTATATTATATCCAAGTGAGTATAGTGTGGTACAATAGGACTGGATCCTCAGTGACAAGGGCCTAACACCTACCACATACATGTTTTTGTAGACCCTACTTCAAAGCAGCTGTAGTTTGGTCTTCTGGGCTGGGCACTCATGAAAGGTTGGAGCAAAGCTGATACATTCCAGGGGTATTCACATCGTTCTACTTTTATCCAACAGAATACGAGCTTACATGCTCCAAGATTGCTCTGCAAAGTGAACTGGAGTGTCTCAAACAGGGAATAATCTGGAGATTGATTGAGAAGTGCCCCCGTGATGTGAACCCTGAAGTTACTGCAGATGCATGTCCATGAGACGAGCTCCAATATTCACAGAGCAAGAGCAGGAAGCCGAGCAGTTCCAGGAAAGCACCTGCTCACTGGGGTATTCTGGAACTGGTCTCCATTTCCACTCAGAAGCTACAAAGGCCTCCAACACAAAAGAGAAACAACTGGTGGAACTTCTGTACTTTCATAAAAGAGAATTGTCATTTCTCTAGACAGCTCAGCTGTTATTGCTATATTACCACCGTTACCAAATACCAGTAGGATGAAAAACCAATTGTTGTCAACTCCTACAAAAGTCTCCATTTTTATTAAAATTGCAGTCCTCAAGGCATGAGATTATGTAAGAGTCTTGGGCTTCATTTCATAAAAAGTAAAAAAATTGTTCCCTGTGCAGAGAAAAACTTGAAACTGTGTCCTCATAGAGGACAAGAGCCAGAAGGCAAGAAGAAAGAAATCAAACTGAATTTTTTTTAAAGTAGTTCTCAATGTTTTCAAGGCAATCTCATGAATTTGATGGAGGAACGATTCTTTTTTGGAATATTTGTTGTCTTAGTAACAATAAAATTCCTCAAGGTTTTAACTCCACTTTCTTCATACATTATAAACTGCATGTCTGGCCTTACCTTATTAGTTAGAACTAACCTAGCATGTTCTTGATGTTGTACAGGCAAAGGCTGTTGCCTCCTCAAAACTCATCCACACAGCAGCAAGGACTACTTGGATCCTTGCAAAGATGTCCCAGCAGCCATAACATGTAAGTAAAAGGAAAGCAATGAAGGGCTTCCATATGTCAGGCTGGGTTAAGGGTACAGCATTTCCCAGATTATATGCAACATAGAAATTCCACTTACCAGAGCTTTTCCTTCATTATTACCTTCTGGATAGCGTGGGTTAAGCTGGAAAAGAAAAGAAGTCAAATACTATATCTTGAAAGCTTTTAGACATTTCTTAAGTGGGGGAGAGGGTTTAGTTCAGTTCTGTATAATGTATCCAGCCTTCAAAAGGACAGTGGAGTATTTAGAAGCAGTATGAGAATGAGAGTATAAGAATTACCAATTCAATTTCTGACTGACTGAACAGCCTCTGTCCTCACCTCAAAAAAGTGCATCTTGCAATCAAGCTTGTTAACTCCAGAGGAATCTCAAATAACCAAAACCAAAAAGGATGATGAGGAAAGCACAGATAGTTACTATTCTAAACACAGCAAGTTAGTCACCCACACACGTACACACGCAATCACTTCCAGGACTGACCTTGAGCAGATATATTGAGATAAAAAACTAACACTCTTTATGTCTGCTGAGATTTTACAGGAAGACAGTGAACTCAGAATTAGCACATCTTTGAAACAGGAATGGCAATGCCACTATAGAGAAGTGCTTCACTACATTGTGGTTCTGTTTAACCATTATTAATGGGGATAATATTTTCTATGTCATACCAGGATTATCAAGCATTAATTAATAGCTGAAGTAATAGGAAAGGCTTGGAGGAAAGACACTATATAGCATTAAGTGTAAAGCACTACTATTTAACAGCACTTAATATGATCCTACTTCTGACAAGGGAAATATGGAGATTATAAAATGAGTGATTATGTAGGCAGATATATTCTCAAATAAACAAAAACAAACACCCACTCACTGGCTGCACATGAAACCTTTCAAGATTTGACTTTATATAAAGAAACAATTTTGCCTCAATATTTAGCAATACTCCCTGACACAGGACATGCCATCAAAGCACTGAAAATGCTGAAGTGAAATCATAAGTTATATAAGGCAGTTTAGTCCTTAAGCAATCACAGTGTGCATCACATCTTACAGATAAAAGTACAGTCATTTTCTTGGCTTGAATTTGGCATTACCAGTATGGAAGAGCCAGAGTAAATTGCACAGGGCAAGATGGAGGAATCCCAGTAAAACTTTTTCATATCACGTTATCATACACCTAATATTACACAGACAACTATTATGAAGACTTTTTATTCAGTTTATATGGTTTTATTAAGTTATCATTTACCCACCTCCAAAAAGTCAGTTCCTCTTCGCATCATGAGACTGAATAAAGGAGGAAAATTTTAGATATTTGCCCATGTCACAACTCAAGGTCCTAACACAGAAATGACCAAAGGTTTATTCTGCAAATTAAAATTTGCATTAACTGTGTTGCTGTCATATTAGAGAGCCTGCTTTCCTACCCGCATTGACACCCATCCCAAATCTTGGATTTTGCTACTCCATGATGTTCCCATGCACTCTCCTGGCTTCAAGTTCCACCTACTTCTGCCATACAACAGGAATGGGAAATGAATGCCCAACAACACACAAGTTATACGTTTATGTAACTGTTTTCATACAGTTTTGGCTCCTTCAAAGGTTCTCACACTTCTTTCAGCATTACATTTGCTCACTTGGCATCTTAAAATAATTCTAGTTGCCCATTTTGACAGCCAAGCTGAGCTCTCTAACTTTGGTCCTCCATCAAGAGCAGAGAAAATTATCAGGCAGTGCTCTCCAGTCACACTGTGGCCTTTCAGCACAAGGGCAGAGAAGGCATAGAAAGGCTAATTTCTGTCCTGCATTCAGATTCTGCTGGTTGTAAGCAAGACAAACTCTGGGTCATCTCAGTTCTGTCATCAGACTCAGCACAGAGAACCGAGCACTGAAGACTAAATTTGGAAACAGAATAAACCTACACGGTTTCATTGAAGGGCTCAAGTGAATACAGTTGTCTACCCAGCATGAATTAGGTCTTGAATTCTGATGTCTTTCAACTCCTTGCTTTTGACAAAATGATGATTTAAAAAAAAAAAAAAAAATTGCCACAACAAGAGAAACCAGGAAAACCTCCCTCCCACAACACTTCTTTGCCTGCTTTAAAAATGACTGAACAGATTGCCCTCAAATTTCAAAAATAGTCCACTTGTGGACTGAGGGTGAGGGAGACTGAAGGCTTGACTGAAAAATCAAGTACATCCTTAATGGTGGTTTTTCTTGCCCCACTGTTACAGAAATAATAAAACTAAAACCGTGCTGTTCAGAGGAAGTTTTGAGATGCTGACGTTAAACCATAAACACAACAGAAAGCAGGTTTAGGGCTGACATTCACGGCACCATTTTGAGCTGTGCTGGCAGTTGCCACCTTCATTTTCATTTCAGCTAAGGTTGTTGGTACTGAGGATTCCTGAAAAACAGACTATTAGCTATTATCCCATACTATATTCTCCAGGTAGAGGGAACATAAATCATGTGGTGGTGTGTGTCATATTACACCTGTTTCAAGCCCTTTTCAATATCCAAGTACAAAATGACCTAAGGACACAGTCTTAACACTCCTAAATCTATTGCTTTTTCTGATTTATATGAGATCACTTCTATGTTCTCCAACAAGCCTCCAAAACAAAAGAATCCTTGAAAATAACATAAATTTTTTTTCCCCGCTGCTAATGAAATCAAGTAAAATTATTTTGCAGGTGTTTAGAAAGTAAGAATACTGTGCTAAAATAGGCCTCATTAAAGCTCAACAGTCTTGAAACTTTCTTGTGTCATTGGATGTGTTGAAGTTGCAATTTACAGAAATGTAGCTGAAATACAGTACTGAATATTTCTGCAAAATGCCACTGGAAGGTGCAATATGCAGTAAGAACATGATGCATTGCAAACTGCAGAGCTTAAGCAAGTGTGATTGTATAAATCATTATTGTAATAGCTTCATTATATGTTTGGGGATTTTTAGGGTATATATCTTTTTAGATGATATCTTCAACAGCTTCTTTTTCCAATACAGAATAATCCAGAAATCCTAGTCCTCTCCTGCTTGTTTTTCAACAAACTTAGGATACAGCCATTTTTTACCTTTCCACGGATGAGAGAGAAAAAGGGACCACAAAACAGGAGTTCAGCTTCCTTGTGGCTGAAAACTAAAGAATATCAAAAACCCTGAAACTCATGTTACCACAGAATGGTCTGGGTTGGAAGAGACCATAGATACCATGTAGTTCCAAACACCATGTCATGGGCAGGGACACTTTCCACTAGACCAGGTTGCCAAGAAAGGTACAATCTACACCAAGTAGCCCAGACTGCCTTAGCAGAGAATAACCAGGGAATGCAAAAGGAGAATTCCCAGGAATGAAGTGGTGAACTGGCCACCCAATAGTCATGCTCATCCTCCATTCCACTCCATATAGGACAGCTCTACTAGAGTGATTTTGCAACTGGGCAAAACAACTCAGCAGACAAGGACAGTCAATACCATGAGGAAGCCACAACCACACAAGGTCATGGTTTTAACCATTTTAACCATTGACTATTCTGGGTTTGTAGAAAGATTTGCGACTACAGAGAAGAAAATAAGAGGAAGACAACTTGCATCTGTGTGTCTGTGTGTTGCTTCTGGTGTTCGGTGCTCAAAGAATGCAAGTGCCCTGCTAATCCTGAGGGGTATTTCACTAAGTTGAGTGCCAGAAGTGCCAGGCTTTGTCATCTCTACTGATTAAAGGCAGTCCAAGTTATACCTTGGAAGTTTTCAATCCATACGACTCTACAGAGCATAAATTTCTCAGGTTCTACTACTGTGCAGAACAACTCCTTGCTAACAGGTTATTCCTGGCTTTAATTTCACTTTTGTATTTTCAGGTAATTAAGATGTGCTTTACAGTCCAACAACTGTGGACAAACAGTTTGAAATTTCACATCTGTAGTGAATGATGCTTTCTTGGAGGAATGCATGGAAAGTACCCAAACAAGCTATTTTTGGACATTCAGTTAAGAAAGGGAGAGAGAGGCATTTGGGGAAAGAAACACCCATGCTGATTTTAATCAAATTTTGTTGACTAGGTAAAGGACATTTAAAGCATCTTGTCAGGGAAAGAATTAGGTTGCCAAATCTCAGCTAAATAAGCATTTTAATTACTTGGTTAAAACCTTCATTTACGAAGGAAAACCTGACAAAGAATAAAAGGCTCTAATTCAACACATGCAAACAGTTCCCATTTCATTTGATAACCAGCCTGTTACTACACAGCCTGTTACCCAGTCAACAAGGACAAGTGTTTCAGAGAAAAAAAGCCAGCACAAAAGAAAAATAATCCACTTTTCAAATCTTTCATCTTCATTAGGCTTGCTTTGTTCTTTGTTAATGTCATACTGATTAGCTTCCCATAAATCCAAAGGACTTTTGCACAATTTCAAAGACTTCAGTGGTATTCAAAGGACTTTTGCCACCTTATTCACTTGCCAAAGAAAGACTGGCTATGACTCTACCTCGATAAACTCCATTCAACCCTCCCACAGCATTGGCACAGAGTTCCTGATAATTATCATCTGAGGAAAGTTTAAAAATCCTTTAGTTTAACCTGAATGATAGGCCATACCCTCAGACTGAGCTTCAGCAACTCCATGCCAACCTGTGCTATATGAAAAAGCATCCTCACCTTTTCAAGAGTTATGTTTCCATTTATATCCCATATGCCTTTCAGTGGTCCTCACAAAAATAACTAAGGATGACTGAATTAGACGTGACTGATATTTTTAGTTAAAACAAACAAAAAACATATACACACAAAGCCCCGGCAACAATCAAAAACAAATGAGGGAAGCCTTGTAAACCTCCATCAAGCATCACTAATAAAGAGGCACAAATATAATTGAATAAAAGCCTCTCAAGTAATATTGAAATAATAACCACCAAAAAGAAAATGCATTAAAGAACAGACCACACATCTACATTTGCAGTTTTGGGACACATCAAAATGCAATCCCAGAAGATGATGCATTTGTAATAACTGAAGTAGTCCTTATAATGACTAGATGACAATAAATGCTGTGTTAATGGCTTTGCACTTCCTTCCTCTTAAAGCTTGTGTGTAAACAAACACAGCCCAAAGGCAGCCAACTTAGGCAGGATTGAAAAAGCATCACTGAACAGTCTCAGGTCTAGTTGGTTGAGGGGAAAAAATAATGCTCTCTCCATGATTCGGATTTAGAGAGGTATTGGCACAGATATGACAGATGCAAATGTTGTTCTTAACTTCCAAAGTCAAGACAAGTCAGGTCAAGAAACTTTGCTGCATTCTCTAGGTTCTTAAGAGCCTTGGAAAAATCTAGCTCTGGGTTTTGCTCAATGGACAGCTGCTGTCACTTTAAAAAGCCACATCCAAGTCTGTGAACAGGTCAGACTGGCTCTGTAAATCAGTAATCCATCCTCCTCCTCTAGTTTCTGGATCTCTTCCATCTCTTCATGCATAGCTGTAAATTATCCTTCCCTTCTTACAGAGCTTTAAACAAAACCACACTCCTCCTATGAGACAGTGAAAAATAGAAATAAGGCTTACGGTGCTGAGTTGACCCTCTCACCTTGGCAAACCCTCTTTAATCACTGAGCCCAGCAGACAGAAATTAATCACAATGCTGTATTAACATTTAATGAAGAGACTGGGAAAAAACGTCTCCAAAGGGAGATTTTGAAGCAGTCTCCAGGTAGGGAGGTCCCGCAGTACCAACAGATTAAATGTGTGAAGGCCTTGGTGGATGCTGCCATCTCCTGGTGCCTTCTCCAGTTTGCAAACTCTTCTCGAGCAAAAGGCACCTGCACATCCATTAAACAAGGCCATTTTCACCCAGTTATTTGCCACACTGTTCTAAAAGCAGAAGAGACCACGGGGCATCTCCCACTGTGTTCTCCTCTGCGTGAGCTGCATGAATGAGTCCTTCTGCCAAGGTTTGCTCCCATGTCATTCCAGAAAACAACGCTGGCAAACACTGGTTGCTATTTTTGCTTCCTAAATACAAATAATCTCCGTCAGTAACCCAATTTCCAAAAACTAGATAACAAAAGGTCTAAATTAGAGTCTTTAGTTATTCAATCTCAGCTTCCTTAATAAAACATCATGTGCAGGACTCTATTTTCCAAAGCAGCTTAAGGAGGTGGAAGAGAAGGCCATAAAACTACAGAGAAAGTTTCTTCAGGGCTTCAAGAAGTTAATCCTGATTTACAGCCTCAAGTGCAAGACCAGATTTCCCTTTAACAATTCTTTTATCTTAGCTAATGCTGAGGATACTATTACCCATCCAAATATGTCATCTTTTTAAAATTTTATTAAATGATTT
>WEIV01025847.1:172297-273966 GCA_013390005.1 Calyptomena viridis
TAAAGATCCTTTAAAGATCTGGTTCCAAGTCCCCTGCACAGACTTACTACTGAAACAACAGAAATCTATTGAAAAGTTAAAGTTTTATCAGCAATTCTCCATCTAAAGTGAATGATGTACATGAGCTTCTCTGAAAAAACAAGGGTGATTTGGGGCAATTTGGAAAAAAAAAAATTATTCAAGAAAGACAAGAGTAACTTTTACTGGGCACTGATCCAAGAGTTCTCAGCAAGTGGTTTATACCAGAACAAGGTGAAAACCAGCTGACAGTCACACAAGGCTTGAGCAGTTCCTGTTAACCCACCCAAATCACTCGTGCCCCTGATGCCTCAGCTCAGTGATCCTGTTCCAGCACAGACTATTCCCTCTTCTTCATGCTCTGGAGTCTGTGCCAACGCCACCCCAGGGACAGCAGTTGGATTGGACTTCCTGTTCAATTTAGAATATTCATATAATTGCCATTTCACCTCATGTGTATCTAACCCTGTGCTGCCCAGGCCAACTGCCTTCTATCATTCCTACCTNTTATCTTAGCTAATGCTGAGGATACTATTACCCATCCAAATATGTCATCTTTTTAAAATTTTATTAAATGATTTGTTTTCTATTCTTGTGACATTCTTTACTATGTCCTATTCAGAAGGCAGGAGGGGATTAGTTTCTGTCAATATTAACTTAAACATGCACTCAGCTATCTTCATTTTGATCCAAATCANTGTTCCAGCACAGACTATTCCCTCTTCTTCATGCTCTGGAGTCTGTGCCAACGCCACCCCAGGGACAGCAGTTGGATTGGACTTCCTGTTCAATTTAGAATATTCATATAATTGCCATTTCACCTCATGTGTATCTAACCCTGTGCTGCCCAGGCCAACTGCCTTCTATTATTCCTACCTTCAAAAGAAACTCCATTGTGGATTTAGCACTAAAATAATCCCAAAGCTGGAAGGATGTTTCATCTGGGATTTTAAGAACATAGTTTTGAATCTAATTTGATCAATTTGATCCATTTTACAGTTTAAACCCTGCCTTTTCCCTCTTGCAGAAAGAGGAAAGCAAACTCTCTGGCTTTCTTAGAGGAGTTTTCCACAGCCATAATTTAAACCCTTGTTTATGGCCATAATTCTACAGAACCACAAAATGTAAACACTGAGGCTGCCATTTTACCTGCATTATCTTAATTAATTTACTATAGTACAGCTAATTTGGTGTTAAAGACAATTACCTCATCAAATTTACTGCCATATCTTGGCCAAGGTATTTGGTAACTCTAACCTATTCAACTAAGTAAAACAGAATTATCACAGATTTTTCCCTTCTGCACTGTGATTATTTGCATGTTCACAATGTTTCACAAGCAATGTATTGTGGCTTATCTATTGTCTGCTGCAATATTTGATACGTGCATATATATTTTGTAATTATTTTAGCCACATTCATCTCACCTGAGAAGCTGAATTTGAAATGACCAGACTTACCCTGTATTTCTGCTGTGTGCATATATGTTTGTGTGGGCACACACATCTGTTTAACAGCCTCATACAGCAAATGTTAACAGTTCCAGTACTAATTATCCAGTCTAGAAATCACAGAACTGGAGCTGCTCTACACACAGTGAACAATATTAAAGGTGCATGTTTTGGCTCAGCACAATCAATAAACTGATAGTCAGCTCAAAATTACTTTTATCTTGAATATTGAAAAGGTTATGTGTGTTCATGAGAAAGGCACAGCTGTGTGGTCCCCACCTGCAACATCTCAAAGGCTGCTCAAGCAAACTGCAGCTCACTCCCACACACAGAGATTTGGGGTTGTTCTACATGTGGCACATGCACTGAAAAGACTTCGAGGAAAATCTTTGCTACTTTGAAACATTCCATTTTCACCTAACCTTACAGCCTCTCCTTATGAATATCAAGCTTTGAAAGAACTTGGGTCATTTTGCTGTAAGCAGGGCTAAAAAAAGAATCTTCTCAGAACTTTTTCTAAAAGATTGCTGACTCTGTGAAGAGGAGAATAAAACCCAGCAACCTGGATTTTAGCTGGTGGCTTAGTGTCCAAATCTCCTGCTAAAAAGATGTGGCTCAGCTCTTTTGGGTGAAATCAAGCCCTTCTGACACTAACAGCACAACTCCCACTGTCTCCAAAGACAACATTTTCTCTTCCCAATTTTTCAGCTGCCTATTTGGTTCCACTTTTCTTATTATTTTGACATTATGAGAATGTCTGGGCCTCTGGCTTAAGGCTGCCAATGTCAGACATCATTGCCATCCACTCAGATTTCCAGGGTCCCAAGTCTTACCACCAAACATGAAAACCTTTCTTCAGCACATCCCTCCTGTTTCTTCAGTAATTGTGTAAGAGCACACACACATCTGATGTGTCAGACCATGTCCCCAGAATGGGGACAGCAGTAGGAGAATTTGGTAGGTTTAATTCCCAAATGTCTTCCACAGTGGGTCTTTTAGGGTGGCTCACCTTTAGCCCAGTCTGGTAGAAGGCTCAAGGTTGCTTTAAGGTATTAGTAGGTCTTAAAGAACTTCAAAGCATAATAATTAAATTTAGGCTAAATAATGCCAAGTGGAAAGAGGATTAAAGGAAATGCTACTACTTGAGACTGTGTCAGAAGTCAGAGGTATCAGAGGTCTTTGAAAGGTAACAAAAATTGGGTGACTGATTGCAATTCTAAGGAATATGGAATTTAGGATTTACAAATGCTGACTTCATTCTATCAAGTTTCTAAGAATCAGCTTTACAAGTACTCACCCATATGTTTTGTTTATTGACCAACCCTATTGCACCACTTTTTTTTTTCTTTTTTGGTTAACTTACTGTAATATTGAAACACCTTTGTCAGTTTTAAATTAGGGGATCCTCTGAGGCAAGTACCTTCAATTTTCTTAGTCCCTAGATCATCCTCTGGCCTTAACAAGTTTCAGTGGCCTCCCTTCACAGCATGGCTCAGCAGTGACCCACCAAGTCACAAACCAGAAGGACCAGTTACATCTGGCACAGGAAACCTCTGAGAAAAATAGAAGGCACAGCACTGCTCACACAAGGTGTGAGCCCAACTGTGGAAGAGCAAAGGGAGACATCCAGCTGAGGGACACTTGTGCTCACTGTCTGAGACCTGACCATGTGAGATTCCACTGCACAAGTCTCCATGGTACACACCAAGCTGATTTCAGGGCAGATGAAGTAAGAAAAAAGATGGTTATAGACAGCGATCAATCCTGATTTACCATAGCTCCAACTGAGACAGAATCATCAGCCAACAACAGAATGCTTAAAAGATTTGTGAATTTTGTTCCTGTGTTTGTACTTATTATTCCACTCTAGATGTCTTTACCATGGAAGCTTAAACAAAATCAGGTCATGGCAATGTGTGACGTGTTGATAATCCATACCATGAGTAATCTCGCTGTGCTGCAAGAGCACAGATAAGTGTTCAGTAAGCTCTGCCCAACTGATTTAAAGTTAGGTCACGCACATTAGATGTCTGGCTGCCTGGTCATAAATCTCTGACGTGTCTGGCTGGCTGGTGTGCTGTCCCTGACATATGAACTGTGTAAAATACAGTTCACAGGTTTTTATTACAGCTGTACCTTTAATATCTCCACTAGCAGGTATTTTACACTTCACAGATACATTCACTAATGCTGCTCTCCAGTCACAGCATATCACGTCTGCTCAACCAAAAAGCTCTTCCAGCTCTCACTCTACTGTGCCAATTGTATTTTCCACATTACAAGTCTTCCTAATGAGGATTTTCTTTCCAGAGGTAGAAAGGACCTAAGCTCAGGTTTGACAGTGCAGTGTGACACCTCTTCACCTGAAGGTTTTCCTCCTGAAAATCCCTGAGCCAAATCATCTGGTATGGTGGGAGAAGGAAGCCCATCAGAATGTCATGCCTTCCCTGACTCTCCATCATCTTAGCTAGTCTGAGTAAAACCTTCCTAGTAGGAACATCTCTCACTGTAAGCAGAAAGGAAAATACTCCCACTCTTAGGTGGGAGTGCTGGTTTCCTCCAGAAAATTAGCTATTATTAGCAATCCACTGTTTATGTTTTTACACTGGTTTTAACGTAATTAGAAATACGTAAACATCTGATATCTTCTGTTTGCTCTTACTCTGAAATCTGTGCAGGCTGTGACAGGAGGTGGAAAAGAAAGCAGCACCCTGGGAATACTAAGGAGTCATCTGCACACACAAGTTGCACTGCTGTAAATGTAATTCAGCTCGGTTAGATTGTCTTTTTTCAGGGATTCCCTGACATATAGTGGTTTATAACTGGCTCTTGTAGTAAATTTTCAAACTCATACTTCAAAGCATTAGTCAAAAGAAGAAATCCTGTGCATACCTAACTAAATCAGTGAAAAAAAAAATCCCTACTTTTTACTCCATTGATACTCAGACACAGAGCAGTTTTAATACGGATTAAATATGACTTTAAAAGTTCAAAGCTTCTTGCAACCACGAAAAAAAATCCAAGGCTGTACCATTTTATAAACTTGGTATTATCTGCTCTATTCCAGCTTGTCAAAAGCCATAGTTATTTTACAAAGATAATTATGGTTCTTAAATTAAGCTGCTATTTTGGGGAGTCACAATACTATTGTGCCTTAACATAAAGCACTGGACAATAACTAGACAAAGTTGCAAGATCTTCCTTAACCTCTTGGATCTTCTGTTCCACCAAAAGGGACAAAGATTCTCTCAGACCTTCCTTTATTCAAATTTCAGTCAAAAGGCAAGAGTGCAATAGCAGAACACTGCAACCTGCTTGTAAACACAATGCACTGCCCAACAGCAATGCACAGTCACAATACTACTCCCAAAATCAAGGGTAAACAAGAGCAGAGAGAAAAATTAATCCAAGGATTTTCAGTGTAAATATGGAGGATATTCGACAGCAGTGTTTAATTGACATTCTTACCTCTGCAGCTAAGTAGTTCCCAGTTGCCAAATGCTTAAATCTAAACAAGCTGTTCCACTGTCCTGCCCCTCCCCTGCAAGGGTCATGATGGACAACCTAAGAGAAGAAGTAAAGATTTTAATCATGCTCCTCGAGACCATACCTAGATCACTGACATTTCTCAGAGTTCATTCCAAATAAAAGATATGTAAACTTCATCATTTACAAACTATCTGCCACAGAGAGGAATTCAGTGCTTCCACTAAGGTCACCGTAGGATAACACCTACCCACATGAACTTTTTGCCAGGTGCCAGGAAATATTTCTCCTGTTACTTTCTGTGCTTTGATTCATCTACTCTCTGCAAGCATCACGAGCCAAATTTTGCTTTAAAATGGCATGGTGTGAATCTGGAGCTAGAGAAAGTAAGTGTAGATGTTCTACACTACTAGGCACAACTTAAAAGCAAAATTCAAACCATCTTACATTTCCAATGTTTCTCAGTTGAATAAATTTGTTAGTCATCTTCTCAAAATCACAACCACCTTTATTCAGGTTAACTTTTAACAGATACTAATGTGTCCTATTGCAGATGAATGGATTCAATGACAATTGTGAGATTTCCTGCCAGCCACAAATTTCCATTTTCTATATTGCACATGAAGTTAAATGCAAACACTTAAAACTCAGGAGAGAAAAGTGTCATTTGATTGGCTTTGATAAAAATCACACCATTTACGTCAAGTCCGAATTTGAAATTTGACTCTTCCTCATTTGAAATGAGGCAAATATAGCAAGAAAGCCTCCTCTCCCCACACAGGCACAGCCATAAAGCATCTCTTGAGGGCTCATCCTACACAAACCGCTTCATAAAATAATAATAGTTACGGGGAGGTGTATGATGATATCAAGAGGCTATAAATGACTCATGCTGTGGTGAAGTCTTTTTACTGAACCCTGGCATTCAGGTCCTAAAATATTTATAAAAAATAAAAAAAAAATACCTCTATTTCCCACAGTGCTTTTGAACTTGTTGCAGAAGTGGCTGACTGACGTAATGTAGTACGAAGGAAAATGTGTTGTTTCTTCTCATACTCATCACAGGTCAGAAACTTCTCTTGCTCTGCATGGAACAGCCTAACAACATCTCCCTAAAGTAAGATGAAAAAGCGTTAAGTAGTTGGCAAAGCTGCTAGACTCATTTTCTATATCTGTACTAGTAATTAATAGTGGCAAATAACCTAAAGCTGATTTTTAATTCTAGTTAGCCTTACTAAAATGATTTTTTGACTTCTAATCCCTCCTACTATTTAGGAAAAATAAAGACTTTTTTTTAACATATTATTTCAACTCTTCTACTCTGCAACCAACACCAATGCTCCCTCTTCTTTTCTTCTGCAAGCCTTTTACCATCTTGGCATAAACTGAAATGTCATAACTTCTCTGTACAGAGCTCTTATCATCCCGGGCTTGAACTTCACCTTTTCTCATTACTCCCCAGTTTCTGTGGGAGGGGGAAAGGGGCTGGAAACCAGCACAATCCAGACAATCTCATTCAGTAAGACAAAAACACAAAGGAAAAATATCCTGCCTGTTGAAGGGGAGTAGTGAGGGATGCTCAACAGCTCCAGAAGGTCCTTGTTTCTTCTTTTATTCACCATGAAATATTTCTCTGCACTTACATACAGTATGATTTTTCAGATTAAAAACAACAATTTAATAATCATACTTACTCCTTTCAGTACATCATCTCTATAACTACTGAATTTCATGAACAAAGTTATTTTCCAGCTTGTGTTACAGTTGACAGCATTTACCTTTAGAGAAAAAAAAAAGAAAACAAACAAAAACCTCACAATTATAGTCTTAGGGCCCGTTCTTTTCCTTCTGAGACACTCTGTTTTTCTAAAAGAACACACCACATCTGGGATGGCAGGGGACGTGGCTTAGCTACATATTTGTACAGTTACTAACATGGGTCCTGAAGATCTCAAGCATTAATGACATTGATACTGGAAAAGACTGAGTGGGCAAAATGCTACTCTGTCTGCTGACGGCCCACCAAAAACATCCTAAAGAGATGCTGGACAGGGACTTACATCAGCAAGAGTGAGATACTCAAGCAAACCTCACAAAGCTTTCAGTGCCAGGCACAACTGCACCAAGAATATTTCATCTTGGGTTTTTGAGGCCAAGCTGGAACCTGTGTTTAATACTGGCCTGGAGCACATGGTGGGCTCATGGTGGGTTCTGGTTACCAGTAAAGAACAACGTATCACAGAATCATGGAAAGGCTTGGGTTGGAAGGGACCGCAAAGAACATCTCATTCCAACCCCCTTCTCATGGGCAGGGACACCTTCCACTATCCCAGGTTGCTCAGAGCCCCATCCAACCTGGCCTTGGACACTTCCAGGGATGGGGCAGCCACAGCTTCTCTGGGCAACCTGTGCCAGGGCCTCACCACCCTCACAGGGAAGATTTTCTCCCTAATATCCAATCTAAACCAATCTAAACTCTCTGTCAGTGTGAAGCCATTGCCCCTTGTCCTGCCACTCCAGGCCCTTGTCAATAGTCTCTCTCCATCTTTCCTGTGGGTTCCCTTCAGGGACTGCAAGGTCACAATTAGGTCACCCCAAAGCCTTCTCTTCTCCAGGCTCAACAATCCCAATTCTCTCAGCCTTTCTAAAATGCATCTCAGTTCAGCAGTTATCCCTGTTCCCTCCACTGAACTCACCTCTTTGCAGCCAGGGTTATCTAGAAGCTCAATATTGCTGGCATGCAGAGGCTGTCCTGCATTGACTGGCATGAGAACAACTTTATCTCCCACAACAACCTGGAAGTCAGAAATAAAATGCAATTCAGACACATGTAGTTATCCAGTAAAACGAAGTATTTTTACATTTTTAGAATATTACTCAAATGTGTGCTCTAGGAACAGCAGTGGGTGAATTTATTTGCAGGCCACTCACACAGCAGCTCTGTCGACCTGTGCTCTACAATCGTTGGGTTCAAGACTTCCCACTAATGAATCCTCACATTCCCAGGAAGCATGTCACCCAGTTCAGCAGAAACTCAAGACCATGAAATAGATAAGAATCTATGAATTCCAAGAGCAGTCTAGTTCATCTAAAAGTTACATGAACTACTCTTTATCCCAGCCAAAAGGCAGAGAAAGCTTAGGAAATAATTGTGCCTCCCCAGCTCTGTGGCCCGTCTCTTGGCAAATGTCAGGGTCAGGAGTTCTGTGATTTAGACTGCATGACTGCAGTCTAGAGAGGAACATAAATCACTGGAATTTCAGAGAGAGGAGAACACATTCCATCCCCTCTGCTGTTACTCTCTAGTGTTTAGAGCTCAGCACAGGCTGCAGGTGCATCAGCTGAGAGATCTGCTCTCCACAAGAGGAATTCCTAACTGACTCCCTACAAGCAATTCCCATGCCCTTGCAGTTCTTTACCTATATAGACAGGGAAAAAACAATATATGAAAATGTCTTTCACCTAAAACCTGCTTGAGACATGCATATGGAGAATTCAATTAATGCCTGGAAGCAGAAAAAAAAAATAATAAAAAAAGTCAATCCACACAGATTCGTTGGCACTGCAACCTGATTTGCTTATGTTGTTCACAGCAATTTTAAGCACACACAGACATGAAGACAAGTGGCTACATGTGATTTTTTTTTTTACTATATGAAATGCTGCACAAGCCATGCTTTCTTTTGGAAGTCAAATAAACAAATGCTTTCTGCATTGATCAGCACATTTCCTACGAAAAAGCACAGCCCAACTCAGCTTTGTGTGACTCCAACACAGGTGAATTTGGCTCACTTACTGCAGAAGTGAAAAGGAAGTTTGCCTGTTCTTTACCAACACAGCTCAAATAAACAGTAGCACAAGACAGTGTCATCATGCTCAGACTACACACAGAAATCCTACTTGATCTAAGGGATGAAAACAAGTTCACTAATGGAACCAGATTTCACTTATACAATACATTTCTGCATGCCATGCTTCACACACTCATTTACTTACAGCCCCTTTTAAGAAGTTATGACCAGACAATTCATTAAACAAAATATCACCAGGCTTGCATCCTGCAAAGTGGAATCAGGACTTCAAAATCGTTGCATGTACACCAGGACTAACTTAATTAGTAAGAGCATCGTTAAGCATCTTATTTAAAATAGGGGAAAAAAAAAGAAAGGAGGGGCAAAGGGAAGGTATCTTTGAATGGAAGCTATGACTATCATGGAAGCACCAGAGGAAAGGAGATGTACACAGCTACTCTGCTGAAGGAACACATCTGAGCAAGAACTGTTATGTGGGGTCATGGTGGCTGCCTCAGTCTCTTCCTCTGCTCCAGGTCCACTTCAGTAACCTGCTCTCAACACTGGTCAGCTCTACTGGCTGCCACAAAAGCAATAAGACATCCTATGTTCTTTTCCTTTCCTCTTTTTCTTCAGGCTTCAAACCTCCCTAAGCGGTTGGGAAGGAAGGGATAAAGGCAATTTCACAGCACTTGTTTCCCAGACACCCTCCACCAGTGATGCAGAAAATGAAAGAAAGAGGGAATCCTGTTCTCTTATGGCTGCCTTGGGCAAGCTGCAAGTCTGCTCCCTTGCATTCCTTCCATCCCCTCCCCAGTTATTTCCGGCTCCAAATAATGCCCCAGCACGCCCAAAACACCAGAGGCAGAGCACTCACAAGCCCACATGCCCATATTTCTGCCTGTAGAATTGTGCAGAAATGTGCCAGAGCAGTTATGAGAACGTTACCAAAGGAATAAGTTTGCAAAGGAATTTATCAGATCCATTTGGGCCTGGTGGAAATGAGAAACCACCTGGGTCTGGAGGCTTCTCTCTATAAATTAAAATGGCAAGCTCCCAGCTCTGGAAGGCAACACCTGGTGACAGAAAACAAGCAGCAGGCAGGTTCCAAAGGAGGCCATTAAATTAGGAGCAAACCTGACAGTTTCCCACATGGCCCTCACGGCTCAGATACAGCCCTACAGGGAATGAACTAGGAGAGAGGAACATGGAATGGGATGTTCCAGCGATCACTGCGATGATGTGCAATCTTTTTAGATCAGCACATCTGCTTCCAAACTCTTAGGTGTGCACAACAGTGTAAAACTGAATCAAACCCTCTATAGTACTGAGGATGACTTGTAAGGTTTAGGATTATTCTGCTGCTCTCAGCTGTAAGGGCTCCCACTGGCTTTGTAGATCACAGTCTGGGAATCCCAGGACCTCAGTCTGGACAGTGAGATATACACTTATTTTTCTGGCATGAGAAACTAAGAAGATGCTGAACTGATACTACTTTAAGAAACTAAGGCAAAACCTTAAAGCAATAGCCACCTTTTTGCTTTCCTAAGAGGGAAAGGAATACCAGCTTAATATTTGATCCACGACATTTGTTTTCCCCAGCTGAAAAGCCTTGCAGAGGCCCCTCACACAGGGCTACATTTGCTGTATTTCTCTGTAACAGGCTTTGGGAAAAAGAGGGATTTTCACACACTCTTTTGATCACTACATGAAGCAGAGAAAGACTTTGACTTTAGGGACATTCAACTTTGACTTTAGAGGCATTGGAGCTGGGAATGCAGTCTTTTTTCTCTCCACAACAGATTGCCAAAAGGAGTTGCAAGCAACCACACTCACCCTGGATGGCATCCCAAGAGCTGGGTAACCACAAAGTTAACGAGAGAAAATATACAGGAATAAAGGCATTCCCATGTGCAATCCTGAGAGGGCTTCCACTGATCACTGCACAGGGAAGAGTGGCCAAATATTCCCAGCCAGGTCTACAATCTAAAACTGCACAATGTGGCCTTCCCAGATCTGAATTCTCTATGTTGGGCACTTAACCAAGGCACAGCCAAGTTATGATCTCATGGCAAAAGTCTCAGATGTGCAGCAAAGAGGTCTCCTGTGGACTCTGCCTCTTACCAAAATGCAAAACTCCTACTGAAACCTACTCAGAAAAGGCCTTCCAGACTACCCAGTCCAGTTTCAATCACAGATACCATTTTCACGATGAGGGGGAATATAGACTGAAAGAAACCTGATGTATTTCTCTACTGACCTCCCAAAAAAAAACCAAAAAAAAAAGCACCATTGCCCAGAAGAGAAAAAAAAAAAAACCCTTAGAAACTATTTAATTCATAGTTTATGCTGGAGTATTATCAGCTTTATAAAACTGCACACAAGTCTAAGGTCAGAAGAGGCTCAGCTGAATGTGGCAACATTTCAGATTCCAGACCATATAATTTGGTAACAGTCTCCAGTTACACATGAAAGCCAACAGTCCCAAGCATTGTTTAAAGCATTTTTTTTTTCTGAACTTAATCCATTATGAAATAGGCCTGTAGCAAAGAAATCACATATCTTGTGGCAACTCTCTGCTTTCTCCCTCTCACACATTCAGCATTTCCACTTACATTGTCACCTTCACTCCTCAGTTTCCAGAATGGCTGGATGTAAAACCAGGATCCCTCATTCCCTGCAGCATCCAGGGACACCCGCATGGCATTCTTCTCCAGCAGAGCTGGCAACCTCTTATTGACTGTGAGGTACTTGTTACTTTTTATGTGCAGCAGCTGTGAACAGAGAGTAATGAACAAAATCAGGGCAGCTGTTGCTAGTCCTCCCTTCAGTCAAAAGAGGAGTTGCAGGTTTTCACACTATGGTGATTTTTCGTAACATATATAAAGATAAAATAAAATATATATTTGATAGCAGAGAGCTATCAAAATATACTGCAGTTTAGGAAAACATGATATATCTCAGATTGAGAGAAACATGTCAGTGATCAATTTTACAGAACACACTAAACAGGCAGGGCAAGGGTCCATTACAGTGTTACCCTCAGGAATTTCATCCATTACAGGGGAGTTGTACTGCACTTAAGAGCACAGCTTCTGTCTCATTTATATGTCATGAAATACAAATTACTTCCATGATTTACAAGGAGCTATGCAGCACCTCCATAACACAATTTTTAAATAAATCTTGAAAATAAAAGGCACATATTTACATTCAGATTCTAAACTGCAGCACCAAAAATTACACATGGAAATTTTATTATGACACCTTATTTAAACACGAATATGCAGCACTTCTGGTAGGCTTTAAAACAAGACAGAAAGCCACAATATTGTAAACTTCACCAAATTCTGTTTACCTGACCCTTGACAATCCAGATTACAGTGGGTACTTTCATTTTCACCTTGAAATAAAACAACTGTTTCCTTTCCAACACTGAGAAAAGGCAGACATTTCAATAGTTTTACCTGTATGACATTGCTGTATTTTACAATTTCTCCCAGCAGCTTTCTGTTCTCACTTTCATTCTGCTTTTGTTCCAGTTCTGCTGCATGCTGCAAGAGAATGATTATTTCTTTAAACTCTACAAAATCAGTACCTGTATTCAGCTACTGAAACAGTGAAAAGGGAAATGGCATCACATCTAAAACACCTCCTGCAACCTGCAAGAACCACTGCACTGAAAATATTACTACCCAAATCCTGATGGTGATTCTGTTTTTTTTCATTATCCAGAATAGAAACTCAGCCACAATTTATGGGTTACACCTTATATGTAGAATATTTTTTAAATTTCAAGCATGGAAAATAATTCTAGGTGCATTATTTCATTCTGAGGAGGAAAAAAAAAGGGCCTACGAGTAGCCTCTCACTGTCATCATTGCTTTTATTTGTTGAGTTTTTAACTGTATCTGTACACAGATTTTTATGACAAAACAAAACTAGTAGGTTACACATGGCAACATCCAGGCTAAACACAATAGTCTGGGTCAAACACAGCCACAGACCAAACTCTCAGCTCCTACCACTAATTGCTGTGTCACTCTGGCCACACACCATGTGCCTTCCTTGCTGTTTTTAACTGGAAGCACTGGCAGCCAGACTAAAGAATTGAGAACATCTCTGTCCACTCCTCTCCCTAACTTCTGGAAAGGACTTCCAGCATGAATTAAATCCTGATTTTAACAACTCCATAAAACTTCTGGAGGCAATATCTTGCTTATAGAACAGGCACAACCCCAAGCCCAAAGAAAGATAAAAAAACCAGGCCAAGGGCAATAAATGCCAGTAAGGAGGTAGGAGAGTTAAGGAGAATATAAAGTTGCTATGGTGGCATAATAATACCCATCACAGTGGTTCCCAAGGCACTTGCTATTCTTTCTCATGCTATTGTAACTCTAGAGCCTGCAGATTGAGATAAGATTACAAACACAGATGTGTCTTACTTGAAGTTTCTTCAGCAGTGCTGCTTCTGTATGGTTTCCTTGCTTGGCTTGCTTGGCTTTCCAGTACTGCTTCTGGGCTGAATATCTGTTCATAGGACACACCTTGAAAAGGCAGTCTAGGGAAAAGATTGAAAGAAATACTCCTAAGTCATGTTGAAAGACACTTCCTTCATTTGTAAGTGTGCTTTGGTTGGTTTTCTTTGCCCAGAAATGTCTCTATACCAGTGTTTAAACACAGGCACCAGACAGCTTGGTGGCAATGACACCATAAACAGGAATAGAGTAGAACTTAAAGCCCCACATGTGCCCCTCTTCCTGCAACCTCTGTAGGAGTCCCAGGCTGTGATTCCACCTACAAGGAGGTTAACACAGAGTTCAGGTCTCTGTGTGCCTTCATTAAGTTCTATTTGCTGTTAGAATTTTTTTTAATCAAAGTGACACAAACTGAACATCACCATCATGCAACAGACCAGAGGAAAAGCAGGTAAGGAGAGAGGAACCACCTGAGCAGGGTGGTTGTGCAAACAAGGGAGAAGGAGATACATCCTGCAGTCAATAACTCAAAGTTAAAGTTAATTGGCAACAAACTGAACTTTGAAATTCCCTGACTCAACACTTTAGGGTTTATAATATAGAGTACACAACTCCCAAGCAATTTTTACCATATCCTAACAACCAAGGAGAAAGAAAAAAAAAATTACAAAATGCTGTGTACCATTAAATCCTACTGTATGTTGTAGGAGACTTTACTAGAAGTATCAGAATTTCAGCTCATGAAAGACAAAAGTCTGCTATTATTTGCTGTAACAACCTGTAATTTACACGCCTTCTCAGAAAGCTTCATGAAACATTTATTTCTCTGAAGTGACAATACCATCTTTTTATAGGACCAGTCTTCATTTCTCAGTTACCCCCCACACATCCTGCTACTTGAGCAAACACAGTGCTTCCCATCTTCCTGCAGTCTCAAAGCACAGTGTTACCACTCTGCACAGGAACCCAAGATGTGCACGGATGTGCAGTCACTACTGTGGGGCTCTTCTTTCCTAAGGTGGGTGATTTTGTCCTAGTGGTAGTTCTCAAGGAAAAGGAAATGTAGAGCGGGCACTGGATAAACCCAGCACCACAAAACCCTCCTGACTTCCAGTCTAATGCTTTACAAGTTGAACTACCAAGAACGCTTTTAAAACCACTATTATTTCAATTGTATTTTTCCTCAATTTATAGACTAAATTATTTGTTTCTAGACGAGCATTTTCCTATTTTATTTTATTTCTTAGGATTCCAGACACATTAAAGCCATTAAAACTCATTGGGGTTTTTTTCCACTTATTTTGTTACCGTAACAATAGGATAATATGTAAATTCAAGCTTCATGAGCCTAAACAGTGCCTGCCCTGGAGATGCCATAGTTTAAATAAACAGGAAAAATGAGAAACTGAGGCATAAGATTATAAAGCAAATTTCCAGCACGCACGGTAGATCAAAAGCTCAGCTCTCCTGAAGGTCAGTCTATCAACCCACCCATGAGAACCATCTCTTTCAACTTCTTCAGACATTCTCAATAGTCCTAGTTCCTGACTCATTACCTGAAGGAGTTTCACATAAACGCTTCTCTTCCTGAGGCTGCTAATTAAGTAGGCATTATCAAAGATAAATAACAACTACACTCAGGAAGTCTGCAAATGAAAATAACCCCTATATGCCCTTTAAACGCTCCTTGATGTTGGATAAAGGTGGTTTAGAACAGTATTTGTCAGATGCTTTCTCTCCCTTTCCCATTCTTGGTTTTCTTTTAAGTGTTACAAATTCAACTCTTGCTCACGATGGAAGATGTCTGTGATTTGCCAAACTAGAGAAATTATCACATGGCTTTACTAAAACCAGCAGGCTGAGAAGTGAATAAGTGGAAGTAGGGTAGCTATTAAACCACAGTGTGTACAAATCTACCTGTTTTGAAAAAAAAAAAAATACAAGGAGGTGAAAAAGAACTAAAGTGAGACTGGAAAGGGAAAAATGTGAGGGACTAAGGAGTGGGGTAATTAAGAGTCCTAAGAAGGACAACAAAAAAAGCTGTCAGGAGTTTGAAAAGCAAATGAAAGCATTTATGGAATTGAGAAAAACAAGAAAACACAAAGATAAACCAAGATGATGCAGAAGAAAGCAAGTAAAAAGGAAAATAGCAGAGGAAAGGGTGGGAAGAGGAAAGGAGAAAGCGCAGAGTAACGTAATGGAAGGGAGAGAAGAGGAAAGAATGACATCAGAAAAAGCTTTAATCAGACTAATGATTGAAAAAGGGAAGATATTTACGAACTCAAACATCACCCTCATTGCAGATGCCTCAGAAAAAGGGGTACAAAATGTAAGGAAGTTTACACCAGTTTAAAAACTTAGGTCTGTTTTACAAATAAAAGAAAGACTTGTGCTCCTTTTTCAGAGTGGCTAAATCTGACCAACAAGCAGGTCTTATCTGTGCTATTTTACACCTTGGAAGCTCAAAGTGTTTCCCATTGCAGATAACAGCATGAAGCTGAAGTGTGTTTAAGGTCACAGACTAAGGAAACCTGCAGTTCTGTGGCTCACGATGTGGCTTTTCTTCAAAGGTACACGACTTCTGGCACACACTGTTGTTCCTAATCTCTGTGAACCTGGCCCTGCAGCACTTCCATCACCACATTAAATGCCTTGGCTCTCACTACCTTCAGTTTGAATTAGGACAAGAGATACCTGGCTTGATCAGTTCCTTAAATTCTACTGCAAAACACAGTAAAAGTTTGGCGGGTTTTTTTCATCAGATCTCAGGAAACACACGTGGGACCAAATTCTGGGCCTGCTCTGCACTGATGCAAATCTGGATGTGCTCAGTGATGAACACAGAGCCACTCCAGGTTCATCCCAGTGTTACTGAAGGAGGAATTGGAACCACAGCTGCTTCGTGTGGACACAAAATGAAAAGCAAACACATCTTTCCTCAGCTTAAAAATACTCTACTTTGTAGGATGTTCTGAAACAACCAGAATAGCAACCACCCACTCAAAAAAAAAAAAAAAAAGTAAACACATAATGAAAATGAAACTGCTATTTTGAGACATCTCTTTACACAGGCTGTCAGTTCAGGCCAGCAGTACCTTAATTTGATGTCTGAGTGAACTCTGTAGGAGAGATACAAATAGTTCAAAAACACAATGGTCTGGGTTTTTTTCCTCCTGCTAATGAAAGGGTTGATAAAGTATTACCAAAAAAGAGCAAACACAGTCTTCTGATGTTAATTTTCAGAGTTGGTCCTTGAAATCTAAACATCTTGTTAGAAACGTGTTTTTCTCATACTTCTTTGACTCCTGGGTCATGCTTTAACCTCAAATCAACGCCAGTTCAGCTCTCAGTGATAAAAACACTGTAAACCATGCAGACAGCAGTTCCTATTACTGAAGAGGCCCCACTCATCCTGCTGTTAGATGCTATTTTCAGTTGCTTATGTCTAATCATTCAATTAATCATTCCTGCCTGAGTCTTCCTTTTATGTCAAGAACCTACTTAAAGAAGTTTTTGTTTCGTTTATTAACTTCGCTCTTTTAATTGAATGCTATTTCCCAGAGGGTGCTTGGGGAGAAAAACATGGATTTTGCTTACATTTCTTGGTTATAAGAACATTTGGCAACTGTTTTGCCTCGGTGCTCTAAGTGGAGCTATGAAATTTAACAAAGCATGGCAGAGATGTGTTTTTGTAGAGGCACCTCCACGGCACCAGGCACTAAATCCCAGTTAGACACCAAGTTTCTGCTAACAAGTTTTGGGGCAGGTAGGGAAAGGGACAAGAGGGAACTCCCAAGAAGAGGATCTGAGCTGGAGGAAAGGAAAGGTTAGATGCTGTGGAGAAAAGGGAGCAAAGGCAACTAGAGAGAAAGGGATGTGTTATGCAAGCAACAGACAGAGGTTTCAAGCAGGGAACAGAGCCAAACCTACAACTAACACAAAACATGCCCCTGCAGAAGCTGGGCTGTAACTCAGGAGTGCAGCCCTTGCTTTCCCCAGTAGCAGAACACAGCTGTGCATCTTGCCAGTGTCTCATCCTTCCTGACATCTGTTCTACCCACAATGTACTGCCACCACTGATGGCCAGTCATTGGTGCTGAGGGTTCAGCAACAAAGTGCCCAGACCTGCCTGATGCTGCTGAAATCACCTGAAAAAAAAATAATCTACACAGAATGAGGATCAACTTTGCTCTTCTTGGCCTTTTGAAGTTAGGAAAGAACAACATGGAACTGCAATAAAAGAACTCTACTTTTCTGAAGTTACAAAATCAAGCCCTCAAACACTAGACAATGAAAAAAATTAAGGTTGTGTTTTTAACCTCTGTTCAGATTATAGACAATTGGAGGTATTCTGCAATTATACTGTCACAAACCTTTCCCAGTGACCTCTAGAAACCTGAATATGCTCTACTTTAGGAACACATCAGAGTAGTACAGTGACAGAAAACCTGTCCAAATAATCCCCCCCTGAAATTTTGTGCAACTGGAAACTGTGATTTACACGCATATTTCCAGGTAGCAAGAAGATGAAATCACTGTTAGGTAGAGCCTGAAAGCCACACTGGATGCTATCCCCATCTCTGCTATAAAGTAATTTATTCATGCAAGTGACTGAAATTTATTGCTCCTCGTTTCTAAGTATACATCCTCACTTTCTCAATTTCCAAGGTCTGCCAATGGGCTGAATCCTCACAGCTGGAACTGGAACCAACTGCTGATGTTTCCTGAACATAGAATGGAAAAAATCTTGAACTCTCTGAGAAAGAAGAACTTCAATCTCTCAATGTTTTAAATGCCTTTTTCTTTTTTTTTTTTTTTTGGCAATAATAGCATATACATAAACACTGAAAATAAAATAAGGTTAAGAATGTCAGTGTGACCCCTTGAGATCACATAATGGTTTGTGTTGGAATGGACATTAAAGATCATTTAAAACAGATACAAGCAGCCACGAAACTCGTTGCCCTCTATAACTGTCTTTATGTCAGAACTGGTGTGAATCCAAGCCCTTTTAAGCCAAAGAAGGTCTGGATCAGGCTAGTAAGGCTCTGCTTTGGAAAGCTTAAGAGTATTTTTTAGCCCTCAAGAAGTAAAAACCGCATGTTGTCATGTCAATGTTATTTTTTCCAATAAGCAAAACAGCACAATTATCCAAATCTACAAGGGCAAGTTGGGAAAAAAAAAATCAGATATGGTTTTAAGCAAAAGCAAAACAAAACCCTGACAAAATATTGGGGGTAGTCCCTTCAAATTTTATCTCATCTTTAAAAAAATAAACAATCCAGCAGCTCAAGTAGCTTTGGACCTCACAAGCTTGTTTCCCATTTACAGTAAGATCAGGGCTGGAGTAAAGGGTTTGTCACTCAGCCTTGAGTGTACAGAGCAGCAACCAACTCTTGGACACCAAGGAAATTACACCCTTTCCCCATATTTTCCACCTGCCCCTTGTGCCTTGGCAAATTTTGTACTTAGCTCTCAAAATCTGTCATTCACATTCCAGTTTGAAACTCCGTCAACGTGTTCCCAAACCATGTGGGAAGTCACGTGTCTGGTCAGGCAAAGTGCCCAAGGAGTTGGAACATGCATCAATTAGTCACTAAAGAGAAATTATCCCCAGTTACTGACCTCTGAACTTCTTTGGAGGATTAGCAAGGTCACCAGCCTCTGGCTGAACCACACAGCGGTCATCCACTAATCTAGAAAAACAAAAGTCATTACACTCACTAAAGCATGTTTGACACCAGTGTACATAAATACAACACACCATAGATACAGAAGCTTACCCATTCCTCCAATTTAATACAAAAAATACCTTAGAAACTAGTATTAAGTTACTAAGCATCACCAAGAAAAAAAAAAACCTCTATATATTTTCCTTCAGGAGACAGGATTTCTTCTACTGTACTAAACTATGGTCTGTGTTTCAGATCCCACTTCCATTTAAAACCAGTGGAAGTCCCTTTTGTTATATCACATACATTGATGTTACATGTAAAATTCTTGTTTTCCTTCATTATAGCCCATTAATCCTCAGTCAGACACAGTTTTTCTGCAGCTTTCAGATTTTCTTCTTCACCATTCCTGATACTTTTCCTCTGAGGAGGCATCTGCAATTATGGCTCAGCTCTGATCAAAACTCCCAGGACCACATTTTCCTTTGCTAAAACAAATAAGCATTTCTTTAATCCACATCAGAAAATCTAAATAAGAAATCTAATATATTTCTTGCAATATTTTCAAAGTTAAATAATAAAATTAAAAAGTAGGAATTGTTAAACTTATCTCAGAATTTCCTAAACATAAATTCAGCTTCCTCTTAGGAAGCATCCTGTAAATAATTTGCCCATTTCAAACAATTATTCAGGAATAATCATGTTTAAGGACATCCTGCTGCCCTGCCACCTCATACAACAGTGTTAGCAGCGTGTTTGTCGGGAATTGCCAGAAAAAGCACAATTTGGCTTCAGCCAAACTACACAATAGATGTTTTTACTCGAGTTGGTGAAGGCTTTGCATCTTTGCAGCAAGATTGATCCCCCAGCATGGCCATGAATTTTGTACCTCTAGCAAGCTGACTGCTGACAAAGCACCTACTGTGGGTGCAGCTCCCAAAGCTAAAAATTAACAAAGAATTTTGGAAGCCAGCAGCTCCAGTCTCAGAACACACTTGGGTACAAATGTGAGGTGTCAGTAAGGAAGTGGAATTGAACAAACAGTGCCAGGAGCAAGCAGGGGACCTTATGGAGCTGTGTTTTTTCACAGTCTAGGTTAGGCCAGGCTTAACAAGAACAAAGTGAGGTTTGGAAAGGAGGACTCAGGAAGAGTCAGTCCTACAAAATGCCCTCTGCCCAGGATTTAATGGGTCAAAGCTTCCTATGAACAGCATCTAAAACCTGGAGTCACAGACAGGTGATTGTAAAGGGTTACCTTAGCAGAAGTTTTGCCAAAGCATTTTAATGCCAAAAAGTACTTCCCACTCTCAGTAAGATCCCTCAAAGGCTTTCAGGATGAACCCATAAGGTTTGATCTTAAGCACTGTCAGGATGGAGGACTGCAATTCACAAGGAACATCTTGTTTTCCTTGGTGACAACTCGTGCACCCTTGTGACAAGTAAACCCATGGCTGAAATGCAAAACTTCCCTCATGGCATGTCATTGTACCACAAGCCATATAGAAAACGAGGTGTTGGAGTTGAGAAAGACAAGTGAAGTTTTTCTCAGTCAGCTGCAGTGTTCAGAAAACAGACATTAAACAAGTAATATCCATCACTCGCCTTTAAGAACTCTCTAAAGGCATAGATAAGGACTATAAATGAGTTCTGCAGCCATCAGGAACCCAAGACATCAGACAACACAAAGCAGAGAGGAACTTCTGTTACTCCATCCTATAGACATGAAATGAGAGCACAGAAAATTTAATGGTAAGAAGACAGAGCAGGAATATCATCTCCTGAGACGTTGCTCAGTGCCTCAGCTCCTCACACCTTTGTTTCTCACAACACAGGATAAAAAAACAGAGTATTTCCCTGTCTATTTAGCAGTCTTCCAACAATTTAATCCCCAGAATTTCCACATAATGTCATTCATCCCATATGGCCTTCAAGGAGTTTAACAGCAGCTTGTTTACCATGGAGGTGCTTGTTACAATGCTCTAGCAAGAGCTGAGTTGCACATTGCACATGATGCAAGACTTCAGCCTGCTCTGCAGACTGGAACAGAAGAGGCTCTTAAAACACAGCCCACTTCCTCTGATACACAATTCAAAATATTCAAATCCCACTTTTATATCGAGCCAAAAGCAGCTGTTGGTTTGTTACTGAAGCCTGGTAGGTGTCTGCATTAAACCAGCAATCCAAGCCCTTTGTAACCTGCACACAAATCCATTTGAGAGGTGTGAAACCAAGTAAGAGGTTTGTCTACCAAAGGTCCTGGGCACCTGCAGTGTCTGTCAGACCACGGCACAGCATGTTTTCAGATCTCTCACTTACTGGTTTGCACATGAGGCCAAAGTGCACCAGACTAGACTCTTCTGATAAAAAACAGGAATTACTGCATTATACCATCACATTTGCAAGCTATTTAAACACTGATCCAAATTATGATGCCAATATTCAATCCACTTAACCATGATACCACCAGAGAGGCTTTGACAAACTTCAAGGGGTTTAATTCTTCAGCTGGACTGCAGACAATGCTGCTTCGTGCTCTCCGCTGTCCTTCAGTACCTGGCACACACAACATGACTGTATTTTAATTTTTCATACACTGGCAGCATATAAATCACAAGGGAGCTCCCTGCACGTGTATGATACGATTTTTTTTAGCTGTGCGAGTTCTTCCCTGAACACAGTAAGTACCTGGTTTATGCACAATGCCTCCAAGTAACTGTTGCACTGCTGTAGTAATTAACCTGTACAGTAGTTCCCTGGTGCCTAAAATAAATCATCAGGAAAGTCGAAGCAGTAATTACAGCCCTGGACTTTAGGCGTGGCCCTTTGTATTCGGTAATTGCAGAATTAGGATCTGAAAGTAACAAAACTCATGGGATTGCTTGTGGTAGATGCCTGGTTTTTCCACTCCCTGCAAGGGAAGCAAGGGCAGTTCCTCAACATGATGCTGCCAGCAGCCAACCTCACAGACTGGTGGGTGTTTAAGCCATTGAGACCCCACAGTGGACAAAGCTTCATTAAACAGGAATTGAAACTAACTAAAGCAATGTCCAGGAGCAATGTGCACTTCACCACAGAAGAAGAGGCAGAAAAGTAAAGGCAGATTTCAACTCTCCATTACCATCACAGAATCCCAGGATGGGTCAGGCTGGAAGGGACCATGGTGGGTCGTCTGGTCCTACCTCCCTGCTCCAGCTTGGCCATCCCAGAGCACATGGCACAGGATTGTGTCCAGATGGTTCTGGAATATCTCCAGGGAGGGAGACTCCACACCCTCTCTGGGCAATCTGTTCCAGTGCTGGGTCACTGCACAGGGAAGTTGTTCTTCCTCATGTTCAGGCAGAACTTCCTGGCCATTAGCCAGAATAGTGCACCATATCCTGTGAAGTGGTCAAAGCACAAACCCGTAGAATTTTGCACCTGTCTTCCTCTCCCTTCATTTTCCCCCATCATTTGGTGGAGTTAAATCTGTCCCTTCTCACCACATGTGCTTTATACTCAGATTAGTAATATCTCACAGCAATTAATTCCATGTATAAGGTGGCACATGTGTAAATGCATTTACAAGCAGTTTCAAATACAGTGCCTCTCATTTTTGTTATTTCAGCAACAGAAGGACAGGATCACCTTCTCCCCCCAACTATTCATTTGTATTCACAACTTGCCTCATATAAACACCTTCAAACTTCCCATACAGCTTCTAATATTGCTCTGCTCCCTGGGCACTGGGCAGAAGCAGGCAAACAATAACTTGCAGTAATTCCCATTAAGTCTCTCTAACAGACAGAGCAGTATCCTCTGTAGAGGATGAGTTTTCTTCCACAGAAAGAAAAACCACAATGAGTCTGTGAAGAACCAATGGGGACTGGCTGTGAATTTGGGAAAGCAGGAAGGACACAGGGATGGGAGGAGCAGGACTAAGTGGTATCAGTATAACTGATAAGGTATGTTGGCAGAGAAGTGTAATGGTACCTGGGTTTATAGATATGAATCATAGATGCTGGGTAAGTCTTCATGCCCTACAAGCTGCCCTGATTACCTAACACAGGTTAAAGTAAACACACCAAAGGCTTCTAGGAAGTTGCAGATGTAGTGCAAGAGTTAGGGAATAGTTGTATAGCTATAATCCTAGAAAGACTGTTCACAATGATGAGTTATTTCAGATTTACTACAGATTTACTGCATTCTGAAAGAACAAAAACCAAAGTAAGAACAAAATAGAAAAGGAACTATGATGGGTTTCATGAATTTTAGGTCTCTCTCACAACGTAAGATGCTTTTACAAAGCAGCCACATAGTATCATTTATCCAAGCTTTGTGTTTCAATTTAAAAAAATACCAACCCAAACTGTATTTTGTCTCTTCCTACCAACAGAATTTCCAGCCAATATTCACAGTCAATATTATAAAGTAAGGAAGAGGGGGCAATGTTGATGCCTCAGCAAGAGGAGTTGGACATTTTAACTGCCAGTGGAACCAAGCAACATCTTTGTGCAACATCAGTTTACAAATCGTGCTGAGGTTACAATCCCAAAACCACAGAACCTTGGCATCCCCAAAGCCTCCCTTGCTTTAACTCCTCAGCCATCCCTTCACACACACAACCTCCTGCTCAGAAACACTCCCCAAGGCACCTGCCACACAGGACACTTCATAACTGCAGCACAAAGCCTCTCCTGTGCTCCACACATCCCAGCAAACAGTAAGTGGGAAGAGAGGTGCTGGTCACACCACTGAGAAACCAACCAATAAAGAACAATAGGTTATTAAAATTTTGCTGCCCTGGAAAAGAAGCATCAAATACCTAAGTGCCAAAACAATCAGGTCCACCCAGTTCTTCTCCAAGTCCACCCACTTTTCATTTCATTGAGCCTCTTATCAGGCATCTAGGTCAGCCCACTTCTTGTGTGCTTCCAGCAGTCTCCTGCCAAAAATCTACAGTCATTGTACCTCACCCTTCCCAAAATGTGAGTTCATACTCCTTTTTGACTCCTAGTCCCATTTCAAATGATTTACAGCTCTACGATTTTGTCCCACCATATGAAATTTTTCCTGTCTCCTTCCAAAGCCAAAATTTTTCACCATCATCTTCTCATATCTCTGATCTTCTAAGACCTCCTACATTAAGAAAATAAAAAGGATCTTCCTTGCACTTATAGCAGGGGTATTAAATCTCTGCATCATTTAGGAAGATTCCATGCTAAAATCCCTTTTGATAAACAAGAGGACCACAGTGCACAATATTTAAAGAACTGCTGTACATGGCAATGAGGTGCAGCTCACAGAGAGATGAGGTCTGATTCTTGCCTGCCTCAAATTTTAGCAACTTTATTCTTTCCTTTCTGAGCAAATTTTAATTGCCACAAACACGAAGCTTAGCACAGGTTGAAAGAAGCTACTAAATTAACATCCTTACTCTGGGAAATCAAAACTATGTATCTAAGTTATTCCAATTTCTCAAAGTGACTTAAAACAGCAGACAAATTTCACCATAAACCATCTTCAGTGTAAAACAAGACTGTGGGTGCATTTTATTTCAGCTACACACACCAGGAACCCTGGGCCATTCTCCTCATGATGGAAAAATGCCTCCTCAGGTCACTTTGAATTGTATTATTAAATGATGTGGAGATAAAAGGCCAGAAAGTAAGATACCAAGCACATACTGGCAAACAAAAACACTACCATGCAAGTAGGCAGCTCCACATTTGCACTAAAAACTGCACAAATAATTAGCTCTAAAGTTTTTTCCTTATCTGATGGTGCATTCATATATTCTTGTAATAATACCTGCAGGCTTGCATGTCAGAAGGGGGGGAAATAAAAGCAGAAGTTTCTCCTGTTCAATTAAGTAACCCAGCTATAAATCCTGAATGTCACTTTGTTTTTCTTTTGTATTGTGTTATATCCAGTCAGGCTTTTAGCTTGCAAAAGCTTGTGTTCAGTAGAATTTGTTTATCTCTTTTTATAGTTATATATTTACATTTAACACATTATCCAATTTCAATTAAAGTAGAATAACAGAGGCGAAATAAATTATTACAAAAGCACAAAATGTTATTTAGAGATCACAGTGGAGGGGAGAAAACAGTTTCACCATTTTCTTGGACTGCATCATAGGACTGCATGAGGAAAATGGCACTGATCTTAGCTTGGACATACTCAATTTTGCCAGATAAATAAAGATTTGCACAGTATTTCAAGATCCCCACATCATACAACACACATCAAGTCCTTATTCAGTGGTGCCAAGCTTACCTGTTTTCTGCTGCCAAAAGGGGGCTGGGAAGTGGTCACGGCCCCAGAGTTCAAGAAGCATTTGGACAACACTCTCAGGCACAGGGTGGAATTCTTGGGGATGGTCCTGTGCAGGGCCAGGAGCTGAGGATTAATGATCTTTGTGGGTCCCTTCCAACTCAGGGTATTCCATGATTCTAAGGGGAATTGGCATGGGAGGAGGTGTGCCAGCCCACCCCACCCAGCTCACTCCCCAGTCACACAAATCCTGCCACACTTTCCCCAAAATGCTGGTGCTTTGCCCCCAGGCGTGTTTTGGCTTCAGTCTTCCTCAGTGCCTTTGATAAACAAATTACATTCCCATAAACCCAAGGAAATGGCCGATTTCTTCCTTTGTTTCTTTATTTTCTATTCTTTTAATCTGAAAAGTGAGAGTCTGTCATACGAGGACGTAGCGATAGCCTGAAGGCATTTAATAGGAAAACACTTGCACAGGAAAACACTCTTGCAGATGAAATCTGTGTTAAGAAATTCTTTTAGAGCTAAAAAATGAAAAGGATGAAATTATTATTAGGAAAGCTTTCTGAAGGTAATAGTGGTCTGCAGAACATAGATCCACTAAGAACACACATCACCTGGAAGACTGGACAACATTCTCTTTTCCGGGATGAAATCTTGGCTCTCTTTGAACTTACTGACAAAATTTCCACTGATGTCCCTCTGAAGCCAAGATTTCACCTCAATGATCCCACCTTCCCAAAAGTGCACAGGGAGGTGAAGTTTAAAGAAGCAGCAGTGTCAGAGGCATCCTACATCAAAGTTTTTAAATACAGCCCAACTTCTGCAGCTCTTCTACCTAACCCTGACTCCAAATAGCTACACATTGAACACATACACTGTGTAGCAAGTCTAGGATTTGGCCCAACACAAACACAACTCTTTCTCAGAAGGAAATCAGAAAATCAAGATTAAACAGGTGACTTTAGCTCTGCTTGTTTCCACCTTCCAACTACCCGTAACAGGTCTGCAACTCAGATCTCTCATTGGAAAACAGGATGGATGAAGTAGAATTATCAGGTCTAATGACTTAACATACATTAGAAACACTGACACTAGAAGCACTCTTAACTAAAAATGGGATTTTTAGGGCTATGCAAGCCTGCCATGAATTTTAGGCACATAGTTCACTAATCGATCCCTATCACACTGAGTAGCATAAATTTCCATGGCACACAGTGACTTCAGAAACTGGTTCCAAGATCAAGCAGACACACAGAATTCATTGCAGAGTTCCCTGCTCAAAGCTAAGCCAGCAGTAGAGAGAAAATAACCACAATCAAAGGAAATTCTATGTTCAGTTTGCATCAGAATTTGCGCTTTTTTCTCCTCAGCTTTGCAGGTGTTTGTGAATGGCCACTTGAAAGGACTGCTTTGAAGAATGATGTGCTAACAGGAGGAGTCAGAAAGGCTGAATTTTTCACTGTTAGCAGCATTTAATGAAAACAGAGGGAAAGGTTTGCCCAGAAAAGTGCTGTTGAGAAATGTCAGTATCTGTCCGGTGATCAAAAAGTGACTTCATCCCTGAAAATGGTGATGAAGGCAGTCACACCTACTCATCAAAACAGCAGCACTTACTATATAAAGGAAGCATAAGCAAAAGGAGAGAATTAGGAAACTTTGCTGAAACAGCATAATGCAAAAATATTGTTGTTTAAGCAGACAAACCAGCCACAAATGCTAAGGTAAGGACAAACACCAACAATTCCTGGGACAATAATATATACAGTCAAACACATACATACACAAGCATGTACATACACAGATATATGCACACAAATTTTCAATCCTGCAAACACAAGTTGGAAAATTAATCCTGGGAAACAAATTAAATACTTTCCCCATTTTGTAACATAACAGGGATAATTCAGCAGATAAACCCATGTCACACTGTGTAAAAACGTGCATGGAAAACATGGCTCAATCAAAACATCGATTTTTTTTTTCCCATTTTGCAGTGTTTATTAAACACAGGAATGGCAAATTTTATGTGCTTAATTTTTTGCTTAAGTTTTTTAAAAATTCCCTGTTTTAGGTAATACAGATACCAAAACACTCCACATTACAAACTCTTACATGTCAGGATACCAAATGAAGGGTTTGCCTCATTTCAGAGGCCTTCAATTGGTGACAAGTCCCAAGCCAGTGCAAACATGTGTAACTTCACGAAATTAGTGGAACAAAACAGCCTTTTCCTAAGGATCTGACCCAGTGCTTTTCATACCCTTCCTTTAGAGTACCTTCCCTTGGCTGCCCCAGAGAACACCTTCAAGGCCAACCACACATGGTGTGTTATATCCTGAAACCAGGGACAAACCTGGGCTTCCCCCCAGGAACATGAACCTTTCCTGACCACCTCCTTGCTGTAGCAGTGCTCTGGAATTACGACGCTGCCTGGATTTGCTTCCAGACAAAAGGAGACAGCTCTCAGTTTAACAGCATAACCACCATCAAGCTTGTATCCAACAAGTAATTTAGCTCCCAAAAATCCTGCTGCTGGTTTCAGCGTTTACTTCTGCCTCCACGAACGACGACTTTGGTCTGCAGGAATTCCCTGCTCCTCCTTTGATATGTGTCCAGCTCTCATCTATCCTAACGAGAATTGTGCACAGTTATTAAAGGATAAGAGATGCCTTCACACCAACACGTGCTCCAATTCTCTCACCAAACGATTTTATTATTTCTATTTTCATTTTGCAACAATAAGTGTTTACAAATTTTTGCAGCTGGGCAGATATTTTCGCACGTTCTCTTTGCTTTTCTGTTTCTTACAAAGAACGTTAAAAAAAAAAAAAAAAAAAACACAAAAACAACTTCCAAACAAAAACCAGCGGAGAAATTACAGTGACTATCTACTTGTTTTTAAACTGAGCAGAGCCAGTTTCCTACTGGGAGAGATCATTTTGGGAGCTGTTCCAGGTTCTCTCAGAGCTGCTTTCCCAGTTGCTGGGAGCAGCTCTCAGAACCTTTTGCCACACCTGCATCCAACCTGTACACACTCGCTCAAGAGAGTTACACGTACCAGCACAAAGCAGCAACCTGGAGAGGAAACGCTTGGGAATTTTTCTTCCATAGGGAAAAGAGCTGGGAAGCAGGAGAGTCAAGAAAAAGAAAGATGGTAAAACAATAATTTCCTTGCAGGTCAATGGGCACGAAGCTAAAGGTGGAAAAAGAGCCCGTGCACTGCTGTGCTCCTCATGTGAACTTGTCATAACCAGCATTTTGAAGTGGGAAAATGATGCAATAAGCAGGTTCACACCTCAAAACTGCTTCAGACCTTTCTCAAAATACAGGCTGTGGCATCTCAGCACTCCAGAGCACATGTTAATTTATTAATACAGATCACCAAAGTGCCCTGGCTCTCGGGCTGTGCTGTCAGCTCTCAGTTATATCACTGAATAAGGTGTGTCTTAACAACAAGCTCCGCTCCAAAGAAATTACTTTGGCCTTTTACGTTCAGGCCCTCCAGTTCAGCAGCATTCTTTTGTGCTGAAGGAAATGCTTCCAGGTCTCCTCACACCATAACAGAGGAAAAACACCTGCAAATAAGCACTTTCTACTTGGAGAACAGGAGTCTTTTATCACTTACATACATTTACTGGGAATTAACTGGCAGAGAAACAAAGAAATCATGTTTTCTAGAAAAGCCTGTCCTTGGTGATACAATAAGTGGAACAATGATATCCACTTCATTTTCCCTTTCAAATGCATTACTGCTAATTAACATTCATGCTACAAATACCATAAAATGTGTGGTTTTAAAGATGCAGGCTGTGATTTACCCAGGAAAAAGGAACGTGGTTCCTCTTTCTGGCTCAGGCTCAAACACAATCCAGGCACACAACGCACCTTCTCCCTCCTGTGCCAAAGTATATATCCCATAAAGCAAAGGCAAACCAGCTCCAAGGTTACACCTAACTCGTGCTGCAAAAGGCTTTCAAGTCAAAGTAATGAACTCTAGAACTGCGATGGTATCACATATTTTATCCCAAATCTTGCAATCTTTGCTCTTTTCTATTGGTCTGCTTCCTGATGCTGTATTAAGATATATTAAAAACCCTCTACTTTCACTGAAAAGGAAAAGAGTGTGTGTTCCTTGCTGTCACCACTGCCCCGAGAAATGTGAAAAACTGAGCTCTCAAAGCTCAAAAAAGCAGAAGACCTGGAGAACAAATGCACGCAAGACTACTTTTTGAAATCTCACCATTTTTCAAACCCCTCTCTTTTGTTTCTGGGGGATCTGACTCATAATTTTCAGAAGCAAACAGGAAGCACTGCAGACATCTCCAAGTATTTCCTCTCTCCTCCCCCTACCTCCCCCCACACACACACCTCTTGTCTTTAAGTTAATTTCTGGACACTTTTATTATTGCTTTTGCTCTACCAGCAATGAAATAACACTTCTCTCTGCCAGCTCCACCGTGCTAAGGTGCAGGAGACCTGCTTTTGCCCAAATCAAAGGGCGAGGTGCTCTTCTTCCCCTTGACAGGACAAAGCTGGGCTTTAACTGCGTGAGGAATCTGGGCCCCAGGGTCTGGCAGAGGCAGGAGCCAGCTGTGGGAAGTTCAGGTACTGGACATGATCCTCCCCACAGGATGGTCCTGCCAAGTGGGACCTGGAGCAGAGAAACAGGATGAAGAAGTGTTAGGAGGTGATGTGCCGGGAAAGCCTCTTTACCTCACTCTGTTTATTACAGCGCTTCCTTTCATTGTATACATGGGAAAAAATAACATTTCCCCTTCTCCATTCACCAGCAGGACCTGTCACAGCACTGGGCAAGCAGCTGCCTGGGCAGGAGGCACGGCACAGGGAGAGCCTTGGGATCAGCTCCTCCACACCCAGAGCACATGAGGGCTTTTTTAGCTTGTCCTGCTACAGCAGGAAGGTTTTGGTGACCATGGGTGTCCAGCACATGCCCTCAAGCAAGAGGTGCGTGGGGAAGGGGCAAAGTCTGACACATGAGAAAGTGTGGCAATGGGATGGCACAGTGGCAGGGCTCCAAGGCCTCAGGAAGGTGAGGCACAAGCGAGGGGAGAAAAACAATATGAGCAGAGAAGAAAGGACCTGGGTGGAAGAAGGCCATGCAGCTTCCATGAGGAACTGGAGCAAGGTGAGAAGGTGGTGGGTGATGGAGTAAGTAGTCGTGGTTACTTACTCCTGCATGACCAACTCTTGACCAGAGTGGTAGGAACCATGAGATGCAGTGGTAAACTACCTGTATGTCTTTTTTAGAGATGTCAGTTCTCTCAGGCCACTCTTTTCTATTTTCTTAATGGAAAAATTGTTAGTAAACAGGTTACATTTTAGCAGCTCTTCCCAGGAAGAACACGTTCCACCTTTCAGGGTACTTGGTGTATTCCGTCTCTTTGTGTCAGTGTAAGGTCTTAAATGCAGTTACAGGCAAGCCCGAGATCCTGAGGTTTATATTCATGCCACTCTGGTTCCCATAGTGACAGACTACTGCACACTGTCCCTGCAAGGGGAACCTGGACACACACAAAAAAAGCATACCTAAGTTCCCATCTAGTTTCAAGTTAAACAAACTAATTGGTGTACACAGCCCCCACTTAAAAAGTTCTAATCTAATATTGTGCAACAATATTCAGCACAGTAAAACTATTCTAAGCTTTTCCTTATCACTCCACAATCCCTCTCGGACACATTATCACAAGAAGTTAACCCACTGCCTGGCACATTAAGATTAAAAACCTGCCCACTGCCTTAGCTACTATTCCCTGTTCATTTGTGCATAGTAAATAATACTCCACAGCTATAAGCCGATCTGAAAAGATAGCACAGCACCCCACCCAAAAATCAGCTCCATTTTTATCACCTCCCCAGATTTTATGACACAATCAAAAAGCCAACTGACTATCTCTGTGGTGCAGCTTTGAGTACAGTTACACAGTTCTTTCTCCAAGTCAAACAGCACCACATTGTCTGGGATAATCTCATCCACTCACATAAACAATTAGTCTGCTATATTTTGGTTAACACTTCCGTTTAAGAGGACATTGAGATGCTTCAGCCTGAGTGGCAGAAGGTCTGGCCTCCTGCTAAAAGTTCTTCTCAAGCTTTTTCTCTGACTGGGAATTGCAGCTGCAGCCTTGCCCCATGTCCCTGTCTGAAGCAGAATTCTCCACTCTTTCCTGATTTGACACATGGAAATAAAACAGCATCTCTGACACTCTTCTGAGCCACAAGACTCATGGATCACAACATGAAATAAAAGCACTAAGTTGACCCAGATGCAGGCAAGGGCAAAAGCAAACGTTAATCTGGCTCATTCATTTCATGTCACAACCTTTCAGAGCCTAAGGGTCTCTAAGCAACAGTCAACTCTGTTAGCACAAATCATCTACTAAATTGTTTAAGTATATGAACTCATATTGCTCAGAGAGGGCTAAGGAGCACTCACATAAACTGTTTTGATGCTGAACAGGCATGTGAAGCCACTGACAAAAAACAGCTTTCAGAGTAAGTGTATATAGTGGTTTGAAAAACTATTCACCAAGGCAAAAGGCACGAGAATCTCTGATACAGCAGTTTACTCCCATATAAATTCTTCCATCAGTACAGTGCCCTAAATAAAATATCAGAAGTTAACTGCTCTCTTGTGATCCATTAAGGCAGAAACAGATATTGGTTAAACCTAAATAGATAATATTTCTTAGAAAAATTGGAGCAGAGACAAGGATTTATTGCACTGTATGTATGTGCTGCTTGCTACTTTGATAACTTAAAAAGACTACAAATTGCTCCTGCACCTCACAACATGCAGTTCATCTAGTTGGTCTGCAGCTTTGTGTCAGCAATTATGTGAACTGGAAGCGAGCTTGAGCCTTTGTTGTTTCTTTTCTCCAACCTTTAATCTGAAGGAGTTTTAGAATATGTTTTTGTTTATTTTTATCTTTCAAGTTTAGTTTTTTTCATAGGAAATGAGCACCAAAAATAACTATTTGTTTGTATATAAAACTCTGTGTTTATACAACAGAAAACCTTGTACCTAACTTGTCATCCTGAAATTAGAAAAAAAAAGTATCACAGCACTCAACTCAGCAAAGTTATGCCTAAATTCCTGCCAACCAACTTTGTAGAGATCTTGTCACAACTGTGTAGAGACTTTCAATTGACATTTGGATCAGGTTCTCTGCTGACTTACCCTGGCAACACAGTGCCCAGGAAACAGCTGACCAGCAAGAGCTCAGTTCTCCATCTGCAAGGGATGGCACAAATATCCCACTTCCCCTCTTCTCAACACAGTGGAAGATATAAAATGAGACTTCACAGCACCCTCAGCAACCCCTCTGGCCAAGACCCATTTGAAAGCAGCTGCTTTCAATCAGAAATCCAGACACACAGAAATTCATCTGGACACCCAGGTGCCAGTTTAAGGCAGGAACACAGGTTCCAAAAAAAATCCAGCTGGGGCAGTGTTGAAGTCCTGTCCATTGCCCCTCCTTGGAGCACTTGGCCTTCACAGAAAGGATCTCATATCATTTGCATCTACACTATAATAATGAACATGTCAGTCTCTTCCAGGCAATCCTCAGTCTCTTCACATTCACTATCTATCCCAAAAGATCCTGCCTTCAGTCTAGGGAGTGGGTAGTGGTGGAGTCACCAAATTACTGAGTTAAATCCCTAATCCAGGCAAAGATCAGAGCGTCTCCTCCTTCCCGCAGACTAACAGAAACCAAAACTAATTGGCATCCCGAGATTCAGAATCACTTAATTTTTCAAGCTTCCCCTAGAAGCAGAAACTGTGCATAAGATTGTTTAGTGATAACAGATAATCACTTGTGATCTGCTGTTTGAGTCGTGGGGACCCTTTACTGCTCAAATTTCCCCTTCCACATCCTGCCACCAACCACACAAACCGTAAGTGCCAGTGGCACGAAATGTCCCCTGCAGTGTCTCACTGCCAGCATAAAACTCCTCCAGGATGCCAGAGCTCAGTAGCAGTGACGAAATGGGCTTCCATTTCCTCCATAAGTATGGAATGCTGGAAATGACAAATCGCAGAGAACCACCTCAGCCTGGCAGAGCTACCAACACACTTCACTGAAAATCCTCCCTCTTCACTTCAACTACACTAAATAACCCACCTCGTTTCATTCTGAATAATTCAGCCCCATTTTACATGGAGCAGAGCGAGAACTTACAGAAGATATTTAAGGCCCAGCTTACAAAATACATCCACATTTCTTCTGGCTGTAAAAGTCTGTGAGAAAAAAACCTGTGTTTGTTTTTTAACAGAAACAATGAGTGACTCTAACAATCCTTAGAAAACAAGAACTCAAGATCTCATCCCTCAAACTACCATCACATAAAAACAATCAAAACCAGCCAGAACACAGAAATTCCAAAACTCCTTCAACAGGTAACATCATCCATCAACCTAGACACCCACAGCCAAGGTGCAGATTCCACTCTTGACAGCATTTGAAGACATTTCATCACCCAGGCAAGTCTGGAATACAATATCTTCATTACCTCAGTGGACTGAAGTGATTGGAAAGAAGAGCTGGCAAGATATTTTCAGTCCTTTCAGGCTAAAGGGGTAAAATTCCTTTAATTCCTCTCTGACCTCTGGTAAACTGACATAATAGATGAAAAGCAGCTACTGAAAAAATGCTCTTTCACCTCAACTTGCTGGAAATCTTCATTCTTTGATCCAGAAAGGAACTTGGTCTCTTTAGTCCATGCACTTGTCAGTACAAGGATAGACTATTTTAACACATATCTCGGCTACATACAAAAAGGAGACACAGTGCATTGGGACTAAATTCTCCTTGATTCATTAGGGTTCACCATCCAGTCAATCCCTGGATAGTATACACCCTCCATCCAGGAGATGTTCATGTTGCCAAATAGGCTCAAACAGGCTTTTCCAGTCAGTGTTTGATCTTCTACACAGTCCACGTGACCCCAAAATTTCTTTATAATATAGAGATTTGCTTTATATTGAAACAAAATAACTTCATGAGTATAATTCATACTCTCATCCACTCCTGTTTTACATTCCTCAAAAGTGATGGGACACAGTGCCCTAATTTCCTTGCATCTATATAATAAGACACTTGAAAAGAATTATTATGGATTCATACTTTCCCCACACCCATCAGCCTGTGGGCACACTGAGACAGGGCACCTTTCTTGGAAACTACAGTCTCAAAGACTCTGTGAAATACTTGGAATTAAAGTTTCCCTTTGATCCATAGATGGCTGACTCTTGTTTCTAGATCTACAGATATCATTCAGCCAAGTCTGTCCTATTTGCAGTGCCCTTTGGTGCCCGACTTCATGAGCATCAGGTGATTTTTGTAGAATAAATCATGACTATGTTACACAACTATCAATTCTCTGGCAGGAAAAAGCTCAGCTCTTCAGCAACACACTCCAGTGATGTCCCCTTAAAATACAGTTGCACTGGGGCTCTGCCTCTTACCTATCTTGCAAAGATGACGTTTCCTGCACCGTTTTCCACATCCTGCTTACACATCACTAAATCACACATTTTTTTAAATGACTCCTCAGCAGTTTCAAAGCCACAATACAATTTCTGAATGAATATAACCACCTGTGTACCATCTCATTTCTAAATTCCAAGCTTGCCCGACATGACCACAAAACCTTGATGTTGCCACTCTGAGGGGATGCTACACTTTCAGCTGATTGCAGGACCCAATTATCTCCCCAGATGGTCTCCTGTGAAATCTTTTGGCTGCTCTGAAGTCCATTTCAGGGACAACACATTCATCAGGTGAATGATTCAGGAGGTTTTGCATCTTACTCAGAAGGTTTTGCAAGTTACAAGAAGGAAAGAAAAAGTGATGCCTTTTTCAGCAGAGTCATTCCTTAAAATAATTCTCTGATCTTCTGCCTAAGGCAGTATCTGCAAGTAGTCACCAAAGAGTTCATTTGGTGAGGCATCAAGGTCACCCTGCTGCTCCCAGATCCCAGAGCACTTTTGAGGTGAAAGAACAGCTCCATTAATTCCTACAAATAGATGTTAAACTGCTCTCAAGATGCCTCAGCTTAGTACTGGCCGTGTACCTCTTCCTCAGATAAATTAAAATGGAAATGTCTGAAATTTTAGCCCCAACAGGAGTTCTCCCCAAGTAGTTTAAAAATTGAATTATACTTTGTTACCTTCTCAACTCTCCTTTGTCTTCTCATACCTACATTTTCACACCTGGATAACTGATCTGCAAGTTCATTTTCTAAAGTCAAGCCTCTCCTGAGGCTCAAACACAAAGCAATCCAAAGCTTTCCTCACTTACGTTTTGTGGAAAAACAGATCAGGACCACAGCAAATATATTTCTGACCAACTCAGTGATCTTACCTTCCTGTTTGAGAGTGGGTATTTTGTCTGCAGTTTTCCCAGGCTTATCCAGGCAGTTTTTAATTGCTGCTCATAAAAGGGTTTCGCTTTCAGCTGCAAATCATCATTCAAAATGTCACTAGAAAACTTGATTTTGATTCCTACTGATGCACCCAGTTCTTTTTTTCAGATGGCGTTTTCATTATTGCTTTAAATCCATCTGCATGTCTTCCAGTTCTTGTATCAGAAATCATATCAATTCCTTCTGGTCTCTTTTGAGGGTGCATGGTATTTCTTGCACCATGGCTCCACATCAGTACCAGTCACAACATTCCCCTTTGGAAGTTGGAGCCATCCAATGATGCCATATTTCGTTAGGCACAAGCAATTATGTCAGTTCTGGAGACTTAAAGGCTGTTTCTGCTATAAAGAAAAGTTTGAGATCATAGCAGGTGTTTTCTTCATCATTTATTGGAAATAATTTAATAGAGTTCTAGAATTGTTTAGGCTGGAAAATACCCCTCGGACCACCAAGTCCAACCAAGTCCAAGAACTTGTGAATTCTTATTTTCCTGGACAGAAGACAAACCAAACAGCAGGAGTTTCTTTGATAACAGGTTTCAGAGAGGAAAGTGCTCAGTACCACACTCCTTTTTATTGCCCATGGGTCAACATATCAGATTTTCTCTGGTTGTGACTGAAGTTTTTGTTTTACACTCTCTGTACTCACTCAGGCCTGTTTATCTTGCCCTGATGATGCTAAATCTCTTTCTAAGAAGATTCTTGGGTAACAGGACCCAGCTTTCACTCAGGCTTTACCTTTTTATGTGCTTTGGGTGATGACTCCTATTTCTTCAATTATCTGGCTGCAGAAGGGAGGAAGGATTTTATCTCTCACCTCCATTACCAATGAAGAATATTAATAATTATACTCACCAGTGAGGTTCCACCCAACATTTGAGCATAATAACACCAGCAAGTGTAAAACTCTCTTCAGCACATTTTTCTTTTCTTGTAATAATAAACATCATTCTGCATCTTTAGATACATACTTCAAATAAAATAAAAGTACTTTTGACACATGGAAACTTGAATAAACTAATTACCTTTGTCACAGCTGGCTTAGTCCCAGGTTTACCATGAGATAAATAGATACAAAGCAATCCATGCATTGAACATCTCACCAGAACAACACTTACAAAAAGAGCACTGGCCCAGAACTTGGAGTCTTATATTATGCAATTTGTCAACACCCTTATGCAAGTCATTTGTGTCCCACCCTTTAATCCACTATTTCCCTTTAAACATACTTTAAATCCACGGTTGAAAACTCAAACCAGCCCTCTCCAGCTTCCAGCTCCACTCAAGTAAAACAATTCCATTAAGAGCAGCCTAATCACAGGAGAGAGTTTAATCTGACACAGAAAAGAAATTAACCAGATGGAACAGAGTCCGATTCCACCACCAAATGCACAGTATGGCCTCAAATGAGCTGCTATAACCAAATTCTACAATGGTTTTACTATATCCTACATATTACAGGGAGCAGGGGGTTTGGAACATTACTTGGTCCTTACATTAAGCAGCAGAAAAACCTGTTCAACTACAAAAGTTAATACAGACAAGACTTATTGCCTGCCGGGTCCTGACCCTGTTTTGTTTCGGCAAGAGAAGGCATTGCTGACACAAACCTCTAACCCAAACCCTGCAGCTGCCCAGGGGCCACAGCAGTGCCCTCTCTGAGGAACCAGGTGTTTGCTGCCTCAAAAAGGTTTCATGACTGAATCCTAATCCATCTTTTAGTACTCCTGAAGATCCAGCCAAGAAGGTGGAAATCTTAACTTGGCTCCTATTCAACAGGTTCTTTAGGAAAACTGCCTTGTGATACATTTGCAATTTAAATCTACAAATTTGCAGGTGTAGGATCTACATCTCAGATCACACATACAGGAAAGAATGTCATGGAACTTTGCCACTATTTCCTTTGTTACTTCTTCTGAGTAAAAGGATATATAATATCATAGAATGGCCTGGGTTGGAAGGGATCCCAAAAATCATCTCATTCCAACCCCCTGCCATAGGCAGGGACACCTTCCACTATCCCAGGTGGCTCAGAGCCCCATCCAACCTGGCCTTGGACACTTCCAGGGATGGGGCAACCACAGCTTCTCTGGGCAACCTGTGCCAGGGCCTCCCCACCCTCACAGGGAAGAATTTCTCCCTAATATCCAATCTAACCCCACTCTCTGTCAGTGTGAAGCCATTGCCCCTTGTCCTGTCACTCCAGGCCCTTGTCAATAGTCTCTCTCCATCTTTCCTGTGGGTTCCCTTCAGGGACTGCAAGGCCACAATTAGGTCACCCCAAAGCCTTCTCTTCTCCAGGCTCAACAATCCCAGCTCTCCCAGCCTTTCCTCACAGCAGAGCTGCTCCATCCTTTAAATCAACTTGGCCAGCCTGACAAAAATTAATGGTGACCTCCTCATCTCCAAAAAAAGCAACAAAAAAAAATCCACTAAGTTTTCTGTATGATATTTTGTACTCTTATCATTTAAATGCACGGATTTTTTTTCTGTATTCTAATATTCTTTAAAAATAGCATGCTATGATGACATGTAAGTATATCTTCATAGACACCTGAAAATCTTATTTGAAACTTGGACTTTCTGTATTTACTCCAACAGCTTTAGTGTTCTTAAAGCAACCTGAAATCCAAAACAATTGTACATCAGTTCATTAGTTATGGAACCTGTCTGACAGTAAAGCTTGATTTACTAAGTTCTGTCTCCAACCTGACCAGCATTACAGGTATTGCACTACCTGATTTTTACATCAGCAAGCCTGATGTAACACCTGATTTTGGAACATCAAAATTCCATAAAACTCTCCACCTAAGCCTGATTTTTCATGTTTCTGTAAAGGGGACCCTGTCAGATTTGGATCAAGAATGAAGGCTGTGGATTGGCACCCCCAGAAGTCACAGACAGCAAGGAGAGGATTTCAGCATTTGGCTGAAATTGAGTCCACCTTAGCAAAAGGTCATCCAAAAAAATCAAAGAAAATACTACTAACAGGCAGTTAACACTTTTTACTCTGTGTAAGTTTTTTTTTTTCAATTAAGGATTAAAAAAAAAGAAAAAACAAAAAGACAAAACTTTCTAGGTAGCCCTAAGTCTTTTATTCTTTGATCAGAAGAATGGAACTTGCTTAGTGATGCATTTGAACATTTTTCAGCATTCATAACTGCACGAGGATCTGCTCTCTGTTTTCAAAAGCAATATCCAGTCTTTCCCAATATATTAATTGTGTTTCCTCTCTTTATTTATTGTTTCTGAACAATAAAAAGATATGAGCCAGACTGAAAAGGTGACTGAGACCATTTTAGCAAAGCACTCCACTGTGTCTGTTATCTGTCAGAAATCTAAGGTCAACTAAATTCCAAACAAGATCAACAAGGTCATGTAAAAAGCACTGCTTGGGGTCTCCAGTACTCACATACCATTAGTTAGGCCCCCCTGCCTGCAAAGCATATGCTCTGATTTTAAGTTAATGGAAGAAAATTACTACTAAACTCAGGGCACTTGGTACATTTCATTTGTGACCATTCCAGTTTTCAAGCTTTCCTCCACAAGGGAGAAGCTGAGGATATCCAAAAGCCATAGAGCCCTGGGAGTTGGGACTTGAGAAATAATGTCAGGTATTGCAAAATTCAGGACAAAACTACACTGCTCACATCCAACTTAGCTGCTCTCTAAAACTGCTCAGTTAAATTTCCCATATCACAGTGCTCAAGGTGATACAACTACCCAAAATTTCAGAGTCATTAGGATGCAGATGCACACTGGAGACAGGCAAAACTGCCCACACTGGAATGAAACATGTCCTGCAGAGGTGGCTGGGGATGTCTCCATGGCTTGTGCTCCTCCAGCTTTTATCCAAAGCCCCCTCCAGAGGCAGGAAGGCAGCTGGGTGGCTCAGAGCCTCCTGCCTTTGCTCTGCACACAGAATACAAGTTTACACTGAAAAGAGGAAAAACCCTAAGAACTGGGTTGATATCTTTTAACTGTGGGAGGAAGGTATAAATATCTGGGGATTACTAAGAGTTTAAAGTTTGTTTTCCTAATTCTGTGACTGCACTTTTCCAGCTGCCCCTGCAACACTGATTAACTTGTGTGTGTCAAGTGCAGGGAATAAAAAAGCTGTTTGAAATTCAAACAAGCTCCTAAAAGGGAATCAAGATAAGAAGTCCAAGCATTGGATCACAACAAGTTTCTGTGTTTTGAGATTCATATAAAAAGCCTCATTTCACTGTTTGTTTGTTGATTTTCTTCTAAATGACATTGATCTGTCCTTGCTTTCTCTGGTCATTTCTCTACCACCTCACCCTACATCCACCAACACGTGTGTTTTCCCCCTCTCCCCATCCAAGGGACAGCGAGGGAGCACTGGAAGGACAGAGGAAAATGTTCTCCTCATTTTCTTTTCTTCAACCTATGGCCCAGGCCTTAGGGTTCTCTTTCCTTTATTTTTAAGCAATGAATTGGTTTTTTATCACGTGCTTTAGACAATGCTTTGCTTCTATTCAACAGCAGAGAAGTAGACAGATATATATAGGCATGAATAACACATACATTTATAACCCTGTGTTTTCACTGTCTTTGCTTTCTGTGAGAAACAACTGCTCACCATAAAATGCAAATTGTTTTATTGGGACAAATTCAGGAAGCAAAGGATTAACATGGCCGGGTGCATCCCAGAGCAAATGCACACCAAACTATAAAATATAATACATTTTATACAATTTTTCACACAGAGGGCAGTTCTCAGCTTGTGATAAAAAAAAGAAAAACTTTCTAAAAGCATTCTTAACTTTCCTTATCTCTAAACAGAAAGTTACATTTCAATGTCAATGGTTGATATAGGGCTCGAATTTTATTACCCCTTGTCAAATAGGTGTCTGGCAAACATCTTCTTAAACAAAGGTCTTTAGAGTAAATATATGTTTCTCTAAACACTCTTATTCTTAACTACTCATCATAAATTCTTAACACACAGATAATGCTATGTTGGTCTGCTTCTAATCTAACTTAATATTTATTTAATTACTTTTAACTACTTTTTAACAAAAGCATGTGATAAGCAAAATATAACTTCATATTTTTCACACTTTCTTTGTTTAACTCTGCAATCAAAACCTTCCCTTGCTAGAACGTTTGTTTCCTATTTGAAGTGAACTGAGGTAGTGAAAAAAGAAGTTACTTCTACTTCTCCAGAGACAGGGAACACAAGGCAGATGAACAGCTGAAGCTTCCCGGCATCTCCCCTCAGGAAAGGAAGCTGGAAATCCCGGGAATTGGCTTCACCTCCCACACAGCTGTCCAAAGCATCAAGGTTTAGCATCATAAACAGCTGAAGCCAGGACTTATGTCAGGAAGTGTCTACACATCTACATACTGGTGGAACTACTGATTCGACTAATTAGATGGAACTAGACTTACAAATAATACATCAAATTTTAAAAGAATCAGTCATAAGGGAATTATATCCTTAATATAATTAAAAATGTATCTTCAATTAAGTGGCGAGATACAACACAGACAAGATAAAAAAGCAAAATCCAAAAAAACTGTCCATTTTCCTTTCTCCATTTTTTTCCACAAATATCCCTTATCAAGTATATCACACAAGAAGTAACAGACCTTTCAAAGCAAGAAAAAAACAGACTTTCCAGTGCAGAAAATCCACATGTGCTTCTTGGGAAATAATACTGCAGGCTGGGGAAGTCAAAGATTGATCTTTCTTCTGTAGTACTTACAAAATACAGGGCGACTGATTTTTAGTGACATGTACTAGAACCATGTACAGACTGTTTAGTTTAGTTAATCCCCTCGTTATGTAAAAGGAAGTTAAAAAAGACTTTAAGTCACGCAGGTCAAACAATCTCCCCTCTCTTTCCTGGCTACTCCCCACATTACCCGTAGCCCAGCTGAGAACTACACAAGTTGCACTGTGTCCTGCCTGAATTCAGAATTCCTCCCTTATTTCCATTACTACCAGGTAAACTCATTTCTACATTAATCCATCAGCTCATTCCCTAACCCCAGCTTTGTCTCCAATTCTGTTTGACGATGAGCTCTCTGAACCAAGGATATTCCATTTTAGCACACAGTCTCATAAATCACACCACCATAATTAAGTCTAATGCTTTTTTCCCCTCACACCCAAGCTGTGCTCTGTGTACCAGTAAAACTTCTGAAACAAGTCTGAGCCCTCCGGGGCTCGTTACTTGCTGCATTCCCGTAAGGCTGCTTTGTGGAAAGCTTTGTCTCATTGTTTATTTAAAGATGGCACTGTTGTTGGAATACTTGAAACAAGCATCAAAATAAGGTTGTTATAAATGGCTAAGCTGGAGCCGTGCCTAATTGCCAGTGTGAGTGGATAATTACAGAGGATATAAGCTTTGATATATGCATTGAATCACAAGGTATGCGAGATACAGAGTTGTGTTTATGTGTCTACATCTCCACTTACACGGCATTTACTGTAAGATCAATGGAAGTGTTTAATAATGCATCTAATATAGCTCATGCTTTACAAAGTTATCACAGAAAAGAAATGCACCACGTAGCTGAAAAGTGTACATTAGCATATATTCAAAGCAGCTGCAGGATTCAGACCAGGGCTGTTGCATTGGAAAGACAACCAAGAGAACATATTTCTGAAAATGCCAGTCCTGCACAGTATTTTAAAAAAATTCTGAATCACACAACCAGAACTCTTTGGTGCTGTTAGTCTGGAGGATAAAGCACCTGAAAAATTAAGCATACAAGCCCTATTGCCCAGAGAAAAGCTGAAATGCATCTTCCCTTCCCTCTTCTAGACACTATTTGATTCTATACATATCAGAATTAAATTATAAGTAATTCTAGTTATGCCACTCTCTTCAGGCTTTTTATTCTTTCCTGACTAATTACCCTTTTTTTAGCTGGCACATGAAAGAAAAATTTCCTATTAATTAAAGGATGGATACTCTGTTCCTTAACCATAGCTTACATCTTCAGACAGGAGGAGAGAAGGTAAAAAAAAATAAGTGCTCTTATGAAAACACTGATGTGTTGCAAGAACCATCAATCACTACACCTTCCCTCTCAGCACCATTCCTAAAGCCACCAGGATGACACACTTTAGACTTTGTTGTATTTAGAATATTTTGATTTGTGCTGTTTCTTAAGCACTTTCTACTTCATCTTGTCCTTTCACAAAGTATGATTGACTCAACCTGTGTGTGAATTCTAACTTCATTGAGACAACTAATGCACAAAAACCCAGTGAAGGAGCTTAAGGTGATTAAGAGAGTTTTAATCCCCAGCACACACCTCTGACAGCCAAAATACTGGGAAAACTGCTCTCAAGGTTCAGACACCAGTCTAGGATAACTTGAGATAAATCGATTCATTGCCTGGCTCTGCCACACGCCCCTGTGGGACAAAGCCTCCAACCTGTGCAAAAGTTAGAACACATTAAAAATAGGGTGAAACCCCACAGTATTAGCACAGCTTCAATGATCCAGAACAGCACATATCTTGAAATGGTAGAAAGCTATCAATGGATGTAAATTCCTCTTCCCAAACATTTTCTTTTCTGCACTAAATTGCAAGACTATCAGCTTATATGTCCAAAAGCATTATCCTGTTTAAAAAGGAAGGAGGGGAGGTGGGGAAGCTCAGGGAGCCCCGAGATTGGAAAAGCCAGATGTCACATCACCAGCACTTCAGAACAACATCCATATCCAGAATAATCCCAAAGCCAAGCAGAAAAAAGAGCAGGGGATTGTTTGGACCCTCAGTACCCCAAGCACCCAAAGGCTGCAGTAGCCAACAGGGAATGAGCCCTAAAACCCTTCCCACCATTAACCAGAGATGCCCCTCTCCATGTGAGATCCACAGCCTGGAGACTGGGGGTTACACCTCTTCCAAAAAACCTGAGCACAACCTCTGCCTCTTAAAATATGGATACAGGAGGAAGAATTTGGATCAGAACTGCCCGACTCCCTGCCCCTGGTCCCCATCCCACACTACAGCACTAACCCCAGATGCAGAAGAGAGGTTCAGTTTCCTCTTCTGAGTAAGAGGGATCAAATCTGAAAGCAGACCCCTCACACTCACATCCAACAGCTGTTTATAGGAATGAAACAGTTCAGAGACAAGGAAGAAAAGAGCACAGGTTTGTTCCAGCTCAAAGAAGTGCCCCAAGCCTTTGAGTTCCACTTTCAGAATCCTGTTCCAACAATTTCCAAACCCTCACTGTAGAGGTGTGGAAAGGCACTCCTGGCACCACCCAGCACCACTCTCAGTATGCTCACCTGGACACAGGGCCAAGGGACACGGATCCCCTGTCTCCTAAAAAAGGCAGTTTGGATTTCCTAAACTGCACAAGAGGAAGATTTCCACACTAAGGTTATAGTAGATATTAACCTGACCCAACACATGATCCCAAACAGCTCAGCTACATCTTTCTCTTGGCTTTAAGTTTTCTGGGAAAATTTCTGCACTAGCAAAGGAGGGAAAAATACTCTAAAATGCATGAAACAGCCTATGCTTAGAAATCTCCCTCAAAACCAATTTGTTGTGCTGGTTCAACCCTTCAAGGAGGTCCGCTGACGTGACAGACCTCCCCTGCTTGGAGAGGTGCAGTGCATTTCTTTATCTTATTTATAGAATGGCCTCGCTCACGCTTTGTTTAACAAACAATTAGCCTTTGCCAGTTTAAAATAAACAGGGCTCTCTCCCCGGTTCACCGTCACTAGACCAGAGCTGGACTGCAAGTTCTTGAAACAGCAGGAACTCCATAGTGTGAGTGACAGGTTAGTTTGCCCAGCACCCCTCAGGTGCAATGCAGGCAAGAGCAATTAAGCAAAGACCTGCAGCAGCCACTGAAGTGAGCAAGCAATCACTCCCAATCCTACCTCGTCCTGTCCTCACCAACTAGAGACAACTGTGGAAGACAAGGCTTCCTCTTTTCAGGTGTGTGCATTCAGCAGTGGTCTCACACCAGACGTGCAGCTGGGCAAGCCTTTTCCCTGCACATAAGAGGGTTGCTGCAATCAGTCCAAAGGCAGCAATTGCAATAGCTGGCACAGATAAGGTAACTTGGCATCACAACTTGACATTTCAGTCCAAGCCCTTGTACCACCAGCAGAGGGGTCAGCACTCCCAATCAGCAGATATGGGAGTTTTTCCACCGGCGACTTGCAGCTCCTCCACTCCAGCCTCCTGGCTCTGCAGCATCTTTTACCATGGCAGGGAGCAGGGCACAAAAAGGCTGTACTGAAAACCCAACATCAGCATCCTTGAACTCCTGGCTTGTCACTGAAAGAGAGATGCACACAGGAGTCCTGTCTCATCCCAGCTAGTTTTCTTGAGCTGGATTCACTGCCTAAAAGAGAGCCTGGATAGAATGTTGGCTTGAGCTCAATTATTTCTTCTAGTAAAGAGCTCCCATGTGCCTTAGACAAGCTTTGATCTTGGCTTCTCATCTATAAAACTGGGAGTAAATGTCCTGCCTTAACTGCAAAGGCTAAGGGGACGATCAGCAGTTTGAACACTGTGACACAGCACTGCCAACACGTATTCAAGTGACAGTTGTTCAAGCACCAGTCACAGCAGAAACATCAAACTGCAGGCAGGCAGGTGTTCTCAGAAAGGAGGAACACAATGGAAAGCAAGGCATGGCAAATTTAGCTTCCTCCAGATAGCACAGCACAGAGATGAGACGGAACAACACAACTAACTAATAATGAAATACATCAACAAAAATGAAACACTGGGGTTAGAAGAATAACAAACTTCCAGCAATGAACAGTTGTAGAAGGCAAAGGTTTTCAGACAGGATCTAAAATTGCAAGAGTCAGCAAAACAAAAGGAGATGTGAGACAACATAGAAAGTGAGAGAGAGAAGGCACCAAATTAACAAATAGAGGAACAAGCCATTGAAAAACACCTGTCAACAGATTAAAAGAGAAAACAGCAAGGATTGGGTGCAATAAGATTAAAAAAATACAAAAGACCTTGAACATCAGCTCTTTTCCAGTAACAGAACCACACCAAGTAACTTAGATTCATTGTCTGCATTTTAACACCAACCTTACTTCACCCTACAGTCCCCCATGGAAGGGATCACGGCACACAGGGAGCCTGACACAAATACAGGAGTGATACCAGTGTTAACAAACCTTAGCAGGTTTAACTGTTATTCCAAAGGTACTGTTACCATTTAGGCAGCAAATGACACTGATATTCGACTGGAGTTTGAGCTGCCTTGTCCGTCGGATCACTACAACCCAGGCAGCACAAGAGATGTTTCCAGTGACAAAGGTTTCAGGACATGCTTACTGTGGACACATCACAGTCACTGAAACTACTGCAGCTCTCCTATGAACATCAGAGGGAACCACCGCATCCTCGGGACACTTTACTGCAGTTAAACTACATGCCGGTTTAAAGAAATGTATCAATGTATCCCTAAGATCATTCCCCGAGGTCTTTCATCTTGGATTCCAAGAAGGTGATTTAAAGTGGCCAAGACTACTAAAAAACTGAAGCAGCAGTAGTTCAGTGAAACAGCCACAGCTGAACTACATCTTTTCACCTTGCGTAGAGAAAGAAGAGCTCACGGGAGAAGCATCTCCATTAAATTAAATATCTGATCATCGACAACCACAGATAAGACCTCGGGCAAACACAAACCAAACGGCTGCAGGTTTAACGAGCTGATTTTACGGCGACGAGCAGGAAAGCGAATTGTTTTGCCCTTTACGTCTTCGGCAAAAATTCTCAGACGTGCAAATAAAGCAAAAATAATAAATAAATAAATAAATAAATAGATGGATAGCTAAGTAAATAAAGGGTCAGCTATGCACAAGGGCAGCATGAAGGCGTTCGGGCAGAGCACAGGGGGATCCCGGCGAACGCCGACTATTCCGGCCGGGACTGCAGGAGCCGAGCGGGGTGTCCCGGGAGCCGCACGCGGAGGCGCCGCCGGGCACGGGCCCCGCTCCGCGGCTCCGAGAACTTCTCTCATCCCTCCCCGTTCCCCACCACTTCCTACTTTCCCCGCTCCGCCGAGCAGGGCGCGCTGCCTCCCCTTCCTGTGCCGCTGCCGCCGGCGCTGCCCGCGGGCTCCGCCGGCCCCCGACTCACCCCAGNGGTCGGACCCCTCCGGGCAGGGGGCTCGGAGCCGGCACACGCAGCCCTGGTTCCCCCGCCAGCCGGGAGAGGTGCGGCGGAGACCCCGCGGAACGCCTCGGTAATTCCCCGCGGTGCGGGGTCGCAGTGATGGGTGGGGTCGCGACCCTTCCCCACCCCCGAGAGGTGGTGTGGTCACCAGCCCCGTGTCAGCCTCTCTTTTATGGCTGTCAAACTTCAGGAAGCACAAATCTTTTAATTTTTTTAAGTGAGAAGCAAACCAGGCTGCAAGTCCTGTGCTGGACTTTACAGGAGCACAGGATGGGTCAGCTTGGAAGGGACCACAGTGGGTCATCTGGTGCCACCTCCCTGCTCCAGCAGGGTCATCCCAGAGCACATGGCACAGGATTGTGTCTAGATGGCTCTGGAATATCTCCAGTGAGGGAGACTCCACACCCTCTCTGGTCAATCTGTCACTGCACACGGAAGAAGTTCTTCCTCATGTTCAGGTGGAACTTCTGGGCATCAGTTTGTGCCCATGGCCTCTTGTCCCATTGCTGGGACCCCCGAGCAGAACCTGGTCCATCCTCTGCCTCCTCCCTGCACACACTGACACACAGGGATGAGGCCCAGCAGCACACATTTCCATAAGACAATTACCACAAATTTAACAAAAAAACCCCACCCTCAAAGTAGAGAGCACTCTTGGAAGCCTTTTCTGCCCAGAAAAGCAGGGACATTGTAGCATCCCCACACTTACCAGAGTGGGGGGCTGCCAGTGGTCCCCCCAGCACACTGGAAGAGGGCCCAGCTGCCACACAGGCCCTTGCCAGCACAGGATTCTTAATTTTTTTAAAATACTGTGCATTCTTAAAATAAAAATGTAATTTCCACTAATGATTTTAAGAACCACAGTGTTCCTACTGTTTCTGATTTTTCAGCTCCTAATTACAGGCAAACTCAGCAATAGTGTTTGTTACCCAATGTATTTTTCCAACAGACTGTTTGGATTAAAAAAAAACCAACGACAACAAAAAAGAAATAATAACTCACACAGTTCTAACAGGCTGATCAAATACTAACTCTCAAATGATAAGAATATAAATCTAGTTGCAGGAATGTGCAGACTGCTGGTGGTGAGTAATAAGCTGAGGATTTCACACTTGCATTTAATTTCCCACATCTACAGCTTCCAGACTTATCTCACTTCTGAGCATAAATTCTTGACATCGGAAATGATGAGTCTCAAAGCAAAAAAAAGTTTTACCATCTAGATTAACAGGAAACACTGTTATGCCATTATAGAAGTCCCTCTTTTGTTCTTTTATGGTGAATATTTTGGATTTGTCACTTTGATACAAAAACACCACCAAAGACCTCTCCTAAGAGGACAGGCTGAGGGAGTTGGAATTGTTCAGCCTGGAGAAGGCTCCAGGGAGACCCTATAGTACCTTCCCCACAAATCCCACAACAAATCTGAAGAGGGACTTTCTATAAGGGCCTAGAATGACAGGACAAAGGGGAACGGCTTCAAATGGAGTAGGGTTAGATTAGATATTAGGAAGAAATTCTTCCCTGTGAGGGTGGTGAGGCCCTGGCACAGGTTGCCCAGAGAAGCTGTGGCTGCCCCATCCCTGGAAATGTTCAAGGCCAGGTTGGATGGGGCTCTGAGCAACCTGGGATAGTGGAAGGTGTTACCCTGCCCGTGGCAGGGGGTTGGAACAAGGTGGTCTTTAAGATCCCTTCTAACCCAAACAGTTCTGTGATTCTATTCCATGATTCTATGGTCTGCATCTCCTTCTGTACACACACAGATTTGACACTTCACAAAATTCTTTGATTTCAGTCTGCTGCAGTAACTAACTACAGTTGTTAAAACATTGCTGGAAAAGCAATATGAAGAGAATAGGTGACAGAGCCTCTGTTCTGGAACCAGCCCCTGCACAGGAAAACCAAAAATGAGGAGTTTCAAACTGCCCCAAACACACACAATGAATCCCAAATTTGGACTGAATTAAAACACACCAGAACTAGAAACTGAAAGTCCAAGCAGCACAAGGCACCAGAGGGGAGAGAAGCTGTAGCTCCCTGCCCATATGCCAACTAAGTGAAAAGTACTGACCCAGGAGCCCTCCCAGGAGCCCCAACACAGAGGGCTCAGGTGTTTTATTTTGTGAAAAATGTGATTCTGGACAGTTTGAACCCTGGGCTAAACAGCAAAGGCTTTACAATGCATTGACAATATGCTTTGCCCTCCTGACCCTGTTTATCTCAGCCATTTTATACCAGGCTCTAATGGCCTAATTAAGATACTTTAGCCAGAGAGGTTTTACATTTCTCAGCAGTAAATGAAATCCCAGCATGCCACAGATCAGTGGGAGTTTTCCTGACAATGGACTTCAGAACTTGGCCAAGCAGCAGGTTTGCCTGTCCTTGGCATGCCTGGAAGCAAATCCCCATTTGGGACCATTCTCAGTCAGGAAGGTGTAACTCTGTTACCTAAACACAGGTTATTGGGGCCATTTGAAGTGTCCTTTGGTACCTGGAACATCCGTGCAGGTTGTCAGCAAGGAAGCAGGACTGCTGTGTCCTTGACAGCTCTGCCTGTGTGTTTTGCCATTACAAGAAGGTCAATTCAGGTCACTTTAGAAAATATTTAGCCTTTACTTCCCATGGCAAAGCTCAAACTGATAGGAATCCTATACTTGAAGTCATCTTTGTCCCTTCCCTCCTCAAGGAAATCAAGGTACAGGCTGCATTCTCCTTCATTTTTAGGCTTGTTCATCTTGGCTCAGGCTGGATCATGCCAGCAGCTGAAAGCTGTTACCAGCTCTCCAGTGATATAAATGAAATCTCAATCCAGTTCCAGGCAGTGATGGCTATTAACTAGAAATGAGTTGCATGAAATCAGCAGTTTTGTGGGAAAAAAGTAAAGGTCAAACCCAGAGGCACTTGAGTATTTAAGCAAATGCTTCCTTTCAAAACCTACGTCCCTGAAACACTCCAACAATCTCATTGAAGTTACCAGATTATTTGTATGCTGAAAATAACCAAACACCCATTTTTGCAGAGCAGGACTTCATCTGATACAAAGATCACCCTGGAAAAACAGATCTGAGGAACCCTTGCTCATCCTCTCCCTGCAGACAAACATCAGTAGTGACAAATGCTACTCCAGCATTTTTAACAAGCATTAACCCCCTTCTATTAAAAATAGTGATTATGCCTCTCTGAGTGCTAGTTTTATAAAGATAGTATCTTGAAAAATTTAATTAAAATGAAAGAGATTTTGTCACAACAAGACTCCATAGGAAAAAATAGAGCATGGTCTGAGATGGTAATGGAATATTGCTTCATTTATCTGGAGAAGAAATGAACCAAATTGGTTGAGAAAACGGATATTTTTACTACAGTTTTTAACCTTACAATTAGCTGCAGGGTGAAGGTGAGGCTGCTTAGTCAATAACTGGGATATGTTTTCCACTAGTTATCTCTGGTGATCTTTTGTTCCAAAGCTGGGAATACAGGCTTTGCCATGAAACAGGACCCAGACACAAGAATCATCAGTTAGTGCTGACAGACTGCCCTGTGCACATATTAGGGTTGTTGTAAAAGTGGATGTATGTTGTAAAAATGAAGAAGCCTTTCTTTCTCAACTTTCATTTGTAGTCTATTACTTATTTTCAGAGAAGAAAATACTTTTGCAGTGGTATTCTGAAATCAGCTCTCTCTCTCTAAAAGTATTTGGCAATATTTTAACGCAGGGAAATGTTACCGTGTCCTAGATTTTGATGTTCATTCTGGTGCTGTGGCACAGCAAAGCAGCAGTTGATCCACAGAGAGGTCAATAAAAACACCCCATTGCAGCACTGATCATCCACTTCAGATGTAAAAATACACAATATTAGAAAGTCCTCAGACTCCAAAAACTCACCAAATAAATAGGCTGATGTCATCATATTCTTGTTCCTTTTCCACCCCTCACACCTTAGGAAGATGTCTGAATTTCCTGCTCATCTTGTCTAAACAGGGGAGGCTCCTGACAGAAGTTGAGCTTTTTATGCATTTGAAAATTGTCTGATTGGAAAGATTTTAATCCCACACCTACACAACCCACCTCTTGTATGAAGTTACAGATATATAGGCCACTCCAGTGAAAGCAAGCTGAACCAACGAGAGGCTTAGACAACAGGCAGCATTGATGTTTGTTTTCACGAAAGGATAGTGCTTTCCAGCTGCAGGGGAAAAGGGGGAAGAGAAGAATGCCTTTAACTGTTTTAATACAATAGATGCAGATGGGAGCAGGCCAAAACCCAGGCAGGCACCCCAGAGCTTTAGCATACAAAATATGAAAGTTTGGACGCAAGAAGCCTTGGGTTTGTTTCTCATCTTCCTACTAGAAAGGAAGGGAAAAAAAAATCCAAAAACAAAAGATCAGACCATTCTAGATATTTTGATATTTAGAATCCCACTCTGATTTTACAGCCCATCTGTACCTGCAATATTTTTAATGTACGTATCTCAAGCAACAATTAACAGCTTATATGAGAAAGGCCTGGCTTTTAGAGGCTCCTAATGAAGTTTCCCACACAAGCTGGAGACGCCCATTACCTCGTGGATATTCATATCTGAGACACGAGCTCTTCCTTGGGCACTCTGGCATTTTGAAACTCTGGGATGTATAAAAGACAGCATTACTTGGCCCACAAGTTGGATCAGAGAGCACCAGAACAGCTCATTTTGACAGTACCCGCACACAAGGATTGATTTATGGCTGGTGGAGCTTTGTTTTACTTTGCCCATAGCAAACGTCAGAGTACTGATGATTTCTTGATAGATAGCCAGCTATGGGGACTCATTTGGCCTTTTTCTTTTTTCCTCCTCGTGGGAGTTAACTCTTTACTGGTGTTGTTTTAAACAATATGCAGGTATTGGTGCCATACAAAATATTAAGCATCTGATTAAAAAAAAAATACACATCAACAGAACAGCCTGGGGAAAAAGAGGCCTGACAGAGATAAATGTGATTTAGTAATGTAATAAAGCAGTGAATCATGCAAAACAAGAGTCATTACTTGATTGAGAATGAGAAAACCAGAATATGGAGCATTCAGTGCTGGCTTACCCACTTCATTCAACCTGGCTTGGTAGGAACAGGAAATTCCTGCTGAATTCCTAACACCTTGTTTTATAAAGGACTTTCTCTTGGAGAGAAGCACATTTTTCTCAACATTAGGAACTCTCACTAGGACAAGGGTGTGAGCTTTGCATTCTCACTGTCCTGGCACACTGGGTCACATCATGGTGTGAGTGCAAGAACAGGGACTGGCTGACTTGCCCTTTGCTCCATCTGAATTTACAAGAGTTAGTATATGTATCAATTCAAGTATTTAAATACTCACTGGTTTGCTGTAATAATCTCTTGAAAGAAACAAACTTAGAAATGAAGAAAACTGAAGCTATTTGTGAACTAATTACTTGAGTAAAAGCAGTTTAGATTAAAGAGGAAGCCTGGCTGCCCTTCTAGCTGTGGCACAATACAGCAGCTATGTAAATAAACTCCTGAGAGCAGCTCCAAGCCATTCGAGTGAAGATATTTTTCCCTTGCGATACATTCAAGCCTTTTTGAAATAAGTTTCCAACTGTTTAACGACCAAAGTTGTTCATTCAAAGAGCCAAAATACGAAAACTCAACCAAAGCAGAAAGGACAATGTGCCTCTCTCTGAAAAACACCCATATAGAAAGGGTGCTTTATTTAGAGGATCCAGGAAGCTGAAGCGTTGCCTTCTATCAGCTCCCAACCAGAGGGAGCATCAGGAAGGGCACAAAAATGAACTTACTATTCCTCCATGGAACAAGTGCCAACGGTTACACCAAGTTTGCTTTCAACCTTGCAGAGCTCCCTGCCAGCCCCCACAGACTTGTTAATCAGGCAGTGTCTCCTGGGGTTTTCTTTGCTGCTTGGCTGCCTAAAAATGAAGCCTTTCCCTACAAAATAAAGAGAGAGGGACGTACCTTGTTTGAATTTTATCTTTTGCTGGCTGTCAGGAGACTTCAGAAGGTTCAAATCTGCAATCACAGGGAAAGGAGTGAATCATCTTCATAATGCAAAACAAAAAAAAAGGCTCCTTTTCAGTCCCAGCCCACTCCTAACCATGACCTGTGCAACAAAAAAAATCAGCAGATGTGGAGAGTAGAGTGTCTGTAATTAAAAAGTAATTGTGTTTTGAGTCCTGTCATTAATACTTTATTACCAGCTGACCCTCTGGCAGTGGCTACAGTGTGAAATCATATGAAATCATACATGCAGCATTTCACACAAATTCAATATTGCAATGTTTTTAACTCCAAAATTAAGAAAGCTTTAGGATCCACTATGAAGTCTAAGAAAAACAACGGTTCTAGTAAGAAGCCTAAAAGTGCAATTGTATTTCCAAGCTGGATATAGTGGCAATACTTAGGAGCTAATATATTTTAAAAGTGGAAAATATCTGTAATTGCAGCACACCTCCCCACCTTTCCTAATTTTATCATGTGGAGCAATAGGAAAGATGTAGAAACATTTGGAAGCTTTGCACTTTGGGACTGCTTAAAATAATTGTGCTTTTAATAATTTTGTTATCAACAATTTTTTTCTTACTGAAAACTTGTTGCAAATTTAAATACTGGGTGTTTTTTTTCCCAGAACTGTGTCCTTTCACCAGCATACTGTCCATGTTTACAGAAAAAAAAAAAGACAGGTTTTTTTTCTTTTTTTTTACCACATTAAAAATTTTTTTCTCAAGCAGCTGTCTCGATGCTCATCCTTAATTTCTAACTTTGGGATGAAAGGCATTGCCCTTTCTGCCCCAGGTCTGGGCAAGGAGACAGCAGGAAAAGCAGCTTTTTTTCAGGAGAACCAGTCTTTCCTCATGAAAGCAAGGGCCAGAGATCTTCACCTTTGGCCCATTCTTGCTTTCAGATGGGTAAAATAAATTGAAAATAACACATTTTCACAGGGAGTTGAACACAAGTCAAAAAACTTTGGAGAGTTGGCACTACATTTCCAGAGGAGACATTTAAGGAAGTCTGGTGTCATGAAAACACCTTTAAAGGAGTAACTCCTCTCTCTCGCCCTCTCTAGAGGCACAACATCAAGTATTGATGTTTCTCAGAAAAGTGTTGGGAAGGAAAAATTAGGATTTTATTTTTTCTATTGATTACTGTGTCCAGAATTACTGGATAGGGATGTACAAGAAATCCTGTTGGACAGTCTCAGCCCCCCATTTCCTCACATCTGATCAGCACTGGAAGGATCCAACATAGATGCACAAAAGTCTCTGGACTTTCTCTCTTCCTAATAGTCCAGAATGTGGTAGATTGAAACAAAAATCTGCCTAAGAGTATATTGAATTCTGAACTGCTAAATCTATCTGAAGCTTGGAAAAAATGAAAGAAGACTGCATAATATCCGCATGGAAATACCTGAATTGCTTTTACATGTAGGAATGCCTCATGCACTTAACCTCTGTCCTCCACCAATATTTCACATTGTATTAATGGTGGAAGTCAGGAGTCAGAAAAAAAGTCTGCATTATGTTCATGCCTGGTTCCTGGATTTTTTTTGTTTGTTTGTTTGGGTTTATTTTGTGGGATTTTTAGATGTTCCTCATTTGGTTGTCTTCTTTAGATACTTCAAACATTAGCATGACACGGCTGAATCCTGAAAAGCTGAGACAAGCAATTTCATATCCTCCAGCATCATATGATTTAAATAGTGATTTGGGTGCTTGATAAAAATCCCTGTTTGAATGCAAAAACCAAACCAGTGAAATAACCTCCTGTTTCTCAGTAGCTCTTGCAAGATGTTTTGCATCTTAGTAGCAGCTGAACTTAGAAATATGGATATGTTTAGGAAATTAGATTTTAACTAATCTGTAGGCAGTCACAAAGTACATTAAAAAAGCAGAACCATTACCCACCATTTGTTTCCATGTCGTCAATCTGAAAAAGGCAAAGTGAGCAGCAGATAAATCATTCCACCAGTGAAACAGGCTTTTGTTTGAAAAGCACAGAAGAAATGCATATTGTTTCCATGTCACAGGCAAAGAAACTGCAGGAATTAATAAAACCCTAATAAAACCAAAAACTGAACGTGCCCAAGGATCATTTAGCACCACACTTGACATTATCTCCTCGTTGCACTGCAGTAACATGAAATTGCTGGTTGGAAACAGATGGGAAACATAAAAATGTGAAGCCCTGCTACCTGACATCAGCACAATCAGCACCTCTGTTTCCCATCCCTGGCTCCCCTCTGTGGGAACTGCCACCTCTTCTGTGGCAGGGACATAAATACACAAACAGAGGAGACGTCGTGCCTGTTGCACACTTGTTATTCAATAGCAGGAACTAAGAATGTGCTCACAAGGTATATGTGGAGTGGGATCATATCAAGGCACAGAATGGATGGGGAGTCACCCATAAGTTTCCTAGAGAGATAGCATTTTAATGAGAAAATAAGTGTAAAGGCAAAAAGAAGTCCCAAAAGGAAAAAAAGTGCTGATTTCTATCGATTTTCCCCTCATGGTATAATGTGTTATCTGACATTTTGGAGAAAAAACACTTCCTGTGGCAACCAGAGCCTCTAGAAACCCCCTGAGCTGGGCTGACAAAGCAAAAGGGGAACAGGCAACTGCTTCCATGGATGCAGCAGAGTGAGGACACTGCTGAGCCACTCCCCAGGACTGGGAAAGGGGCAGAGGATTGATCCTTGGTGTCATTTCTGCTCCAGTGAAAAGCAAACCCCCATTCCTGCAGCCTGGGCATACTGTTGTGAGCCCACTCCTCCTCCCAGCTGCCAAACCACTGCAGCAGCAGGATTGCACACCAAGCTCTCGTTTAATCTTGGCTCATCTCTTCCTACCTTGTACCTTTTGTTTTCAATCCCTGCAACAGCCACCCCCTTCCATGGCAGGGACAGGTGATGTCTGTCTGCTGCTGCTTCCTGATATCCCTCATTTCTCCTTTTCAGCCCCCAGCTCACACACATCAGCTACAAACAGGGAACACAGAGGATTTTGGAAGAAGTGGAGAAAAACAGCCTTCCCCCAGCAGCAAAAATCTTTCAGTGTATTTTGATAGATAAAAGTTTCCTCTTGGCCATCTCATCTGAAAAACTGGTTTATCCCCCATTCCCACTGTATGTAAGAAGCACATTAATGAACACACTGACAACCTCCATGTGAGAAAGCAAACTGTTACCCACAGAGGGCACAGCACAGGTGAGGAATGGAAGAATGGAGATATCTGGGAAGATATTTCTAAATTTAGCCACAGAGAACACAGGCATGTAGGGAGATTTACCTATTTCATGAACCAGCTGAGCTGTTGAAGCACTTGCAGAGATCAGTGAGACACTGGTGCTTAACTTGCCTATCTAGCTTTAAAAAATCTGAGAGGTTCCTATCCCTATTTTCCTATTGGAAAGAGACTTGCAGGATGAATCCAAAGGCACAGTGGTGGTGTCTCCTAGTCAGTGCTCGAACCACCAGGAAATCCCAGCACTAGGAAATCAGCTGGATCTCACACTTTAATCCCAGGGATACAACAGGGCATGGAGAGGATGTTTTATTTTAAACTCATCCCATAGAAAGAGAGAATGCAGACTTGACTGATTGGTGTAGCCTTCTACAGACAAATTCCAAATAATAGTGTTCTTACCACAGATCATCCCCATCCAATCATCCAAACAGCTGCTCAGAAACTCCACAGGATCCAGAGGGCTATGACAGGTCAGGATATTCCCCCATGGTAAATATTCCCCCAGGAAGTTGTGTATGTGGTAGAGAACCACAGGAGGAGTGCAGGGTTTATTTTGTGTTACATGTTTTCATTTCTAATTTCACAGAGAGTGGACATATGATACTTCTATAGATTCTTAAATTCAGAGAATTTGGATTCCAAGGGGACTAACCTTACTGAAAGGGATCATTTTCCTGACCAAAATCCATGAACTTGCTACAAAATTCTTACACTCATTTCCAGTAAAGTACCAGTGTAACACACAGCAAAGTGAATAGCTAAGAGATACCCCCCAAAAACGAAAAGTAGGATTCCAATTGAATGGAACACCCAGCAAATAAAGGAGCCAGCATATCTGTTTCTAACAAAGTTAAAGATTAATGGGCAAGACCATAAACAGAGAACACAAGGAGCCAGGTACAGTTTGTGTGTGGAATTAGCTGGCTGTGTATTGCATAAAGCTCAGAGTAAATGAGCTGCACCAGGGATCCCTTGGATGCTCTTCACTCATAGTAAATCAGCTCCTTTTCATTATTTCCCACTCTCACTGGAAGTGTATTCAGCTCATTTTTAAACGAACCATTTTCTGTACCCAAATGGCAAACAAATGGCTGATTAAATGGAGAGATATCATACCCAGAAGATTTGCATCCATCTAACAGCACCTCAAGTCATGTAATTATGCTTTGTAACACCACTGCAAAGGGCTTTAAATAAAATTCCCCACAGACAGAGCTAGTAATTGACTCGAAATGAGGTTCTAATTTATTTTTTAGTATCCCCCCAACACATCCCGAGGGGTGTTGCAGTGCCTGAAGGTCCCCAGTCTCCAAAACAGGAGTAAATTTAACTTCATTAAGTTTCCACATTGTGTTTACTGATGTAAAAGTGTTTTGTTGGGTGTTTTTTTTCCTCCCAAATCTGTCTGCATGAGACCACTTTCACTCCAAAGCTGTGGATTTATTTATATATTTATTATAGTATTTATTTCTAACAGGTGGACACCCTCTAAGATGTGGTTAAGATGGTAAATAAGTCTCCCCTGCTCCACCAGCCACCTTCAGCACTGCATTTGAGGAGTCAGCTTCCAGTCTCTGCCTCAGATTTGCTGCCTCATCCACCCCAAAACACTTGGGCTTAAACATGGGAGAAGAGGGAGAGAAAGAAATCTCTAACTCCCAGCTGGAGAGGGCCAAATATTGCATTCCACAAGCTGAATTACCTTTATTTGCTGCCTGCTTAACAGGTGAGAGTCCTACATACACAATATACAAGAAACTTATTAGAAAACAGCTCCAAGGATGCATCAAAATGAAGCCCCCTCCTCCTTCCCAGCTCTCATAAGCTGTTCTGTTTCTGACCAGCCCAAAATTACAGGCTGAAGTGTCTGGAAACAGGAATCCCCTCCAAATCGTGTCTACCCTGGAGGGATGAGACAGATGAGGTTTCTTCCACCCTTTCCTCAAATTGCTCCTGCCAGGGAACTCTCTTGGGCTGCAGCTCCTTGGAAGAGGTGGAATGGCCTTTCCAGCCCCTCCAACTGAATAGTCCCAATGCTCAGCAACAGAGTGGTGCAGGGATTGTTGAGGGTTGACATTTTTCTCCTGTTAGGAGAAAAATAAGGAGCAAACCAAATAGGGGCCATATTCCACTGCATAAACCTAAGGTTGGCCCAGAGCTCAGGATAAAAAAAACTTCCATTAAAAGGCAAATCAAAAAAAGACAAAACCAACCCCCACAACACTAAGTGCACAGACATTCTCCAGCACTGCCACATGGGCACTGGCAAGTGGGGAGTTTCCAGGGACTGATGTTTGTCCTTCTCTGCTAATGCAGCTCAGAAGTACAGAGAGAAGCCACAGAGAGGAACCACACACAGAACAAACCAAAGGCATGTGGTCCTTTGCACGAGAGGCAGCACATCTACAGAGCTCCTTCCCTTGGGATGCAGTGAATGGCCAAAGCTTATGTAAGTTCATGGGGAGAACAGAGACACCTTATCCAGCTCCAGGATTTCCTGAATTGGCTGGAGGAAACATCACTGCAAATGCACCTTGTTCTTGCTTCTCCTCTGACATCCGTCACTGGGGAGAGGATACTGAGCCAGGGGAATCACCAGTCTGAGCAGGTGTCCCCATTCCTATCACTGCTGAAGAAAGTGTCTAAACTACACCTGAGTTTAATAATTTTGGCCTTAATTTCATTGAACTTGTATAGAAAATCAAAATTTATAAAGCAAGCTACAAAAAGTTTGCCTTGCAACTTGCAAAGCAAAGCTAACTATCACCATTTAACTTATGCAAGAAAAAGCCAACCAAATTAAAACACATGGGTTTTTTATATATATATATATATATATATATATGGAAAGAGTGTCTCATTGCTACTAATGGACAGGCTTCTCCTCGGGATTTGTCCTCAGTCCTAGCTGAAGCCTGGAAGAAGCAGAGAGGCTCACATTTTCATGCAGTGGAATTCAAATTTGTTTGTAACCTGCATGCCAAATTCTGCTCTCCATATCATGCAATCCTCTTGGTTTTGAGCTGGATTGTCTCTTTCCTTAAAAATAAAATTAAAAAAAAAAACCAAAACAACAAAAAAAAAAAAAAAAACAAAAAAAAAAACGTGTATTNGTTAGAAAACAGCTCCAAGGATGCATCAAAATGAAGCCCCCTCCTCCTTCCCAGCTCTCATAAGCTGTTCTGTTTCTGACCAGCCCAAAATTACAGGCTGAAGTGTCTGGAAACAGGAATCCCCTCCAAATCGTGTCTACCCTGGAGGGATGAGACAGATGAGGTTTCTTCCACCCTTTCCTCAAATTGCTCCTGCCAGGGAACTCTCTTGGGCTGCAGCTCCTTGGAAGAGGTGGAATGGCCTTTCCAGCCCCTCCAACTGAATAGTCCCAATGCTCAGCAACAGAGTGGTGCAGGGATTGTTGAGGGTTGACATTTTTCTCCTGTTAGGAGAAAAATAAGGAGCAAACCAAATAGGGGCCATATTCCACTGCATAAACCTAAGGTTGGCCCAGAGCTCAGGATAAAAAAAACTTCCATTAAAAGGCAAATCAAAAAAAGACAAAACCAACCCCCACAACACTAAGTGCACAGACATTCTCCAGCACTGCCACATGGGCACTGGCAAGTGGGGAGTTTCCAGGGACTGATGTTTGTCCTTCTCTGCTAATGCAGCTCAGAAGTACAGAGAGAAGCCACAGAGAGGAACCACACACAGAACAAACCGAAGGCACGTGGTCCTTTGCACGAGAGGCAGCACATCTACAGAGCTCCTTCCCTTGGGATGCAGTGAATGGCCAAAGCTTATGTAAGTTCATGGGGAGAACAGAGACACCTTATCCAGCTCCAGGATTTCCTGAATTGGCTGGAGGAAACATCACTGCAAATGCACCTTGTTCTTGCTTCTCCTCTGACATCCGTCACTGGGGAGAGGATACTGAGCCAGGGGAATCACCAGTCTGAGCAGGTGTCCCCATTCCTATCACTGCTGAAGAAAGTGTCTAAACTACACCTGAGTTTAATAATTTTGGCCTTAATTTCATTGAACTTGTATAGAAAATCAAAATTTATAAAGCAAGCTACAAAAAGTTTGCCTTGCAACTTGCAAAGCAAAGCTAACTATCACCATTTAACTTATGCAAGAAAAAGCCAACCAAATTAAAACACATGGGTTTTTTATATATATATATATATACATATATATGGAAAGAGTGTCTCATTGCTACTAATGGACAGGCTTCTCCTGGGGATTTGTCCTCAGTCCTAGCTGAAGCCTGGAAGAAGCAGAGAGGCTCACATTTTCATGCAGTGGAATTCAAATTTGTTTGTAACCTGCATGCCAAATTCTGCTCTCCATATCATGCAATCCTCTTGGTTTTGAGCTGGATTGTCTCTTTCCTTAAAAATAAAATTTAAAAAAAAAAACAAAACAACAACAAAAAAAAACCAAAAAACAACACGCTGATTTTTCAACTGCATAAGAAGTGCTTCCCATGGTAGAGACTTCTCTGGGACTTGTTAAAGGTGGTCTCCTATTCCAAGGGTTGGACCTGAGCAAACACTGGAGAATCTCATCGCTGCCTGTAACACCACAAGTGAGAAATGAAGTGATGCCGAGGGCTGTGGCCTGCCAGCTCCTGAACCAAACCTGCAGCCTCAAGAATTTGGGATGTGTACACAAAATGGATCTCTGAAGGCACAGCAACCCCCACCAGCACTCCCAGCAAACCACAGCGAGACAAAACTTCGCTTCACACTCAAGCTGGAATTTAGCTGGAGCAAAGACCAAAGAATCTCCCTTCTTGTTGTTTGAACAGAGGGAGAGAGTGGTGATATCCTGGCAGGTCAGGTTTGCCTGCCCTGCCTGCTCCTGTGCCACAGGAACCAGCTGCAGAGATGAGATGTTTCACTCAGCTCGTTCTCGGTAATTACTGAGACTCTCTTGTTTACCTTGGTGGAAACATCGGTACATGCAGAGCACGGACTGTGCACCTCTGTTTTACCTGTGCTGGCAAAAACACACAGAGTGAAGATCAAGAGATTAAAAAGAAAGCTTTTTCAGCATGTTGGCTAGCTGCTCTGGAAACCCTACGAATCTGGGAGCAAGGATGTGCATAGACAGGTCTGCAGTACTTCAAGCAGCTGTTGGCTTTGCCAGCTCGTCTTCTCCCACCAAGCCAAGAGGGAGGACAAGACATTGTCAGTCTCCTTTAAAAATGGGGTGATGAAGTGAAGCATAGCGTTGTTATCCCACTATAGAGCAGCCCCTCAACAAGCACAGCTCTTGAAAGCCAGCCCTGCAAATGAGGGATTGAGGGAATTGGGTTCTGTTGCACTGAGGTTGAGCTTTCTGGCTTGGGCAAAGAGGGGTCCTTCCCTCACCTGCCAGCAGGTTCTCTTCAAAGCCACGAGCCAACATATCATTTTCAGAGTCATGTCATCCTGTGAGAAGTGCCTGGATTAGCCACTCTCCACTCAGTCATTTGCAGACCTGTTCTACCTCCAATTATCCTCAGGTGACCACAGAGCCTCTGGTTTGGGGTAACTCATGTTTGCAGTCCCCAACACCTGCCCACCAGCAGTTTGATCTGCTGGAAGTGCTCAGGATTTACACAGAACCATAAAATAGTTTAAGTTAGAAGTGACCTTAAAGACCATCTCTTTCCAACCCCCTTCCATGGGTGGAAAGGAAACCTTCCACTATCCCAGGTTGCTCAGAGCCCCATCCAACCTGGCCTTGGACACTTCCAGGGATGGGGCAGCCACAGCTTCTCTGGGCAACCTGTGCCAGGGCCTCCCCACCCTCACAGAAAAGAATGTATTCCATACCTGGACTCGAGAGGTGGAGATCTACTCTTGGTCTTTCACACACCTATTTGTGTTGGTGAGGCACAGCTGCTGTGCACACCCTGCCTGAAATGGGGCCAACACTAATGTGTAGCAAAGAGACAGAGAGACTTAAATCAGACTGCCATTCACACCCAAAAATGTAATCAGCAAAACAGCAAGACTCCAGCCCTTCTTTACCTATCTGTACATAGGTGGAGGAATTTTTCCTGCACTTTCTTACTGTAGTTTCCATGGTCTCATCGCTTGCCTGTGTTCCATCCTGTGACCACTGTAGTTTTCCCTCTCTGTTCTCCAGATCTGGGGTTGCTCCTGAACAGGCAAAACCAGAAGCCAGGCTACAGAAGATCAAAAGATCTGAGCTGTCAGTATTCAAACCAACTCCAGAGCAGATAAAAGCAGTTTGCCTGTGCTCTGCTCACTGCTCAGGCAGCGAAAGGCTGTTTTCCCACGTAGCACTTCATTGCAGGAGTCACTGACAACATGAACAATCCAGAAGAAAACCTGATCCCTCTTACAACACTAATTTCACTATCTTTTGACCTTCTTTAGTGAACCCCAGTTTGGAGAATCCAGTGCAATAAAGAAGTCTTCAAGCATAAAACCAGCACAAAGCCTAAAGAAGCTTCTTAAGCTCTCAAAAGAAAGCTTTTGTTGTTTACAGGTGTCAAATTTGCAAGGACAAATATCCATCTCACTTTTAATTTATTTTCCTGAGGTTCAATTTATCTACTGAAAGCAGAGCTGGTTAATCCTCATGTGTATCAACTCTCAAAAAAAATTGTTTTTCCTCCTCCTTTTCTAAGAGGACAGCCAATACCGAGGATTTCAGACTCTATTTTCACCCACAGTGAAAAACAAAATCTCAGGTCTGAACACCACAAAGCTCTAAGGAAGGATATTTGGTTTCCAACACTGCATCTAAGTCAACTCTTTAAAGCTTTCTGAAGGAGCACATGCAACACTAGTATTTTCCTTTTTTTGACACGGGTAATCCTGTATATATAATAAACATTTACTTTTCTCTCTTTGCAAGAGAGATGCCTCACACAGAGATGCATTACAGGAACTGGGGGGGTTTTTAAACATATGCTCCGAACTTGACACCACCTTGTGATTCCAGGACTTGACCCCTTGCTGTTCCTGGCAAAATAAGCACTTTTCAATAGCTCTCCTTTGCCTATGACTAAATTGGGATGATTATTAGGGTATGACCACTTGGTAAGAAAAACAGATTTTTATATTGCTCTGTTCACTGAGTAATAAAGAGGTAGATTAAAAAAATCATACTTTCAACAGAAATAAAAGCCGATCCATGACACACTCATCAAATATTTGTAACCACCCATCTCCAATGCCACTCTTGCAACCAAATAGGAATGGTTGTAAAAATATTCTGAGGGAGAGGACAAGAAAAAAGTTATCAGCAGGAATTCTGTTAATTGTCACCAAAAGCCTTTCGCTAGATCATTTCCTGTCCCCTGAATCCAGCTGGAAGCGAGAAGGCGGATACACAATCACCCAGCCCTGCCACTCACTGCCAGACAAACGGAGGAAACTGCAGCCTATCATAAATCTGTCAGTCATGGGCCAAATGGGTATCATGAGGGTTGGGCTTTTCTTCCCCCCAGTTATCACTTGGCAGACACACAGCAGCAGAGCTGGGAGATAAATTACTTTTCTCGGTGGCCCAGTCCCACAAATGCAGCTTGGAACCACAGAATGGTTTGGGTTGGAAGGGGCCTTAAAGATCATCCAGTTCCACCCCCCTGCCATGGGCAGGGACACCTTCCACTATCCCAGGCTGCTCAGAGCCCCATCCAACCTGGCCTTGGACACTTCCAGGGATGGGGCAGCCACAGCTTCTCTGGGCAACCTGTGCCAGGGCCTCACCACCCTCGCAGTATTTTCTTACATATATCTAAACCTCAATTTCTCTTCTTTCAGTTTTCACCCATTCCCCCTTGTCCTGTCACTATAGTTCCTGATGAAGAGTCCCTCTCTGGCTTCCCTGCAGCCCCTTCAGACACTGGAAGGTGCTGTGAGGTCTCCACACAACCTTCTCATCTCCAGGCCAAACAGCCCCTTCTCCTCACAGACCTGATGCCAGAGGCTGATCCATTGAGGAGTGGGATCAAAGGGAGCTCAGGAGACCTGCCCGCAGTCCTGCTCTGCTGCTGGTTTGCAGGGGGAGCTTAAAAAAATTCTCCTTAAAAAAAAAAAAAAACAAACTAAAAGCAAGCAACAAAAAACCCCAACAAAACAACCCAAAACACAAATCAAAACAGACGGATCACAGTGCCCTTCTCTCCAGGTGCTTTCAGTGGATGAACTGAAGATAATGATGTCAAGCAGTATGAAGTTAATTTATTTAATGCAAGCTGATCATCACTGTTTTGACGTGTCCAGGCATATTTGAGAAACAGGAAAGTAAGTAGACACAAAATAAACAAAACATCTGGGAGCTTTAGTAACAGAAGAAACATACCCGGATTCCTTTTTCCATACAGTTGATCCTGAAAAAAGGGTCAACATTTGCCCAGCAGCCTGGTGGCAATTACAGATTACAGACAAACAGAGGTACAGCCCCCAAGTCCTGAAGCCCATAGGGCAGAGCAGGGGTCGGGAGGGAAGTGGAGACACCAAGAGGCAAATGGCAAGAGCTACAAAAAAATCCGGGAAGCAGGGAATTCTGGAGTCCATCTGGTGTGTGGGCAAGGGGAGTTGTGGACAGCAAGGTGTGAGGAAAGCCCTTGGATGTGGAAAGAGTCCTTTAGGTAAATGTTTTAGGTGCGGGAGGTTGCTAGGCAGGGACTGGTGGCTGCCCAACAACAGCCACACGAATAAATAAAAAAATCCCAACAAACGCTGGTTTGCTGGTTCCTGCCAGGGGCACCTCAGGCCAAGGCAAATGCCAGTGGCCAAGGCAGGATGAAACCCAGCTCTCCTGGCTCCTGGTCCAGGAGGTCATGGTGGTACTCTTACCCTGCTTTCAAAAGGGAACAACAGGGAAATCTGTTACCCTGGCAACTTTTAGAGCAGGGACTGTTGCAAGAACAAACATTATGTATGCAAATAAAAGCATCCAGGCACAACAGCCTAAAAAAAAAAAAAAAGGGGGGAAAAAAAAAGAAAGAAAAAAGCAAACAGCCAGACTAATATTTGCAGAAATAAGGGCCTGAAGTAAGGCTCCAAGGTCCAGGCTAGATCTTTAAGTGAGTAATTTTGTTTCCAGGAGCTCTCAAGGAATATAAGAAAAGAACTTGAACTTTTCCTAAAAACTCAGCTAGTTTATCCAATGACTAATCAAAGCATCAAAACCTGCTGTTGAGATCTGGCTTTGACAATGCAGCCCCACAAAGACCATTGCTGTCCTTTTACAAGAGCACCTACTAAACTCAGATAAAGGCTTTTTGCATTATTTCATCCATAATTTCTTTTCAAGCAAGAGGCATTTATACAAACTAAACTGGTTTGGGTTTTCCCCATTCTCTAACTTCAACACTATGGTGCTGTGCTTTATTTTCATGAGAGCCCACAGTGTGCTTCTTGGCCTCAACTTACATCCAAAAAAACATTAAAAAACCTTCTCCAACCACCGAGTACAAATTTTGACAGACCTGTAAGGAATGTATATGCAGAGCCCTCTCCCCCACAGTATTTGACTCCAGCTCTCTCACTTTCCCTACTGTTAAATTCTCTCAAAACCTCAAGATTTGCCTTTCCACTCTCTTTTTTTTCTCCCTATTATACTGATAAGCTTCAATAAAACCCCTTGAACACCTCAATATGAGTCATGCACATACTTACCAGGCTTTGGAGCAAGTCTCAACCCACTCTAAAATCTGACAAATAGTTTTTCTTTAATTTTTGGCATATTAATTATTTAGGGATTACATTCAATCCCCTATCACAGATCTGGCTTCGTGACTGATAAGTCTTTAATTCTCCAAAGACATGAAAGCAAATTCATGTCTTCGAGTAACTCAGTAACCCCACAATCACACACAGGACAACACTTTTCCTGAGCTGTGCTTTTCTGGGCAACACTTGATTTCACCTACAAAAGGACAATTTGCATAAACTGGAAAAAAAATTGAGGCAGAAACTGAATCCCACAGGTAACTAATGGGCAATCCATTTGAAAGGAAGCTGTCAATAATGCCATCAAATGAAGAATGAAAATAAATACTACTTTTACTGTAATTATCATAGAATCTCCTTTGTTTTAAAGAGAAAAGGACTTTTTAAGTGGTATCACACTTTCTTCCCCTCCTTTTGTTGCTTCTTTACAACAGAAACAGCCTCAAGTGTTTTGTTAAGAGGTTTTATTCTGCTCTTATTTATAAGAGGTCTCGGCAACATCAGGAGCAGCTCGCCCAGATTGCCCTGAGGGACACAGAAAACAAGTGGCCTTGTTACAAAACTCCCTTTCGGGAACTAACTTCCACCTTGGCATCGTGAGGAAATGAAAGTTGTGCAATTCCAGCCTGCCTGTCCCCTCTGAGAACCCAATCCTCTCCTCAGCCAGAAATGCCTGACCCTGTTATTAGCCAGTTTAGAGCATTTGGAAGGGGAGGGATTTTATGGATGCCTTGGAAATTAAGGTATTTCAAGATTTTTTTTTTGAAAAGTAGAAGTTGAGTGAAGGGCAGAAATTCAAAATCATGTTCCCTCTGAGGCAGAGAAAAGCCCAAACCAGCCCTGCTCGGCTCCTGGCTATCCTTCCCCATGGAAAATACGGCAGAGGATGAAGCTGAGATCATTAAGGCAGAAGAAAGGGAACGGCAGAAAAACCTGAAGGAAACCAGACTCCATCAGTTCCACTGCTCAGACAGCAATTTGTTTAGTTAATTGCCAAAGTAAAACAAACATTGAAAGAAAAATATCTGGGGGGAAAAATCAGTAAGAGGGATTTGGCTGTAAATTTGCTTCCTATCCCCATCAGTCAACAGGCTTCCACTGTACAAGAAAGGCTACTTGCTTTTTAAGGAGAGTGTAAGGACTGGCTTTAAACAAACAGGGGGGAACAGCACCTTTGAAACTGCCCAAGGGTTAAGGAGTTGCTCTGCACATCCCATACCCATCCAGCCTCTCATCCACTGGGGATCTCCTCTCTGTATTCCTCATTATTTTCAGTCAGGGCTGAATTAACTCTCCTTATGAGAAAGATCCACATCCGGTCATGGAGAAATGGGATTTTTCCTTCTTTCCAGCAGAGCAGACAGGAATTATCTAATACAAAGACAGAGCAATGGCAACAGCAATTGCAGTGTTAGTGGAGGGCCAGTGCTGGATTTAACAGAGGGCCTTGAGCCAAATTTGGTGCCAGGGGAGGGGAACTGTCCCAAAGTGTCCCATCTGCTAAGAGTGAGGCTAAACCGAGCCCACTGAGCGAAACAAAAAACATTTTGAGGTTATTACAGCAACTTGTTTGAAAACCTGCTGTGGGAAGCCAGGAACAGCAGCTGAGTGTGAAAGCTGGGCCCAGGAGAGGCAGCAGGAACCATAAATAAGGTTCTGTCAGCATGGCCACTATAAACCTTGCTCCTTGTTTAGTACTTAACCCACCCCCTCGTTAAAAATCCCCCGAGGCTGGAGCTTGGCACATCAGCCTGCACCGTGCCCTGATATTTGTGCAAACCTCAGCTCTGCTCATTTAAACAAAAATAGGGCAAAAAAACTCCCCAACAATGAGGACTTCACCAAAAGATTCCAGTCAATCGCTCTTTCTGCCACAAAGGACAGCTTGGAGAGGTATCAGCTGATAGGATTTCTAAAATCCATTTTGAAGTACAGCCCATGTTTATATTAACAGCTGGAAATAGATGTAGTTTTAAAGAGGTTTCAGAGGTTGGCAGGTCTCACAATGAATTTAACAGTCCTGCTTTAGGGACAGCTCTAGCACCTCCTCCTGTCTCCCAGCACTAAAACCAAAACCTTCCTACAAGAGAGTATCTTTATTCAAACCAACCTAGTGACCCTTCCCTTATTAAATAACTAATAACTTTGAAAAGGCCAAAATTTAATATTATTTCAAGTTTTATTAAAAGATGATCTTTTATGAAAAAAAAAGGACACTGAATTTAATCAATTTTTCTCATTTTCAAGTTGAGATGGAAAACAAAAATATGGCACTTCAGAAAATGAAATCATAGAAGTAAATCCTTTCTTCCCAGTTTTTAACTTTCCCTAGGAAAAAAAAAAACAACCAACAAATAAGATGAAATAGTGAGGGCTTGTCTGAGCAGGAAAGTTTTGTCTGCTAGATATGTAGCTGTAACTCTCTAAGTGCCTGAGTCCTTTCACTACAAACTCTTCCAGCTCAGGTTAATCAGTTTGCAGTGTCATAAGCTAAGCTTTAAAGGGAAAAAAAACAACATAATTTGGAAGAGAAAAAATGCTTGTAGCAAAACAAGAATGTTCACATGGGTAGTTAAAACCAAATTTAACCCTGGTATAAATTCATCCCTTGGCTTTCATGTTTAAACTTTCCCATGTAGACAATGTCTGAGGAAACATAAGGGTTTGGGAGGGAAGTGAGGTGGGAAGTGAAAATACTTTCCCAGTGCAAAGCAGAATGAAAACTAGAAGCAAGTTAAGACAAGGCTTAAGAAGCAGCTTTCCCTCAGATGTTGTTCCTTTGTCCCTTCCACTCTTTCCCCCTTTGCTACAAAATAAGAGAAAAAAATAAAACCTGAAGCAGCAACTCAAAGATAAAACACCAGCATGACTAAAATTAATAAAACTGGGGTGGGGGATGTATTATTATTTTGAAAAGGTACGAGAAGAAACACAACTCTTTCTGACACTTGTCCCAGATACCAAACCTTGACTTTCTCATTAATTTGCATTTTTCAACACAGTAGTGACTTGGTTGTGACACACAGGAACATACAGGCTCCTTTCTTCCATCATATCCATTTATGTCTTTCCCAAAACCCAGTTTCCAGATTTCTGCCTTCCAGAAACAGGCAACATGTTTATTGCAAGAGTCCAAACAAAAACATTCATTTTTGCATAAAACTCAATGCACCAACAGCCAATCTGCAGGCATATCTCTACAGGTTTCTAGGCAACTCCAACACAGGCAGCTTTTCCTGGAATTTAATGGGAATCAAAGGTGGAAAACTCATACACTGAACAATTCAGCAGAAAATGTGCTACCACCAGACTTCCTGTTATGTCAACATAAACCATCCTGGAGGTGCCTGGCACGTTATCAAGGTGTCCAGGGCTGTCAGCACTGCCAGCTTCAGAAATTAAAAAAATCATTAATCAGGCCCACAAAATACTATTATTAAATCACCTTCTGCTTGCTGAGTTTTCTGGAGATGCTGGGAAACGATCTAGATTTCCTTTGCAGCAGAGGAGGCTGGAATATCAAAGGGACTTAAAAGGAAGGTAAAATTGCCAAGCAATTACTCGATTCCAGGTGCTGGGAGTTTAACAGATATGAAAAAACCACCTTATCAAAAAAACATTAGCTTTGTGGTAGGGGCCATAAAACCATTCTAGGCTCTTTGGGATGTTGCAGCTAAGCATTGAGAGACAAGTATTGGACATTTGCTCCCCATTTCCTCTCAGTGACAAGAGGGTGCCTTAGGCAGAGACAGCCCAGGGACACAAGACAATCACAGTTTCCATGTTACAAGAAAGAAAACAGAAGATAATGTATCCTTCAGTTGTGTTCTTTGGTGTTGCCGATAAAAGATTTAGGGGTGGTTTTTTTCCCCAGTTTCAGAATCTTATCACTGTAAATGTAGCACAGACTTGTAGGAAAAAAGGATGTGTCTAGGGCTAGAAATGAAACCAGTACTTAGAGGTGCCCCAAAAGATCCTGTTTCATTCAGGCGAGTTTTGGATTACACCTTTATCTCAGTGCCCTGGTCATGAAATCACATGAGAATGAAGAATTCCATAAAGCTTTTGGTATTTCTTGGTTCTAGGTGGGAAATAACCTTAAACCAGGAGCTCTTGTTTCTGAGCAAGCTACATTCTTCCTGCATTTACACATAGAGTGGCCTTTGAGATGGTGTCACAGAATCACAGAATGGTTTGGAAAGGACCCCAAAGTTCATCCAGACATGGGCAGGGACACCTCCCACTATCCCAGGTTGCTCAGAGCCCCATCCAACCTGGCCTTGGACACTTCCAGGGATGGGGCAGCCACAGCTTCTCTGGGCAACCTGTGCCAGGGCCTCACCACCCTCCCAGGGAAGATTTTCTTCCTAATATCCAATCTAACCCTACTCTGCCAGATTGAAGCCACTGCCCTTTGTCCTGTCACATCCAAATAAGTGAAATGCTCATTGGCATTTTCCCACCTGAAACACAGTGAGTCCATAGGCTTTCGATCCCTAAACTGGGCAGATGTTGCCATTCTGGGAGTGGTTTGACTACTGTCAGCTCACAGCAACCATGGGATCTCAGAGTGTTCCCATCATTTCAGAGCAAGCTGATGATTCATACATGGTTACATAGCAATATTTACTCAGCTCTCAGGAGGCAAATTCATTAGGAGAGATTACTCAGCTGTCAAGCACCCATTCCCTTGCATAAGAATTATATTCCCTGAATAAAAGCCCTCATCTCCAACTTGAACTCCTGCCCCACCACCTACTCTCTCTTTTCATAACCAGTGAAGGAGGACACACCATTATGTTTTCAGGGATTGCAGAAGGGAACACGGGGGACGCTGACAGTGAAAAATGGAGGGGCAAGTGTAACAACTTGTTTCTCTGCTTTAACTGAGCATAATCAGAGAAACACAAACTTTTGATTTATTCAGAGCCAATCATGGTTGCAACAGAAACAGACTTTTCTGGATACAGATTCATCTCTGGCCAAAAGCAGCCAACAACCTCAAGCACATTCACCAAGCTCTGCACACCTATCAGCAGTGCAATGGGGTTTCTGTTTTCCAAAGTGTACTTCCAAAGTATACTTCCAGTAGGAAACACTGCAGACTCTAGTAAGTCACTGTCTTTCAGTAGTTGACACACAATTTTTGTCTTTACATGAGACTTGCATTACCATTTCTCCCTCTGTCCAAAGCATACTCATGGCTAAAATGGAAAGGATCTGCACAACGGAGCATGACAGAAAGCTTGGCAACTAGTTCAAAGCAACTACTGCAAGCACATCCACAAACACAAGGAAGAAAATACTTGTTAAAAGCCAGCAGAGCAAGACTTCATTCCTTGATCCGTGGCCACTGATTTCGTAGAGCCACTGCAAAGGGAGATGTGTTTTTCAAGGCATCCTGGCTGCCAGAGCTGTACCAGGAAACAGCACTCCCTGCACTGCTGTCTGACTCCAAAACATTGTCCATGCTTTTCCAGCTGTATCAGTTGGTTTAGCAAATGCTATTTTCTCCTTGTGTGCTTTTAAATAAGTCCTGCTTAGGACAGACCAAGCACGTTGTATGCACAGCTCATCTAAAAGCTGGAAGCCACTCACAGGTTTATGAGAGTCCTTACTATTGTTTTTGTCTCCTCTTGAAAAAGCAGCACCTAATGCAGCAAATAAAAAGTCCAGCCTTTGATGCTACAAACCAGAGGGTATTGAGTCTCAGCCTGCATTTGCCCTCATGACTTGTTTGCCACATGCCATGCTCACCTTTCCCTCTGCTACCACTACACCACAAAATCCTGGCGGGTCAGGTTACCGCACTGTTTACCTGGCTCTCCCCTAAACCGTATGGTGAAGGACCCAGGGTAGTGTTTCATCTCCAAGTGGGCTTTTATCACAACAGAAGCAGAGATGGGAGCAACAGCAAACTGAAGGAAGCTGGGTTACAAAGTCTCGTGAACTGGCTTTGTGCTATGCCGTGTTTTCTCACGGAAAACCTTCAGCTGAGCGGAGCAGTGATGGTGAGTACTGAGGCTTTCTGAAAGCCCTCAACCCTCCCCAGTGGTGGCCCAAAGAGACCAGCAGGGCTGTGACAAGGGCAACATGAAGCCTCACAACATTTGACGGTGTGGTGCTTCCCCGGGAGGTGAAGCTGACTGACCTGAAGTGCACACGCACATGGATTTGAGTTCTCTTTCCCCTACAGATCCCAAGCATGCTGAAGTAGCAGCCCCCGGCTGCCAGGGGTGCTGGATGAGGATGGATGAACCCTGCAGGGACTCAGTGGGCACCCACACCAGCTCTCCTGCCTCGGGGTCCCCTCTGCTCCCAGGGGTGCGAGTCCTACCCCTGCTCTCTCTTCTCCTTGTGCTGGTGTCTGTCTGTGTGAGCACACCTGCTGTGGTTGCCAAGGGATCAAATAACAGAGGTGAAGAAACAAAGAGCCTGCGAGGAATCCCAGATGCCACCATCCCTATGGGAAAAATATTCTATTATCCAGTGCCAGTATTCACCTTGCAGGGAACGATAACTCAGTACAAGGTAATGATATCAAACGCATTTCTTGGTACAATCCTGCAGCAAACATTCACTTCATGTTTAAAATGAACATGCTAAAAATCTACTTCTAGGAAGTGCCTCAGATCCATTAGAAACACTTAGAACTGATGGCAAAAATCTCACCATCATTCACTCCCAATGCAGCACTTCCCTACTAAGCAAATAAACAACCCCACACACAGTACGTGTTTTATCTACCTGCAGTCTGAAGAATGCAGGGTCCTCAAAATTCACAGCAAGCATTGCCACTATGCTAAAAACCACCCAAAACCGGCACTGCATGAAAATCAAGGCACTGTGGTTTCTAAGATTCTGAAATGGACCATTTGCAGCTGTTCCTGGACTTCTGTCCAATTAGAACCTGCAATATATAAAACTGCAGCAGTCACCTAATTTCCTCTCTCTAACTCTGCTTCTTTGCCTGCCTCTGATGGAGCAGGTTGCATCAGCCAGTGGTGCAGAGCTGCCAAAATGGTTGGCATTTGACTCCAGCACAAACACACTGCAAGGGCTGCCGATGGCAGGGGAGGGTGGAGTGTACCTGCTCAACATCGCTGCCTCTGGAGGGAGTCACGCCCAGAAAACATGGACAGCTGCTGGCAACCTCACCATCCACGTTCAGGACAGCAGTTTATCCTCGGAGGAGAGCTTGAACCACATGCCAAACAGCTACCAGTGAGTACTGCTGGCCTCTAGAGGCTTCTGCCCTAATCAGGGGAGGGGAGGAAAACCATTTTAAGAAAGAGTTGGGTCCCTCCTGACACAGGGTGGTTTTTTCCTGTCGTGGAAATATGACATCAGGGAAACAAAAGCCCACAAAATATTGAGTGGGCACTTGCTGAATCTAAAAGCAGGAGGCTCTGTTGCCCCAGAGCAGTAGTGGAAATATGGGCACATCCAGCCACTCTGGAGGCTCCATTAAGAACTGGAGCTCTTCTGTCAGCAGGGAGAGAGGCAGGCTCCCACTGAGGCTCTGAATTGCCTCCACAAGTCTGTTACAACTGATGGTACTTTCCTAATGTAAGTACCTACATTTGGTGTCTAATGGACTGGGAATATATCTTAAATTAATTATTTCCATAATGAGGATGGTGTTTGATAATTCAGACAATGCTGTGGTGCTCTACACAAGCAATGGGATCAAACCTAGTGATCACTCAAGTTAATGGAATGGGAAACACTCATATATCCAGGAGGAGGAAGTTTTGGATTGAGGTAAAATTTGGAACAATGCATGTGCATAAGATGATAGACTAAATCCAAACAGGGATCTTGACTAAAACAGGGAGGTGGAAAAATTACTCCTAACCAGTGCAATTCTGGACTTTCAATATCAAGTGTGGGAAGGAAATTCCCATCACTTCTGCTGAACTCATTCTCTCTGCTGGAGCAGAAACCCTGGAAATACAGGAACGCCTGCACATCGTGTCTACCATGGCTGAGTATCTCCACCTGGACTCTTCCCTGCTGACCCTGCTGCAACACCCAGGTTCAGCACCCAGGGGCTCACAGAGCCTCACTGTCCTGGCTCAAGACACTGGGCACGTGGACTTCACAGGGAATCCTTACATAGGGCTCTCCTGGCCTGTCAGGTGTGGAGGGTTTGCCATGCTCCACGAATTCATCCAAGTCCTGCAGCACAATGTTGACTCACACCACCTCTCACAGCTGCTAGGGTATGAAATTGCAGGCTGGAGAATACTTAGGAGAGGTGACTATGGAAGAAAGTCTCCAAGAGGAGAACATAGGCGATTAATGATCACACCAACACCCACAGTAAAACCAAATAGAATCACCCAGAGATCAGCTGCAGGAGAGGCCTCCAGGCCTTTGGCATTTACTGTGCCAAGCCACTTACTCACAAAATTTGTGGTATCATCTACTCAGAGTTTATCACCTTTCTGTGAAGAAAGTTACAAGATGCAGAATAATATCCACCTTGTAAGTCAAGAAAGCTTGGCCACATTGGAAACGGACTCAGCACGGGACACGCCAAAGGACCCTCCGGTCTCCACGGTGTTTGCAGACTCTAATTTCCCAGATCTTTCACCTTCACTGACTACTGAAACAAGGCTTCTCTTCACTGAGCTGGAAGTGCTGCCTACTAGAGCTTCTGCTATGTCCTTGCTGTTAGAGCAGCTGGAGCCTCATGTGCCTGAGACAGACTTGTATTTCCTTCCCAGTAAATCAGAGGTATCCATATACCACCTCCTACAAGACACCACTTCAGGCACAGACCAGCTTTCCAGGCCCATGGACACATGGGTGACAAACACTCTTCATGAATGGCCTCACAGCTCAGATGCATTTCCTCCTAAGACTCATTTTCATGGATTTTTTCCAGAAGCAATGTCAGTGTCAGAAGTGCCACATCACAGCAACAAGGCAAAAAGCCACTCTCCAGAACTTGAATCCCTCTCTCCAGAAACACTCCCTTCACTGTTCCAAAAAGCTTCAGGAAGGACCATAGCTTTGTCTGACCTCCCATTTCCCACCCATGACATGTTCCCACCTGTGCCAGTAAGAAACAGTCTGAGGCCAGTGTTCACTAATGGCTACGAACAGTTACCTAAACCTTTTACATCTATCCCCCACCCCAATGGGTTTCCATTTGCTGGGAGGAAAAGCACAGTTTCTTCTGTAGCCCAGAGAGAAGCACAGACCCTCTATCCCAAACCGATTTTCAGTCCTGAAGCCTCAGCCAGCTTTCCCAGCACGTTCACCAGCAATGTCCCTCGTAAAGCCAAAGCATCCTATGAACCAAATCTGATCATTCTGTCCCACCCTGATACCACTCCAGTTCTTACTGTGCCAGCAGACTTTTCCACCTCTGACCTGTCTGAGTCACCCAGACCAACAAATACACTTGTTCTTCCTGACAGCAGCAGCACGCTCAGAGCAGAGACACAATCTGCAAGTGTTTCATCCAGTGGCACAAAGGAACTGCATTCAGACAAAGATCTGGGAACAAGGGGGATTTTGCCAAATGTCACCGAGCCTACCCTGGAGCCACACAGAGCCTCAGACATCAAGCCAGATGCTGTGGAATTGCCCCTGGTGACTTTATTTATTGCCACTTCCCACCTGCCCAGCAGCACACCAGGTATGTTTGAGATCTGACTCTCCACTCATTGTCTTTCCTGCCCTCAGTCCTGACAGAAGAGTTCAACACAGTTCCCTCTGCAAAACCACAACTTCCCTGTCCAAGGGATGTTTCAGCAGCACTCATTCTACTAAGGGAATGCAATTTTTTGGCTCAGCTTGGAGCAGAGAACAGTTCAGCTGAATCATCAGGCCCAGCTTTGGCCATCCCATCCAATGAAAGATGTGGAGCCTTAAAAAAGCTCCAAAGGAACACGACAGAGGTCAGAGGTCTAGAAAACATGTCAAACTGAAATAAGGACTCTAGAAGACTGAGAGAATATGCAGGTTTATATAATATTATGATTAAAAGATGAAAGAAGTGTTCACAATATCCCCTGGGAACTGATGCAGCACCTTCAACTGCAATTAAGATGATTTCAATTAGACATTAGATAAATTTTCTCACTGTAAGGATAATGAAACATTACAAGAGATGCTTGGAGAACACTGTGGAGGGTTTTTAAAAACAGAATAAATATTTATCAAAAATGATGCAGAAGCAGATGAGCATCCTATGTAGTAAAGAATTAGACCAGCCACATTTTATAGTCTGCCCTCTCCTCTAATTGCACAAATCTGTGACTCAGGCTTAAGTTTACACTAGACTACAGAGTCTGTTTGTTTGTAGTGCCAGTGGGGTAAATTTGCAGGATTATACCTGCATCAGCCTATATAAAATCTGTAAAAAGACACACACAGTAGATCTTCCAAATTGTTACTAAAGGCAGCATTGAGAGCCAAACTATTCTTTCTTTTTGTAGTGACCTGCCTGCACCTATTTTTAATGCATTGACCTTGTTAATGTCCTTCAGACCCATCTTCTTTGTAAAGCTTCGGGTATAGACTTAATGTAGATATAATAAAGTGTAAAACCATAGTCTGAGAAATTTAGGTTTGCAGTCAGGGGTCCAAACAAGCATAATTTAACAGGTAGTGCGTGGCAGCACAAGGGGCAATGGCTTCACACTGACAGAGAGTGGGGTTAGATTGGATACTGGGAAGAAATTCTTCCCTGTGAGGGTGGGGAGGCCCTGGCACAGGTTGCCCAGAGAAGCTGTGGCTGCCCCATCCCTGGAAGTGTCCAAGGCCAGGTTGGATGGGGCTCTGAGCAACCTGGGATAGTGGAAGGTGTCCCTGCCCGTGGTAGGGGTATGGAATGAGATGTTCTTTGAAGTCTCTTCCAACCCAGGCCATTCTTTGATTCTGATCTGTCAAAGCCCATGGATGGAAAACACAGCCCTAACACAATACTGTCATTAACACACTTGCAAACACAGGTCACCCAGAGGTACTAAAAAGATATATTTTTTGTCCAGAAAAAGAGAAACCACTTGGGTAAAGAGTTCACTCATCTTCTAAAGAGGAGGTTGAACTCCAGCCTCCTTCCCATAGTCCTTCCCATCCTGGCAGATGCTGGCAAAGAGTTTTCAATCACATGCCATAAAAGCTTTTAAACTATATTCCCAACCCTGTAAAAATTATTGACATAAGATTCCTTTTATGTATATCTAAATGATCTTTCACCTCAAACTGCTATGATCTTCTCATTTTCCAGAGGTGGTTCAGACACTACTGCCATCACACCAGAATCCAAGCACCTGCCTCTTTCCCTCATCTGAAAGACTACAGTTCATAGAAAGTGCAGGGATTCTTCCTCCATTTTCTGTTTCCCAAGAGCTTCAGACTATAACCCAAGGTAAACACAAATTTATTTTCTGTTCTTGCTCCTGAACATGGCTGTCATCAACAGTTTTATCCACCCTGCAAGGTGTCTCTGGTTTCCTGTACTAGAACCCATGCAGTCCCCAAACAATTATTACCTAAAGATTTGTGTCCAGAATTAATCCCTATTATTTGCATTCGGTAATACGTAAGAGGATAATAGGGCATGATTTTACTCAATTTTGCAAATTAGTCCTTATCCTAAAGCACAGAAAACACAAATACATGGGATCCAGAAACAGCAGGAAGAAAGGACCATTTTTGCCACAGGTTGCAAGAACTCCCTGCATCCTGATCCTTCTTACTCCTTGAGCCTGGCAACAAACTTCACCTGACAGTCACAGAGAGCAGATTTCCTTTCAAATTTTTCCCTCACTTCACCATCCTACAGCTCACCTGGTGTCCACTCCCATATTCACTGGAGCTCTTCAAACCACATAGATTATTCACAGCAATCCTGTCCCTGTCTCATAAAATCTTCCACCACCCACCCCACGACTAGTGTTAGAAATAGAAGATGAAACAATAGCATGTTTTAATAATTACCTCATCCATGAGCTCCCTTTCAGAATCTGATGATGGAGCACTGGGACATCAGGGCTGGGAGCAATTTGCAGATTTAAGAGTTGTTTCTTCAGAAATCTGTGTGTTTCCCATGAGGACATTTCATGATGAAAAATAATCATGAGATTGGAATTTTCTGAGGATCTCAGCTTGTGCAAGCACATTCCTGGTGCTTCCTGCAAACCTAATGTTGGGAATAAAGGCAAATCAAGGCAACACCTGATGACAGCCTTGCTAATGTGACATTTGTGTCTTGGATAGATAAAGTATCACAGTACCAGGCAGTCTCCCACTGGACAGCTTTGAACTGTAATCCAAACTTGGATTTTAGTAGATTGTCCAATCCTATGAGGAAGGGCCTTGAAGTTTACATAAGCTTTCCATAACACAAAATGAAAAAAAAAAAATAAGGAAAGAAACTTTATAGCAATAGGAAGGAACACTGTCCTTATTCTTCAATAATAAAGCATTAATAACAAGACATATTTAACTGCCTCCATGTAGTAAATACACTATCTAAGAGGTGCATTGTGGTATTTGTGTCAAATTTACTAGAACTAGATGTTATTGTTTGGGAAGGGGCTATACAAGACCTAATATGTTGGACTGGAAAAAAGTGTTAAGGATATTTACAGCTCTTTAAGTAAACAGATCTCTAAATGCTTAACAAATGAAGTTAAGATGTGATCAAGGACAACACTTTACTGTTCTGAGTTCAAGCAGAAATGAGGTAAATCCAGAATTTCCCTGACCAGTTTTCAGCCTTGACTGTTTTCACTTGCAGGTCAGGGGCTGTGTGAGGGAATGGGCTCACTGTCCACTTTTTAAATTGCTTTAAGAAATTATCTGATTCCATGTTGAACTGGTCTTGTTAGCACTGGGTTTGTAAAAATATAGAGTAATCAAAACAGAATGATTGGATTTTACACCATTATCACCTATGTATTTTCAGTCCAAGTCTCCCAAGGACTAGCATGGGATCCCCATTTAGGTGTGCTACAGGAGCTCTAGATAACCAAGAGTCAGGGAAAGTATTTTGAAAAATATTCAGACTGTCCTCTAAAATGATCATGGAATCTCCTGAGTTGGAAGGGCCCACGAGGATCATTGAGTCCAACTCCTGGCTCTGCACAGGACACCCCACAAATCCCACCATGTGCCTGAGTGTTGTCCAAATGCTTCTTGAGCTCTGTCAGCCTTAGTGCTGTGCCCACTGCCGTCGGGAGCCTGGTCAGTGCCCAACCACCCTCTGGGGGAAGAACTTTGTCCTCATATCCAACCTAAAACTCCCCATCACCCAAAGAGACTTGTGACCCTTCTCCCTCAGATGTTTTTAGGATTCAGCCATGTAAAGCCACACTTGATCTCACCTGTGCCTTGGCTACAGCTCTGCTTTGAGCAGGAACTTGGCTAGGTGACCTCCAGAGCTCTCTCCTAGCCAGAACCCTCCAATCCTGAGGCAGACAAAATTTCTTTGCCATCCTTCAGTAACAACCATTTTTTCCTCCTTTTCTTCCCTTCCCTTTTCTCTCTCCTCTCTAAAGGGCAAGCAAACACTTCCCCAAAGGTCATTCATCCCATTAAATTCCTAACAGCAACTATCGGATGCCTCTTCTTTTTTCCTGTGCCTGCCAACACATTTTATGATGAGGAAGATGGCAACTCAACTCAGCTGTCTCTCCGAGTCGCTCCGGCCGACGGCTCTCCATCGGGGTCAGAGAGCTGGCTGCAGTTTGACACCTCCCAGCAAGCCATGCATGGCTATCCCCTCCATGCTGATTTCCAGTATTCCCCTCAAGCGTTTGTGCTGTCTGCCACAGATTCTGGAGGACTGACAGCCTGGGAACCTTTCACCATCGAGCTCCTGAAGCCCTCCAGCGTTCCGTGCCATCTCTACACTGTCCGAACAAAGAACAGCTACTACTCCTTTCTGAGAGACAGGAAAAGGGTCAGTTTGTTCCTGGAGAAGGTCTCCGTGTATCTGAACTCCAGCAGTCCCGGGGACATGGCGGTGGCCGCTCTCAAGCCTGGCTCCACACTCATCTCCTGGTACGACAGCTCGCTGTGCACACGTGCCAAGAGATCCTCCAGCTGGTGTGCCAAGGATGAAACCCAGGAAGCACTGGAGAAATTAAGGGTGCCCGGTGGGTACATCAGCCCACACTTCGTCCAAGCAATGCTGCCAGAGTACAAAATTGATGTGATTTTCAGCATTTCATACAGTGATGTCTGTGCTGCCAACACGGAGCCACCCCAGGGGTCCTTTGGCAGCACTGAGCCAACGCTTCAAGCCAAGAACGACTCCAGGGGTAGGAAGGCCCCACCTGCCTTGCTCAGCAGTCTCTGTGCCACTGCTGGGGTGCTCCTGGGAATACTGGTTTGCTGGCTTTGCAGGTGTCACGGGAGAATTCCTGGGTCACGGTCTGTGCTGTTTCAGGGAAGCTCCCAGTTAAGCTGTGCTGGTGTGGAACTCCATGTCCTGAGACCTCGCAAAGCACCTGAACACGAGTGCAGGGCTCCACCTCCACCTCCGTTACAGATCCCATCTGTGGCACCACTGACCTCCCTGGATCAGCGTCCCAGGCCAATCCCACTGCCCCACATCACACCACCTCTCCAGCCACCAAAATATCAACTCCCTCCCTGTTATGGAGAGGGTAGAAACACCCACCATGAGCAGGGCAACAGCCAGAGACTTAAGTTAAGAATGTTTAAATTGTATTAAGAGCAAATCTACAAAAAAAGACAATTTGTATTAGAAGGTGCTGTCCTTATTACTCACCAAAACAAGGCGTAAGTAAGGAGTTAGTGATTTTTGTCATTTCTCAATTTAAAATAGAACATGCTTGACCTCTGCCTGACAGGCAGTAGCAAGAACGGAACTCTGGAACTGAGCACTAAAACAAAGTGCCAAGAAAAGCAGGCAAAGGGATCTTCTGAGGAGGTGGGTACTGGGATATTCCTGTACAAGTCAGGACAAGAAAATCCATACCAAGCTGATGCTGGTGGGAAGGAGGGGTCACAGCCAGTACTGAATAAAACCCACTCCGTGATGTCTCCCCGATTCAGAAACACACATTTTACACAGAAGAGGCAGAACTGTCACAGAAGAAAATCACAAAACACGATGTTTCCACTGAAATTCAGAGGTCACACAACCCTTGGGTCTCCATGTCGTCTTGGAATTTTAGCATTTTCAACATTGTCTCTGTCATTTCTACCTTTCAAAACTTTTTTTAGTGTTTCAATAAATATATCACATGTAGCATTTATAAAGGCAATGGGAGCTACTTGCCATGACTCTTCCTGTTAGGGAATTTGGTCCAATGTACTTTTTAAGCTACACTTTAAAGTTACAGGCTTGCTTTCTTTATAGCAAAACTGCTTCTCTTGTCCCCTTCCACCTATGACAGTTCAAGGACCACAGGGAAGAAAGCTAAAATCCTGTAAAAGAATTTCTAAAAGCTTTTCAAAATCCTTCCAGATTAACATATACAACATGTAATCCATAATTTAATTATGAACTACGATTTGCAATTACATAATTACAGATTAAACTACTTAATCCGTAACTTCTGATTTCAACCTGTGAACTGTTTTTAGAGCTGATAAAACCTTCCCTGCAGCTGTAGTCCACAGCCTAGATATAAAACTGGTAAAATTTAAACCTAAAGGATTACTGCAGGAAACATCAGCCCTTGTGGTATCTCAGGTCCCTGTAAGACTCTTCAAGAACACAAAATACAGACTCAGTCACCCCCTTGGAGAATCAGGCCCTGCTCATTTAATCACTCAACATTCTGACCTGGCAGATGTTGCAAATGTGGAAAATGGAGTTAGTAAACAAGCTAAACAAATCTGAACATACTTTAACAGCAGGTGCAGAATTTTTCTTCTTTTCCATTAACAAAGTATTTAATTTGTGGGCATATTTTTAAGGAGTGCAGCTGAATATTAATGGCAAATCAGGAGATTCAACACACACAATTCCCCAAGGCACAGGATAAGCTTTTCAGCTGTAACTCTCCACACCAGCAAATTGCACAGACATCTACAGGCTCCCCAGGTTCCAGACTTTAGAACTCCTTCAGTAAGCAAGAGAAACATGCAATGATATGCAGTAAAATGTCATTGAAACAACCCAGCAACTTGTAAGAAACAAGAATTCTGCAGCAGTTTTCTCCATCAGAACTTTTCAGATGGTATATCAAGAGATGTGATGATCCAGGACATCCTATTTTCAATGAAGTAGTGAAAATAAAAGTAACAAAAAAATCTTCAGACCAAGATCTCCAGAAGTTACACACTGCTTCTGTAAAAGCTATGTAAGTTTTAGAATATGATGAAAAATATAACCACGCAAGTATTATTTCATCACTCTGTAAAAATGGTCCTAAAGTAATTCAATAGCAAACACATCTGCATCATATGGTGGCTAAATAACCACCTTGAAATTATCCATGGTGCTTTAGCACAGCTGAAGAAAGGACTCAGCTACTGACGTAAGCAAAGAATACTTGGATGATGTTTGTGTTCAGATCTGTGCTTCACCAACTGTAAAATTTAAAGTTTCAGGTGAAGAAATATTGATTTAGAAAATGTCACAAAGATGGGCCTTAAATCAACTTAAATCATATCAAATTTGGGAGCCCTTCAGTTGCTTACAGAAGCCAGATGCATATCAGAGCAAGGCTGATGCACTTGGAAAGCTCAGCTATTCCCCCTTCCTTAGGCCACTCAAGTTGACAGACGTGGGACCCGACGCAAAATCTTAGAAAGGATTAAATCACAGACCTTAGCTGAGAGAGTTTTCCCAGCTGAGAATTCTACTCTCCAGTAAAAGAGGCTCTACTTCAAGAAAATGAAGATAGATCACCTACTTTGTCACTTCACAGCCATTAATAGTCAGTCTCTCCAGACCTAAAACCCCAAGTGTCTTAGACACCACACTTCATCAGAAAAATAATTACTACCAAAAATTTTATTTTACTTTTGCTTACAAAGCCTTAACTCCAACACAACAACCTGAAGGGTCTTGCTTTCTGAAGACCATTCCCATTCAACTTTTAAAAGTCATTAAACCAACAATTTTTAGCTGTAAAACCCCTCACCCACCCACCCCTTAGTTGCAAACCAAGACTGGCATTTTCTCAGCTCAGTGACTACTCAGTGTGAGGTCTTTTCCTTAATTCTGGACTCCTGAGGAAGTTTCATATAAATAAAACTATTCATGAACCAAAATTAACATGTTATCTTATTAAAAGTTACTTGAATTTTTTTTTTTTTTTTTGTAAAACAGTCATCACTGATTTTGAAATATTAACCAATACTTCTGGGAAAGAACTTTAAGCTGACTAACATTTTGGATTGCTTGATTTAGTCCATGGTAGGTTTTCTTCATCCTAAAGCATGACTGGGAAATGCTTCAGGACAGATCCTGTTTGCACACAACTTGTATATCGTGATATGAGGATTCTGTATTCCATAGCAAAAATAGGAATAGAAAAATGTAAAAACCAATCAAACCAGAGCTATACAATTGTATTGAAACAGTACCAAGAGCAATTCCAGCATTAAATATTTCTGTGGTTTGGCCAAGTTTTGTCCAAAGAAACAGAATTAATCATCACTGCCGGCCTGCTTTTCCATTTTCCGTTGTTTCCATTCTGGAATGCAAGACAACAATTGGTAAGGCTTGTTATTGGAAATACAATCAACAGCTGAAGAAAAAAAATATCAGACTTAAATACTTTTGTAAATATATTTTACTTCACTGACCCACCTGTCTCTCCCTGCCCCTACACACAATCCTCCCTCCTCCTAATCCTTCTTTAGGCAGCCATCAGTACCTAAAGGAAAGGCTGCTCCAAGAAAACATTCCAGCAACAACCGTGAAGATCAACCTCACCAGAAGACAAAATATTCTTATGAGTGGAGAAGATTCATGTGACTTGAGAATCTATTTTGAAAACCTGAGCTTTAGCAGTTGGTTTCAAGGACTTAAATTTTCACTCCTCTCACACTGATGGCTCCCACCATCTTATGTATTGAGGAGGTTGGTTTGGTTTTCCAGGATTTTTTGGTAGAACATGGACTACTATCGACTTTGTTACAGCACAAGATGAGATTCAACCACACTATCTCTTTCCATATCAGACATTCCTTTGGAAGCTAAAGCAAGCAACAGACTGGCACAAGAAACCTCAACTTAGCTACTGTTTAAACCCTGAAGTTGGAGCTTTGCCGCAAGGCAAAGGCACAGGGAAGCCCATCTGTCAGCAGTCAGCCTTGCTCAGCACAGATGTAAGAGAAATGCTGCAGTTCTCCATCAACACTGAAAGGCACAGGAATGTATTAATACATTTTACTCCTCAAAAGATTAAATTGCTCCATACTGACTACTGCTAAATATTTATAGTGATTTATTTACTAATACACACCCATTTTCTTCTTTCAGATGTTGATACAGCTCAGCTTTGTTGTTGACAGAGTTCAAACGACCAATAAATTCCTGGTGTTTCCTGGAGTTGGCAGTATTAATTCTGTTGCTCCATAAAGACAGCAAGGACATTGGCCCTAAAATTACAAGTAAAAAGAGTCTAAGTGATTTAATTACTGAATTCTTAAACATTACCTCATTACGATGGCTTAAAAGAATTACAGACCATGGCAGTACATGTTAAAAACACTAATATTAAACAACCTTATAAAAGAGGCTGGACAAATAAAAAATATGCAAGTGGTAACAAGCTGAGTAGTTGCTCCACACGAGCACCACATGCTCCACATGGTCTCTGCTTTAAATGCAGAATCTCTGCATCAACTCAGCCACTGGGGCAGAAAAGAATTCACACCACGGAAATCAGTGAGAAGTCCCCATTACAACAACTAAACTACTTAGACAGTTGTTCTTATTTATTTATTTTACTTATTTACTTACTAGTGAGCAGGAGACGGTTATTTTCTGATGCCTGCCCTTAAATAGCACTTCTGACACACTAGCTCAAATAGCACCAGGAGAAATTTGGCCAAGCCCAGCACCTATCTGTAGACCCACACAGTGTCCTGGTTTCTCTCTAAAATTTTAACAGACCTGTTGAGGTTAACACGTTTATCAAGGATTTCTCAACATTTAGTGTTTGATCACAAATTATCTTCACTGACTTAGCTTTAATTCCAGAAAGATTCACCTCATTACTTTAGGAAATACAGACTGATGCAATAACATCTGTTTTCAGAAGAAATAATCTGTCGCAATTCTTCTGGTTTACCTTTTGCCTTTTCAACTGTGGGCATTTCATCCATTGAAATAAGAGGCTTTTTGTTGGGGGGCTCAGGAGAATCAGGGGAGTCTTTGATAACCTCAGCTTCTGCCAGCTCTTCTTTTTCCCGATCCAAAAGACCCTTTAACCTTTTTGAGAGGGAAGGAAAAGAGTGAAGAAAAATACGCTAGAGCAGAACCTAATTCTTGATACCATTCTGCACTCCACAAAGTTTTACAGAGCACATACCATAAGAAAATTTCTTTTGACCCCTTGGGATGGATGAAAAACAATAGGGAAGACTAGACAAATAAAGCCTTATGTAAAGGGAACAATCATCTTAAAATAAAATTTCACTTCAGTTAGTCAGCAGTATTTATATTGTAGTTGTTGAGACACTTGTATTAATACAGACACTTGTATTAATCAGTCTGAATTTTGAAGCAAAGACTAATAATGAATATACAAAAACACCATACAATTTCCCCTTTTTTTTCTAGGTGAATTCAGATCCATTCTATACCAAATCCTTTTCATCTTAGTCCCCGTGAAAGTAAAAGCAATTGTAAGAATGGACTTGATAACACACAGAAAAGCATGAAGGGTCACAAGCATAGTGACAAAGTAAAAAGGTCCTCCTATCCAAAATGACCACAGCATGCACAAAACACAAAACAGGCTTATTATCATGAGGGATTTTTGATCTTTAGAACAGTTTGAAAGAAGCAAAGAAAAACAGACAGATCCTTACTACTCAGACAAGTTACAACAGCAACATGGAATTAATCCTGACATTCAACTAGAGGCCAAATCAATCTGGATTGTTTATCTACCTGAACACTAAATTATCTGTAGCTTAAAAGAAAACAGCTGCATGTCCCAAGTTTTTAGCCATGCTTCTTATTTCTCCAAAGCAGTTTAAGAGATGGTTATGACAAAATCCAAGAGCAGTGACTCCTCGAGCTAAAAGGCTCTGCTAAGTGGTCAACAACTTGCCTCAAAACCATCCTGCTCACAAAATATGTTAATTTTGAAAAGTCCACTGGCATAAGATGCTCACTTCCCAAGCCTGCTAATATTTACTGATCCAAACCCACAAAAATTGTTAGGCCACAGTTTTATTTCACTTTAGGAAAAGGTACCTCTCTGATTCTTGCCACGGCTTATCCGATTCATAGTCTTTGCCCAACTTCTCTGACTTGTCTTCTTTGTCCTCTCTCTTCCTGCCTCGTTTCTTGCGCTCCTCCTCCTCTGGGGGTTTGCTCCTGCAGGCCATCAGACAGTCCAGGACTCGCTGGTGTTTCTCAGAGTTGTTTATGTGTGCTCGGACCAGGGTCTCCAGCTCATTCCACATAATCCGGTACTGTTCATCTCTGAGAAAGGCCAGGACAAACAGGTATTCAGGATTACCCGAATCACTAAACCACTGCATATGTGAGGGTTAAAAAGCAGACCTTAAGAAACAAAAAAAGAACTCCCAAACACAAAAGTAACTCCAAACAGATTGTCTGTCCTCCTGTATTGGAGGTCTATCCATCTGGGATTGCTCCATCCTTGAAACCACATTGCATTCAACACTTCTAAGCTAACACCCAGAATTAGGTATAAACTGAAATGGACTGTGTCCACTGACATCATATTCTTCCACTGGCTCTCACTGCCAAAAGGCACCTCTGAAACATCTCAGTTGTTTCCTAACTACGTGATGCACTGACACACAAATTAATTATTATTAAATTCTTTGGATTATGAAATAAGAAAGAATTGCACCACACTACTGTAAACAACTTCCAGTGATGTGGACAAATCTGTAGCTGAATCTCTTTTCAGCCAGTTCTTGGAAATCCAACACACACATCACAATGACTGAGATATCAGGATATTCTATGCTTGTTTTAAAGAAACATTCCATACTTTAGAAAACTGTTTCAAAAGGATTTTACTATTCTAATATATCCCAATTTTAAAGCATTGTTCATTTTTCCTTGTTATTAATTTGATACAGGTTGGACAAAATGGAGTAAGTTCAGTCTCTTACCATTCTTGATGACTATCTTTGCTTTCGTATTTTTTAACATAACTAAAAGTATTAGGCAATAAATTGATACCATTATATAATTTGCCATATTTTGAAAATTTGGTATGAAAATATTGTCAGAGTATTTCTGAAAAGAAGCCCAGCATGAACAAAGAGATATGCATATAACCTTTTTGGCCCCTTTCCTCTGGTACCAACTGTTGAAATTGGCAGCGGATCATTTTTCCTCTCCATGTCCACCAAATTGTATATTGTTTTTTGACAGTTCAGAACATCCTCATCAGTCATTGCTTCCTTTACAATCACACTGGCTAATGGCACTACCTGTAAAACGAAACAGAAGTCAACTGTGTGTGTGTCACAGGAAAGCAACAGGAAGAAAATATTAAAGGCAACGGAATAATGGAACAACGAACACCAAAACCCCACCTCCTTATCCTTAATTTAGCAATAACTGAGCAGGTGTAAGTAGATATACATTTTCTTTGCCCAGTTCAAATATTCCACCCTATTCAGAAGGCATCCCAATAATCCACTGCATTAAATACACAGTACTCTTGTAAAAATAAAGCTGAAAATAAATCACTTGCCACAAATTAGTTTGTCGTAACAGTTAATAATTCATCAAGTGCCAAGGTGAAACTTGATCTAGAAGATGACAACAGGTTACAGGCCCCAGGTTACTTACAGCTTGCATGTTGAAGATGGTAGTTTGAGAAATAATCATAGGCCAGTAACGAGTATGTTTCTCTAACTGATCTTTTGCACGTTCCAATGGAATTTCAAGACTTCCATCGATCTTATATCTGGGCTCTAGAAAAGGAGTTAATCGGTTTTCCCTCATAAATTCACCAAAATCCTAATGATAACCAAACAAGATACAATTAGGCATTTCTCTAACAAAGTAGCTTTCACTAAAGGGGTGAAACAGCTTAGCCTGGTTATCCCTACCTGTCCCACCCCCACTGCTCCACCTGACCTGCCAACCTGAGCCCTCTCCTGGCTGTCACAGGGACATTAACTGGGGTGAACAAAACCAGGGGGATGGAAACGGGTTAAAAATGAGGAGGAGCCCTGCTGGATCTGCAAGGTATTTCATGTATGGTAATATATTATATTTTTCCAGAAGCCACTTCTGCTCATTTACAAGAGATATAAAGGATGTGTTGCGAAAAAAAAAGCAAATACAAAATTACTTGTTCAAAGCTGGCAACTTCATCACTTCTACTTATTGTACAATTTGTGTGCAATCTATCCTTCTGACAATAAGTAGGGATAGTCCTATGTGTATCCAACCCACAGAAAAAAATTTGCCAAGAAAAATGTTATTCTAGAAGCAGAACAAAGTTTAAATACTGATAGTGCGTGAGGAGACAAGTGCTCCTCTGACACAAAGTATTTTATGAAGCACAACAACGAGCAGATGCACCAGTAGTACAAAGAGTCTGACCATGCAATTCACTCCAGACCTCTAGAAAATGTACCAACACTTCCTTCATACACCTATTGTACTACACCTCCTCATCTGAGGTGAGCAACAGTTAAGAAAAAAACCCCAAAGAATCTTACTGTAATCCTGTAGTCAGTGACTCTTCCACCACACCCTTCACTAATTGATGGGGGATCTTCTAGAATTGATCTGGAGCTGCTTAATACATGCAAAAAAATTTCCCCTCCGTGGCTGCTGAGCATGTGACTGATGACTTTGGAGCCAGACTTGCGTGGCTGTTCCAGCAACACAGAACGACCTGGTGCAAATGAGATCAGTTCCATCAGTTATTGCTGCAAGTTTAAATTGAAAACTACATAAACACAGGTTTGTACCAAGACTCTGAACCCATTAAAGTGGTGTTTACACCTTGCTAAACATGAAGCTGCCACCTCCTTGGAGGGTTTACTCCATATCGTTACACAGAACTGTGTCACATGCCATTAAATTTTGCACAGAAAGATCAAAAAGTCTCTCTTCTGAAGCAAACACCTGCTTTCTCTGTAGTGCATTATTCTTAGGGGAAAAAAATGGCCCTACTGCAGAAATACTCTCATTAAAAACAACTTCCAAAAAGTAACCCCTTGAGTGTAAAGGTATCAGTTGGTATCTGTTGTTAATGCTTAAAATGGATATAGGTTTTTGAGACAAAGGAATAAAACTGCCTTTGCTTTGTTTGCAGTAAAATACACTAAGCATAAAAGGTGCATTCTCCACTTAAGTTCCTTGTTGTGAGGAAGAAAGAGCAAAATCAGATGACAGTGGTTATCTGAAATACACTGTTACTCTGGCTCTAACCATTTTTATTAATCAATGTACTTTTTCAGTATAGAATCTTTAGAGAAAAATACATGAAAACGTAATTTAATAAAACCACTGCACATTTAGACATTCAAATGACTTGACTGAAGAAAATATTCCATTAAAAGGGTATTTGTAAGCAACGTTGCAAACATACAAACACTGATTTCAATACGTGCTCCTTTACATCTTTAAGTTTCCAAACACATTCCTTCTGCCTCTGAAGACATTTAACAACTTTCTTCTTTTATTTAGAGAACATGTTAAAATCAGCTTAGTATTTTTAGAGTATATAGACATCTGCTGCTATACAAACCAACATGTGCTAAATGCTCTATTTGCAGTATTGAAAATTAAAACATAATTAGCTAAGGACACAAATTTACCATTGAGGAGGAAGTTTGTAAGGCATGAAGAAGGTCTGCTATTTACATCTACTGGTGAAATTCTGTATGCTCCAGTGCAATAGTGCAGTTCTGGAAAACACAAGCGAGTAGAGAAGTTGAGTGTAATTCCACAAACAGAAAAAAACAATCTACAAAATAAAAGGAAGAGGAGGAAGCTAGTCCACAGTCAGCAGAACTAAAAAGTCTAGATGCCTCTCAGTATCAGGTCTGCTGCCTTCATCTCCTCACAATCCTTTACTGGGAGGACTCTCAGTCACCCTCAGCTCTGAGCACTGAGACATTCCCAAGCCCTCCTTCCAACAGGAATCCCAGTTCTTTACCTCCTGAATTATTTCACTGTACAGTCAGTCTGCTCTTATTTCTCTTATCTGTATTTTTGACTTGCTGGCTCAATGAGTCAACACACACTGCTAACAGTCTCCAGGGTGCATGAGCTGAATGGCCAGGGGATTCCTATGTTACCTTGGATATTCCCATCCCCTCCTGTACTCACATTTGGGTAGAGATCAGAGGGACTAGTCTACAGATAAAATCACTGCATACATTTAATTCCCTTATAAAGCTTTTATTCTAAAGACAGTACTTTGATCCCCCACACCCATAAAACAATAATTAAAACTGAAAAAATTCTACGTCTCAAAGCTACTGTGATAAAAAATAAAAAAAACCAAATACTGTGGAACTGTAGGAGGAGAAAAGAATTAGTGAACTTTTTAGCTAAGGAACAACTTCAAGATACTTAGCAGCAGATTAAAAAAGCCAGCAATAAAAGCATTACCACCTCTCTCAGCCCTTACTGTGGGTTAGGCACAATCAGTGTGTGACCATTAAGTGCACCAAGACTTATAGAGCAAGAGGAACCCCAAGGAGCAAATTCCCTCCTTGCCCAGGTTCCCAGCAGTGCACAGAGGGGACAGTGCCCAACACAAAGTAACAATCAGTTCTGGAAGGTTCCATGTTACCTACCCACACTGTTTGTCCGAGGGGTGCACCATTTCAATGTCACAGTCTCTTTAAATGTGCCTTCCCTGCTATTGCCACTCACGTGATTATCACCTGCACAGGAAGTCACAAAAAGGGTCTGATCCACCACAATTTCTTTATTACAGCAAAACAACTCTGAATTTTTAAGGTACCAAACATATCTAATGTGAGCATATAGAAAATGCAATCTCTTTCTAAAAAGTTACATACCTAACTTAACAAAAATGTTATTAGCAGTGGCAGTTGAAAAAATGACCTCTTAAAATCAGCAGTCACTGCATATATTTTAAAAAACAATTCATCCAGTAAAATATTGCACCTCCAGAGTATATTCCATAGGTTTGAATTAACAATTATACTTTTTTTTAATCAATAACAGGACACTTTTTCCTTCTAAAATGCCCAGGACTTTAAGACAATATCTTTTTTTAATTTTCCACAGAGAAATCAGAACTCTTAAATGTTAGAAATTATCTTTTCTTGCACATTTCATAAACAAACTGATCCAAAGGCACATTACAAGTTGGGCTTTGGGGGGAAAAGAAGTATTTGGTCTCATCCAATATCTTTGCTATGTAAGATTCAACCTGGACATCTCTCATCATTTTTTACTGACCACAGATGTTTTATTATTAAAATCCTTTCACAAAAGGTCTCACTGGTAACTGGTCTTGGAAAAAACTACCTGAAGGCCTAAAACCAGACATTATCAATAGTTTTTTACATTAAACTACATTACTTCTAGTGAATTTTAAGTATGATCATTGGCTCACACTGTCTCAAGAAAGAATTAACTGAGTTTTGCATGAAGTTTCAGAATTACAGCCACTGAATATGCCCAAATGCACAATATTTGGGAGGAGGAACACAGACTGGAATACAGAAGTTTTATTTCATATCAGACATCTACACAAGAAAGATTTGTTTGATGTGCTTATTAACCACACAGGGAATTTGCAAAAGTTACTACAAAACTAATTCTGAGCCCTTACAGTAAAAACTTTAAGGTTTCAACATTGTCACACAAGTTCAGGTGAGTTAGAGTTCATTACAGTGACACTCTACTCTTTTCCATCAATCTTTAATCAAACACTCCACTAAAATATGGAGCACAGGTGACAGAGGAGTCACCTCCTTTTCTCAAAATAATGGTAATCCCCCTATGAGGGAAAAAAAGCAACAATTCCTCAAAATGGCTACTATGGATCATATGACTTTTAATTCTACTAATAAAGAAGTTCTAATCTGATTTATTAAGCAAATCTTACATCAAGCACTGTTTCCTTAAACAAATAGTTTTGCCTAAAGCTTAGTGTTGTTTTTCTAGCCTCAGTTATTAAAAACTCACTGCATAGGAATATTAGGCAATTCCAAATTTACAAAGAAAACAGAAGGTACTTCATACACAAAAAAAACCCTCAACAACCAAGTAAGTGTTGTTTTCTCCAAAACAATTACTGTCATAATTAGGCCTATGGGATGTAAGTCATGTGAACTACTATTACTTAACAACACTCAGTTGTGCAAGGAACAATTCTGCACAAATACCCTCAAGAAAGACTTCATTTTGTAAAGTCTCACTGCACACCTCGTCTCTCACGTACATTTTTATGTCAGCAAGAAGTTGGCATGTCCTCCCAATCTCCCAGGAATATGTGACTTGTGTTTCATTGCTATATCCTTATTTCTGTATTAAAAACATGCCAAGAATGAGTAAAACTTCAATGCCAACATTACAAAGGAATTTTTTGGGGTTCTAAGGAACAACTGAAAAATATGCTGCTCTAGCCTGGGATTTACATGAATGTGAAGCTCACCACCACTCTTGGTGAGTATTTCCAGCAAGCTGACCAAAAGCCACCCTTGGAGGAATATTTCTACTCACCACTCTTCAAAAAGTCAACATGTGCCTCTTTGTGATGAAGCAGCTCCACATCATAGTTGGCTGATGTATTAGCATGTTGTTCCTCCTTTAAAAGAGAAAGACAGGAAGAATCAATACAACTATTTTAGCTACAGATCACTTTTCATAAATGAATGATTCCACATTTACCTTTCCCTCCAGAAGGAAACAAAAGTCTCCAGAGTGCCTCAGACAACACTGGGATTGCAACGTTGAGGACACCACTCTCTGACTTGTTTAAAGATGAAGCTTTTCCTCTTTTTTTCCTTTTTTTTTTTTTTTTTTTGAACCCCATTCCTCCTTTTACAAGTGTCACAACAGTAAGTAGTGTAAAACATGTAAAAATTAAGCTTTGTTTCAATTAGTGAAGTTAAGGAAACTGCAACATGTTGAATAATGGTCATTGCAGGGGCAGGGTGACAATTACTTCTCATCACTAAATGTTTCAAGAACCCCAACCCAAAAGCCACACTTTGAACTTATTATCATTTCCTTGCACTTCAGATGTAGGAAGTTTATTTTTTTACACTTTTAAAATTTAAAACTGTTTTTTTTAAGAGGACACTGCATCTTTAAACAGCCACAGAGGACTAGCAAAAACAGAATAGCAACTGGTAATTGATTCCAAATTTAAAATAAAAATTAAAAAAAAAAAGAAAGAAAAAAAACACAGAGAACCCAACATAGTCTATCACTATAAGGACAAAGCAGAAGGGAGAGGCATAACAGCAGCACACAGGTCAGAAGTTACAGACAAGGTATTTGCAAACTGAAGTCACATTTATGCCATGACCCATGTCAAAGTTTCATTAAAGCTGTGAAAACCATTCTAACATCCTGTTTTAACTCATAAAATCCATACAATGCTACCAGTTTTCAAAGATGACTGTATTAGAACGTCATGGACATTTTAAATCATGGAAGTTACCTGCCCCTGCCCTTTTGGTTTGTTTCAACACTGACAACTTGTGTCAAAACAAAACAGAAAAGCCTGATCAGAAAATTACTGTAAACTTAATACCTGACATTCTCAGTTGCACTGATTTCTCTCCCAGCAACAAAAAATATTACAAATAGGGGCACAAACAAATTAAACATCGTGTGGTAAAAGTTAGTATCTTTCTTAACCAGATATTTCCTGTCCCTGTGTCTTGTTTATGGACCTTCAAACTAGAAAACCTACTGGAAAACCCTTAACCAAAACCCAGCTATTAGTTACAAACACCTTTATGTTGGGTGGGCATGATAATGAAACAGAGGAAAAAGACTCACTATTGCCACTAGAATGCACAAGGGTCAAGAATATCTAAACACAACTAGAAAAAGACAAAAGAATCACAGACAAATTAATCTGAGGTAAATAAGATTGTATTTATATAAAATAATACAAATAGAACTGAAATAACACTTGTATTGCTACATCAAAAATTGAGATTCAGCAATACAACATTTTGTTCTGTGATCCTTTTTTACTTTTTTTTTTGCCCTTCTTTATTTTTACTAACCTGGTCACAGACATTGAATGTGGGCTAATAAAAAAAAAAAACAAAACAAAACAGAAAATATGATATGGAGAGAAAAACAAAGTAAAAATTCAATTAAAATAAACATTCCAAGTTTTCAAACAAATTTAAAAGCGATGCAGCAAGTTCACACAAAGCTGAAGACACACTGTTACCTTCATAGGGATGTTAGTTATGGTGGTTGAAGCCAGATCAAAGTGTTGTTGTACTAAAAGATTGAGTTTTGTAGCCAGGTGCCTCCCTGCACGGACACTGTGCACCTCACTGGTCAGCACAGGGGAGAGCTGAAACAAATATGGAATTAATGGGTTAGGCTTCAACACCAGGGGACAGCACAGTTTATTCCAAACTCTAAAACAAGTAATTATGCAGCTAAGTTTAGGAGGAAAACTTCCACCACAAAACAAAAAAAAAACCACACCAGGGAAACTAATAAGGAAGAAGCAAGAATTATTCCCCGTTCAGAATTTGGGGGTTATGCCACTTGCTGCAGGTGCACCTACTTTAAAGTGTGCTAAAAACTTGGGTCATTAATTGTATCACAACATGGGCAATAAATCTTAATAGCAACTCTGGGCCTGGTTTTTTATTCTTTTACATACTGAGTAACAGGAGAAAAATTCTTCTCACACTAAAATAAAGAAGAAAAACCCGCAATAAAATAAAGAAAACCAAACCAAAAACCAATCAAAAGAAAAACAACTAAAACCCCAAAACAACAAACCAAAAAACCCCCCAAAAATCCCACACAAAATCAACAACAACAAAAAAATCCCAAACCCAGTAACTGCCTTACAGAGGGAAGTAAAATTCAATTTATTCTCTTCTGTTCACCTTTTTTTAGCACAACTACAGAAGAATTTTGTACAAAAGACTCTCAGGAAGGCAGCTATCACAATCCTTGCTATTTATTAAATAATATGCAAGACTAGATGTCTTTCATGTTAAGAAGCCTTTTTCCCCTGTGTCTTTTCTCATTCTTACAGACAGCACAGTAAAATGCAGAGCAGATGAATGAAGAGCAGATTATATTACAAAGTACTTTGTATGTACTTGGTTTCAAAACAACCACCACAGGTGCTTTTGCTACTGAACAACAGAGTAACTTGCACCAAGTCTGACATGTTTGCTAACCCCCGATTAAATGTTCTCACTTGAAGCTCCTCACCTCTTTTTTAGGACGATCTGAAACAAGGCTGTCTTCACCAACTGGGTACGTGTGGATTAACACCAGTTCACATTTCTGAATCTGCATTAGGCTAAAAAATGCAAGCATTTTGTTTAGTTTATCTCCTAGAAATTGAATCCATTCTGATTTCTAGAACACACAATCATAAACACACATTTCTATTTCTGAAAGCATTCTGTAGAAATGAGGTTACACTAATGATTTCTAAGAGATACTTCAAAATGAAGTTTTTTATCAGAATAAAAATAGAAGTGTAACATTCTCAGATGCTATACCAGTGTTTCTTTCTGGAGTGCAATCTGTTCAACTCTATTCAGCTGAAAGGTGACATACAGAGGATTTGTGTGGGTATTAATAAGGGGATTCCAGTGAACATGAAAAACATAAATAGTATATAGACATGGGACATATAATAGGATGTAGGATTGTATCCTAATCCAGCTCAAAGTTTGGGAAGATCAAGACTTTTTTGTACATCTCTGCCTACTGACTTTACAGTGGGATTAGAACCTGATTCCCTGGGTATATCCTTTATACACATGTGCAACTGCAGCAGGAAAACACAGGAGGCTCCTGCTACTTAAGTCCCTGAGGAACAACCAGGAATAGAATCTCAACACTTTACAAGCCAACACAGTCCTTGGGCTAAACAGTTCAGTGTCTAATTACACAAAACATACAGTGCAGAAAGACCTATCAGGGGAGATGTACCCTGTATTTCAAGATTCCTTTTCTCAAGGGAAGTGTCAGGCAACACAGTAATTTAGAAATCAAAGACTGGTTTCAAAGAAGCTGGCTGCTTTAGTCAAAGAAAGATGAATGTCAAAACAACAGTCTTATCAGGAAAAAAGGCATTACATGAATTACTGATTAGAAACACAGAGTATATAACAAGGCACTGTAACGGGCCTCCTTTTGGAGCAAGAAGGTAACAAGCTAAAGAAATTCAGTCCTATGAGGATAAAGGATGATACTGGAAAGACTGATCTCAGCCACCAGTATCATGCTTTGCCACCTTCTATTCCACACATTGAATCAGAGTTCAGTAGAGTAAGTTGTGTCACAAAGACACATCCACATTTCATAGAGGACAGGACAGGCACGTGCACAGCAAGAGAAACCATGTTTGTAAGAAGCAACACTCACTGGTCAGAGTTGGCTGCAAGCTTGTTATGCTCATGAATGGTCTCCTGAACACAATCCTCCAGCATCCGAACGTGGCTGTCACTGGAAAAGAAGTTGTATTTTCTTGAATGCCAGAGCAGCAATTCCTGCCCAAAGCCCCACTGAACATTCTCCCATCTCACGGGGAAATTTGTGGTTTGTTACTGTAACAGACCCTGTTGTGGTTTTAAGTAGTCAGAGTTTTTTATTAGCTGGGGGGGGGCTAGGAGAGAGGCTTCTTTAAGAAGCTGCTGGAGTTTTTCTCTGCTCTAAATTAGCTCAAGGTCAAATGCTATGTCTGTGATAACATATTTAAGAAGGAGGAAAAAAAAAAAGCTGGGCAGAACATCATGGCGGCTTAAGAGAAAGGAGGGTGTGAAGTTTGATTAACACCAAGGTCGGAGGGAAGGAGAAAGAGAAGATGCCTTAAACACTGAAATAGGGCCCCAGCAATCTGTGAGGAATCATAGGAGCAAAGATTTCATCTGAGAACCCATGGAAAGACTGGGAGATTTTTCCACGCTGGACAGAAAAGTGCTGGGAAAGAGAGGTTGTGATCCTGTGGGAGCAGAGGGGCCTGATGGAGTCCTGTGGGCCGTGAGAAGAAGAGATGCTGGAGCAGCAGAGCAGCATTTCCTGGGAGGACTGGTGCCCGTGAGAACTTACACTGAAGCAGCTGAGCAGCACCTGAATGACTGCACCTATGGTAAAGTGACTTACGTGACAACAATACCTGGAAAGCTGTTGTCAGTATAATAAAGGACCCCACGAGGAAAGCTGGGGTGGGACTCTCTCTCTCTCTTCTGAGCAGCGGCAAAGACCATGTCTGACTGTAACCCACCCCCAACACACCTGCCTTCCCGAGCTGCTGGGGGAAGGTGAAGGATCTTAAAAGGGAGGGGTGGGGGGAGAAAGGTGTCTGTAACAACTATCAAACTGCTCACCCTTAAACTCTTAAGCTCTGATTTTAGTAGTAAATACTTAATATTCTAAGTTCGAGCCTGTTTTGCTTGTGTGAAGTAGTTAATAAACAGTTGCTTGTAATCCTTATCACAAAAGTCAAGGGGTTTTTTCCCTTCTCCAAGAAATTTTAGATCAATGTGTGGGCTCTCAGCTTTCAGCCAGAGTCAAACCACAACAGACTCTCGTGAACTACACCCTTACTCAGGCACCTGCTGTGCCCAGAGTGATGTGTTGTGGCAGCACGGAGCCCACACACCTCTTGGCATTGGTGATGCAGATGATCCTGCCCCTGTTCCCGACGCGCTCCGCGTTCTCCAGGAGGGTGGTCCGTGCCTCGTGCTGGTACTCGGTGATTTTGCACAGAGCCTCCACTGCTGCCACCAGCCCGTGCAAGATGCTGCAGCACTCGGGGTCTGCCCGGGGGTTTGGGGGCCCAACAGCTGCCAGGGCTGCCATCAACTAATTCAAAGCAGAAAAACCATTAGTGAAAGGCCCTTTCCACCCGGTTCTTGGAATGACCTGTTTGAACTCATCGTTTGACATATTTGACATGTAAATTAATACTGCTGGGAGGAAAAGAGACAATTGAAAAGCATTGTACAGCTTTCTGGAAAACATCTGGTTAGGGCCATCTGGATGGCCCTAAATTATGCTTTGCAATTCAATTTATCAATTGTTACTAAGATCTGAGAAGATAATTTTCTCATTTATTACTGAAAAATACCTGGCTATAATAACAAGTTATATTCAATACCTGAAGGACATTCCAATATTATTAGTTGCCATTTGCTTTTATTTCCTGAGAATTTGGAAATAAACTATTCAGAGGATGAGCCCTTTCAGTATGAAACAATATGATAACAAGAGTATTTACAAGTAATGTTTTCAATACAGTTTATTTGCACATTATGTAAATGTTGAAAAAAAAGGAATTGAATAAGTAGCACCAAATTACAGTAGAAATACATAGGTAACTTTTTTTGTGACATTTATCCTAATATGCAAGTCTATTCTCTTTAAATTTCATAAAGGTGTCTATGGAGTAATCCAGGCTCACAGGCAGCTGCTTGAAATTCTGTTATGCAACAATTTCAGACCAGATCCACCAACATTTTAATTAAGCAAAGTTATTCCCTATTGACCACAGTAAGATGTTGCTATTTATTCCATAATTAAGCTAAACCTACAAAACAAAAGGACAGTTACAAAACTCACCTCCTGCAAGTTCTGATCTTCCTGAGTCCAAGAATTCAAGACATGAGCCCCAGAATCACTCACAATGAAATTCACCTGAAAGGATCAAAAAACACATTATAACACAGCCATTATTGTTCCTTCCCCAAATCCAAACATGAATTACAGCCCTTTCTTCTGACACTCTGGAGTTATGTGCAATATCCCAAAGATCCCACACTGGTGCTATATTCAGTTTTCCCCTTAGTAGTATACTGTTTATATTTTTAAGCCACAAAATCAAGCTCCAAACCAAATGAGAACTGCAGAATATTATTATTTCAATAATTCATATTTTCAGTAGAACAGCTACAAAACAAATTCTAATACTGCCATATTGCACATCATTCTCCAAATGTCACAGTACCTCATGGAGTAAATATCTAGCAAGATTGAACAAATATTCCCTAGGAAAACATGTGTTTCTAAACAAGGAGCTGTGTGTGCCAGGAAGCTCATCCACTTTTCCAAATTGGCAGTTTCAGGGCAATCTTATCTCTTCCTCAAGCCCAGAATTCCCCCAAAGTTGACCCCCAAAACCTTATGAAAACCTACCAAGTGTGTTTAGCAATAAAATTCAGTTTGAAGCAATACCTCACTCAAGCTTTTGTAAACTTATAGCTCAGGAGAGCAAAGTAATGAATGTCTAAGTTGTCCTAAAGTTTTGTTTTCTGTCAGGTTACAAAGTCACATTAAGACAATGTAAGGTCCCAAAATTAAATTTGTAATGGAATTCATGTATTACCAAAACTAATTTAAAGCCCTATGAAGTGAAAAAATGGCTCAGAAATTTTAATATAAATTATATTCATTTTATCATATTAATTTAATTACGTTTAAATTATATTTGATATTTCAATCTAACCAACACTTAATAACATTGAAATACTTAAATAATACTCCTCCTACTATCAAAAATCACACACAGCATGGCTGGAAGAACTTACCAGTTTCTTGAAAGGGAAAATATCATACATTATTCTACAGTACTCCATGGATGATTCCACTGAGCAGGTCCATAGGGACTTGGATATGGGTGCCAGAGGAATAATTCCCTGTGTCCGGTTCTTCACTAACATGTCAAATTCAACGTGTTGCCTGCATGATTCTGCCATATATGGGCAGTGATCCACAACGAAAACAGTTTTATGAGACTCAGAAAATATTTTCATTTTCTTCCTGAAAGAAACAGACACCAAACTCAGTAAGAAAACTGAACAAGGGGAGGAAAAAAATTATCACCCCATATGATGACTGTGCAGTTTACGTATAAAATGAACACACTAGAATATAAAAGTTTTAAATAGCATTTAAGTCAGATATTGCATATGGAGAGAGACTATTTACAAGGGCCTGGAGTGACAGGATGAGGGGGAATGGATTCGAACTGAGAGCAGGTGTAGATCAGATATTGGGAAGAAATTATTTCCCTGTGAGGGTGGTGAGACCCTGGCACAGGTTGCCCAGAGAAGCTGTGGCTGCCCCATCCCTGGAAGTGTCCAAGGCCAGGTTGGATGGGGCTCTGAGCAACCTGGGATAGTGGAAGGTGTCCCTTCCCACAGTCCCTTCCAACCCAAACTACTCTGTGATTCTATGATTCTATTGTAACTTTCACAAAACTGTTCAGGTCTTTCTAAAAATACAAAAATTCCCACTTTAAGAATCTATTTACGTGGAAGCAAATACCCTCTAGAACCCTCAGAATTCTAATAGAGTCTACTAAATAGAGTAATAGAGAGTAAGTTTCTAATCAGAAGAAACTATTTTTTCTCAGGAGGAAAATATAGAAAGAATATTATACTGCTAAGAAGACAACAACAATGCACAATATTACCCTGCCCACTTCCGTAGTTAAAATAAACTTGCAAGAGTAAGTACAGAAACTCCTTCCTATTTGAAGCTTAGTTCCCCAAATAAGTAACAAGGAAAAAAGTAACTCATGTGTAATTCATAAATGTTACTAAACTTGAAGTAGCATAACCAGACTTCAAAGTAATTTCCAGCCTTTACTTTGCTAACTACATCTTTATTTCGGTCTCTCAGTGACAAATATACCAGGTGTGAAATTATAATGTTCCTTATCCGGCAAGATTTTAGGGAGCACTCCTTGTATTCTTCCCAACAACTCAGCCTGACCACTCTGCAATGCAGTGTGGAGCATGTTCCTGTTCCACATCCATAGCCTGAGTTTTCCTTTTCCACTGCCCAGCTGAGAGAAACATCCCTGAAGGAACATCAGATCCCCGTGTCAGGGTGGACTCAGGGACCCAAATTACATATGAAAATTAACCTCAGACTGGTGCTACTCAGGCAACTGAACTTCAACTCAACTCATCAAATGCATTCACCTTCCAGACGTTTCCATAACGCTTCACAGAACCACATGGTTGGAAGGGACCTCTAGAGATCACCCAGTCCAACCCCTCAGCCAAGGCAGGGTCACCTGGAGCACGTGGCACAGGAACATGTCCAGGTGGGTCTGGAATGTCTCCAGAGAGGGGAGCCTTCCCTGGGCAGCTGTTCCAGCGTCTGCCACCCTCAATGGAAAGAAGTTTTTCCTCATGCTGAAGTGGAACTTTTGTTTTAATTTATGGCCAGTGCTCCTCGTGCTGTCGCTGGGCACCACGGAAGGGTCTAGCAGTTTGTAGCATAATAACCTATTTTCCCCAGTAATTCTGCCGAATTACAGAACACACAAACCCAAAAAATACATACGAGCGCATTAAAAAAAAAAAACAAAAAAAAAAACCGGAAGAATTAAAGCAGCGAGGATGCCACAGGTCAGACTGCGGCTGCACCTCGCTCTGAGGGAGGAAGGGGCGCAAGTCTGGGATCGGTTCTCGGCAGGAGCCGCGGCCGAGCCCTCGCCGCGTCTCCCCAGCCCTGCGGAGACCCCGAGGGGCCCGTGTTAAGGCCACGGCAAGCCTTGAAGTGCTCGCCAAGCGTTCCTCACCTGGGCCGGCTCCTCCTGTGGTGCAGCAGCCCCGGTCCCGCTCCCCGGCGCGCCCGGGCGCGGCCGCGGCCCCGCTC
>WEIV01025847.1:274134-302448 GCA_013390005.1 Calyptomena viridis
AAGGGGGAGGGAATTCTGTGCTTTATCCCAGTTTGTGAGGGAATTCTCCGCTTTTCTCCAGTCTGTGAGGGAACTCTTCGCTTTTTCCCAGCTCGTGAGGGAGTTCTCCGCCTTATTCCAGTTTATGAGCGAGTTCCGGGCTTTCTTCCAGTGCGTGACCTCTCGCGAGACCCGGGGCAGGGTGGAGGGGGCGCGGCGACCTCTCGCGNGACACCCCCGGGATGCCCCTGTCCCAGCGGGAATGCTGCGGTGACGCCCCCGGGATGCCCCTGTGAAAACCGGGATTGCTGGTGGATTTTTGCATCGTTTTCCTTGGAAACTGCATCCCGGCTCAGCGCTGCCAAACTGGTCACTGTGGTAAAAAACCCGAAGCTCTAGGAAAAGGTTGTTACCAGTAAAGGTGTGAAAGACAGAGGAGAGGAAAAGCTGGGGGAAGGCGACAGTTGCACAAAAATCTTTATTCCTTGGTATTGTTTTTCTCTGTTCCTTTAATTTGCTAATGAAAGCCATTATTAAATAGCAGGGAATGACAGGGAGTAAACGTGTAGTGGGAGTGTTGCCGTGTTGAGTTGTTGCTCTGCTACCTGTTGACAAGTTTGCACTAAGAAGGATCTGGGAATCTCTTGGAGGGCAGAGTTCAGGAATCATGGAGTTCAGTTCCTGTAGTCGTGCTCATAAAAAATAATATACTGTAAGAATTTGTTTAAGTCAATTATATGTGATTAACTGGGGTTTTCCCCTAAGCTTAACTCATAGGTTAATTTCAGCATAAGGCAAAGGTTTTGTTTTTCACAGGCAGCCAGGGGGAATTTTAAATTCCAAGGATTACGGCCAGTATCGTGCCAGAAAGAATCATGGCCAGGATTTGGAGGCACTAGGAATTCCCATGACACAGATAACGTTTCTGCTTTTTGGAGCACAAATGCTGCCTGCAAACAGGAGCTGGGCCCTGGCACTGCCGAATTCCACACCTTTCCCAGCCTATTCCCTGTGGAAAGCCTGGTATCAGTAGGGCCATAACTCCAATAAACCTCTGTCCCTGCTGTCTGATTGCTGGAGGACCGGTCAAGGAATTTAAATAGGTTCCTTTCTCAGGAGAACAAGTGCAAGATCTCAGTCTCAAAACTTAATCCACCAAAGCACAAATAAAAAAACATCCCACGTAAAGGCCAGTATTTTGGAAGTGCTGCTGCGTACGAACATTTCACAGGTTTGGCAATAAGTAATTGCTGTTACCAACTGCTGCAATTAGAAGGCCGGTGTTTCAGGAGCAGCACGCGGGGGGTGTGGAGGGAATGACGCCTTTGTCCCGGTCAGGAATGAGCTGCACGATGGAGAAGGCGCTGGCGGACGCGAGGGCGCTGGTGGAGCGGCTGCGGGAGCACGACAGCGCCGCCGAGGCCCTCATTGAACAGACCACTGCCCTCAACAAGAGGGTCGAGGCCATGAAACAGGTTTGTTTTCCTGTTCTTCCTGCACAGCAGGTGGGCAGCTGCTTGTTGGATTGAGTGGGACTTTCGGTAGAGAACTCCTGGAAAATGTCAAGGCGTCTCCTGACTTTCCATATGGGAGTTCGCCCTGTCAGTTTAACAGAACACAGGATACCTTAATGGGGCTATAAGATAATAAAACTCTGCATGCAGTTCATCCCTGCAAAATTAGTCATGCTACTGATTCCTGGCTTCAGATCAAGAGTATGGAATTTACCTTTCTGTTGGGAGTCAGGATCCACTCACTCGGCTCCGTGTGACTGTTGTACCCACACAGCCTTGTGATTTAAGGGGTTGGGAAGCCACAGTCAATATTGACAGGTTAATACCTTACGGTTTGTCTTCACCACATCTCTATCAGTTTTAAATTATCTCATGGTGAACTTGACCTGCATTAATTGAAGGTTAAATAACTCCCACTACGCAAATCTATGGCCTGAACCCTGTAAGTCAGCAACACCTTCAGGAGTGTGTGTGTGCTTGATACTATTATTTAAAAACAAACATTATCTTGTGGGTTCCAGGCTGACTGACAGTAGAACTGATGCTTTGTGACCTGCTGTGTAATTAATTTACTCAAATGTGTTGTGCCTTGTTGGATGTTTTTGCTAATCAGTACCAAGAAGAAATCCAGGAGCTCAATGAAGTAGCGAGACATCGCCCTCGGTCTACACTGGTCATGGGTATCCAGCAAGAAAACAGACAGATCAGGGAATTGCAACAGGAAAATAAAGGTAAAACAGGAATATTCTCTTTTCAACTTCCATTTTGCACCACTGGAAATACTGAGACTTTTACCATTGATCTTTTTTCAAAACAGAGTTGTAGAAGAAGTTTTTTCTTCTAATCTTAATTTGTCAGTTTAACTGATCATAATACAGTCTTAAAGAGTCCCAATGTCCAACCTCTGGGACTGATTAATAAAAAGAGAGATTTGGGAAAAATTACTTTTTTCAGTCCTTACCTAATGTCCAGGAGGAGATAAATAGAACTTAATTTTGCAATATAGGGATCTGTTTGGAGATGTGTTTTCCCACTGCTAAAAATAACTAATTTAGGAGCAGTCAGAACAAGTTATGCTCTACGTAGAGTAGTAGGATTCCTTCTGGAATTCTGTACACTAGGAATGTACTTTTCCTCCTGGAATACCATAGTTATTCTAACACTTACACTCAAAAAAGGCTTCAATGATCTCGATTCACAGGAGTCTCATGGTCACCCCAGAAGCCATTTGCCCAAAATCCTGTGAGGATTTTATGGTGCAAGGAGAGGGAACGCTCAATTCTGGGTTTCTTTTGGTTTTCTCAAGCTGAAACACTTGTGCATTTTGTTTTGTTTCTTTGTTTGTAACTGAATTTTAAATTCTGTTGGTAGAACTACGCACATCTCTGGAAGAGCATCAGTCTGCCCTGGAGCTCATCATGAGCAAGTACAGAGAGCAGATGTTTAGGTTGCTTATGGCAAGCAAAAAAGATGATCCAAATATAATAACCAAGTTAAAAGAGCAACATTCCAAGGTAATGACTTCATTGGGGTTTTGCCTTTTTTTTTTTTTTTTTTTTAATTTAGTTAATACTTAGTAGTGGATCAGCTCAAAGCTTTGTCTCTGTTTTTGTATCATTACACTACTAACAAATCCCAATTTTTATAATCCAATCCATGCAACACAAACAGGAAACTTGATCAGTTGAGTAAATCAACCTTACCAGCTTCTAACTTATTGAACCTTTTAACAAGTAACTTCATTACTGTATCCACTTAATTGACTTCTGTTTTGCTTTGATCTTTAAGGCAACTGTCCTATTGTACTGCCAGATCTCAGCCTTTTAGACTGGCTTTACCTTCATGCTCTTGACTCCAACAAGCAGTTAGTAAACCTGTGCTTCCTAGGAAGAACAAGCTTTTTAAATTTAATAGTCAAACATTTTTACCCCAAATATCATAGATTTGAAAAGCTATTTTAAAAGCCCTTTGGAATATTGAATAACTGAACATACAGTTCTGTTTCCTGCTCCATCCGTGGTTCTTGTGTCAGTACTGAGCAGGATTGCTAAGGTCACTAACAGACTAAACAGGAGCTTTCTGACAAACTGCTATATTACCTTTTAAATGACACAGAATCATTAGAGCAATGCAAGTGTGTAGACAGTGTTTAATAATCTTTGGCCTCGGGTAACTTAAGCCTCAGGAATACAACACAGGAAGGTAAAATTATATCCATCCTCAAATAGACTTTGAAATTTCATTTAGGAGCACTTCAATGGATTAAAGGCTTGGGGAAAAAGAAGAAAAAAGGAAAAACTAATATCACACATTATTATTGAAACAAGTAACCCTTGTGTGGGTGTGCTGTTTGACTTTGCTCAGCTGAAACAAGGCCTGAAAATGTGTGTGGCTCCACCCAAGGTGCACAAAAGACAGAAGAACAATACACACGTTGTAGATGTTTGAGGCTTTCACTTTCATTGCATCCTTTGCTGTTACACCATCCAAGCTTTTTTCCAGGCAGAACCTGACGGTTTTAATACCTGATCCAACATCAGTGACCTTGGAACAGATCCACAGCCATATTGATCCAGAGGCCACATAAGCTGGGAAAATAGGAAGCAGGGAGGAGAGCAGTGTATCTGAAACCCACAGGCCTTCTCAAGGGCACATCCTTGCCTGACCACAGCTTCCTGTCAAGCTAAATTTGGTTTTTCTTTGAAAAAAACATTTCATGCCATCACCTGCACTGGAAACTGAGAAAATAAAGATTTACAGCAAGTTCTTCCCTCCCCCTCCTGTTGTGAGTGGGCATTTCAGGAGTAAACAGCTCCATTATGGCTTGGGCAGTTGGAATGGCACAGAGGAAAGGGCTGATGTGCATTTTAGTAAAGGCCATTAGGTTTGGTCAGACAGAGCTCCCACATCTGGAATGAAGCTCAATCTGGTAGTGAAAGACAAGCTGGTCACTGGCAGCTCTGTGGGGCTCCCAGCAAACTCATCATTTAAAGGTGGGATTTAGCTTTGTCCTTCATTTCAGCCCTTCTGCCCTGCTTTTCCCAACATGATCTAGTAACTATTGTGAATTGTGCCAAAGGCCAGGTCAGACAGAACTGGCATCTTAACAAGTGAGTAAAAGGCAGTGCAAGATAAAAGTTTCTGGAAACACTGTCACAGTCCCTGGCTTAGCTGAGCAGCAGTGGATACCAGAGGGGGCACAGGCACTGCAGGGAAAGGCAGCAGTGACCCTTTCCATGTTTCCTGAACCCCTGAAGTCCTGATCCCAGATAAACTGGAATTGGAGGTGGATTAAAGCTGAAGTATCTAAAAAAAGAGTGAAGGACAGATGTGAGTTTCCTAATGTATGACCCCTGCACCCAGTGTTTGTAAGAGAGAAATGCCTGTCCATGGGCTGGTCCTGGAGATCAGGTTTCAACCTGGGAAGAATGTCACCTCCCCAGCTGCTCTCACAGTTGTTGTTTTGCATGTCCCAAATGAGACACATCAATTCCTGCTACACAGGAAGGCCTTGTCAGGGCAAGCACCACGCTGACTTGTAGCCATTTGGAGACTGGGCAGGACACAGTCAAGTTCATATGGAATTCTGTTAATCAGAATTGTCCCTGTGTGACAAACCAGATGGATTTAAATAAGCAGGATCACTGTGGCCATTTACACTATAAAGTACAGTGTAAATTTTCCAATTTACATCAAATTATCACAGCAGTCAAAATGCATTTTGTTAAATGTCTTACTGACTTAATATATTGCTGTTTGTGTCTCAGGACCTGCAAGTGCACGTGGACCAAATCACAGAGATGGCAGCAGTAATGAGAAGAGCCATTGAGATCGATGAAAAGCAGGGCTGCAAGGAGCAGGAACGCATCACTCAGCTGGAGGTGAGGCTGGAATCATCCATGGCACAGGGAGCAAGGGAGGGAATGTCTGTGGAGTCACTGTACCAGTTGCTCCCTTGCAGGAGGAGTGTCAGTACCCGTTCCCCACTCCAGCATTCTCTCCCTGGGGGGTGCAGAGGGGATCAGAACCTGATGTTCTCACTTGCAGAAGATAACACAGCACTGACTGTAAAACAGGGGTTTAACTCTTTTCCTTTAGTTATTCATGTAACTCCCATGGTTTCTTTCTGGAGTCCCATTAAATGCCTTTTTCTTCCTCCGGTTTTAGCAAGAAAACAAAGGCCTGAGAGAAATCCTTCAAATCACTAGAGAATCCTTTCTGAACCTCAAGAAAGAGGATGAATCAGAGAGCACCTCCCTGTCAGGATTAGTGACAAGCAGTGATTTGAGCCTGAGGAAAAGCTAAGGACTGTGGGAGCCAGGAAGCCTCAATTGCACACTTTACCAATGGAGTATCAGGGCTCACTGGTCAAGCACTTGTTACCAAATAGGGCACCAGCAAGAGAACGTGTCAGACTCCAGCTCAGTGGCTTTTTATACAGTGTAAACCCAATTGAACTGGTATTCTACAAACCCCCCAGGGGCAGAGGCATTGCCATGGATCTAACTCCACTAGGAAATGGATTTATGCACTTGCTGAATTGAGAATTCTATTTATAGGAAGTAATTTTACAGGTAAAAGGTGAGATTTCAAATAATTTATATAAATTATTGCTCATGCAAAGTTTCAGTGCAACTATCATATAATAAAAGGTAAGATTTTGAGTCCAATCTCTGGCTAAAAGGTACTGACTTATGAATATGCTTTGGGCATGATACTATATTTTTCCCTTTTGTTTCTTTTTAACAAATCCTCATTTTACCACAAACTTGTTTGATGGCAAGGGCACACAGGCAGAAGAAGCCACATTAGTCCCAGCTATTCCTTCTCCACTTTCCTGCCTAAACTTCCTAACTGGGAAGTAGGAACTGGAAGGCACCCAAGCAGTGGCAGTAGAAAGGTGGGTGGGGGAAGGAGCTCTATGCAATTAATACTCTGAATCTTCCTTTCTTCAGTACTAACTAGTCATCAAAAGGCTTTCAAGGAGAGTTAAACAGTGAAAGCTTCCAACCACAGAAAACTGTGGAATTACAGCTGCCACCCACAGCTGAACATTTGGGCTGGTCAATGACTCACTGAAATCACCCACCACTTAGGACAGTTTGGTTTTCAGTGACAATAAGGCAGAAGGAGCTGAGCATCCAGTACTTCCAAGTGTGCCAGCTTAAATACAACTTCCCAGGCCTCAGCACAGCTTCCCTGGGCTCATGGAAAACATTCCACAGGTCTAAAGGGGAACTGTCTGTAGCTCCACTGCTGCCCCCATCCCATAGTGCTTTTAAGAGGAAAAGAGTGAGAAAGGAGGGTTGAGCAGAGACAATAAATGCTTGTTTTCAATTAACCATTTAAATTTTAATTAATACATGTGCTGAAAGGGCAAAAATCAGCTCATTTTCACAGCATTTTTTATAAAGGAGAAACTGCTGCTTCTCTTTCCAGAGCACCTTGGCTTGTTTTTAGGCTTAAGAATACACCGAGGACATTCACATGCATGGAAACAGAGTTAGAACCATCTCCAAACTTGCTAAAGCTCCAAGGGGAATTTTTGGGGGGAACATTTGAGCTCAACACAAAATATTTTTGCCTGCTGTTATTATCTGTAAAACCTTACCAGTGCTTCTTTAATTTTGCATTTCTGCTGTGGCTTGCCAGAAGCAACATCATCTTTTCACTGGAATGTTCTGTTCTTGCAAACCTATGAGAAATTTTGAGTTCAGCTGGTGAAGTTCCTGTTTCTAGAAGCATCTTTTCAGCCATTGACTGGTGTCAGAGACATTTCTACCCCTTTGGTGCTGATTGCAGCTTCATGGCTGAGTTATGGTTTGGCTTTTGACTACAGGGAAGGGTTGTTGGTCTGGGGCAGTGTTTCAAGGTTGCTCTATTATGAAATAATGCTTGATTAGTGTTTATTTTTGTAAATTTAAAAAGAAGTGACTTAATTTATCTCCTCCCAGTCTTCGCATTTGATATGTCTCCCCTTTCATTCTCCTGCCCTGATCACTTTAGGATTTTACAGAGCCTTCACAGTGTGTGGAGTGACTATTTTTCATTGCATACCTGTTATTTTTGTAATGCAAGCTTGAAAAGAATTTATGGCTAGAATTGTGTACTGTACAGTAAACTTATTTTATCAATAAATTTGACTGAAAATACAGGTGTTCTCATGACTAAAGGACCATGGGAAAGGAAGGAATGTGACCACAAGAGGAGGTATTGGTGTGTCCTTGTGATGTGCCAGGTGGGAGCCAGTGTGGCCTTGGTGTCTGAGAACACCATTACTTCCATGTGCAAGAACAACTCACCTCAACAGAGAGAAGGAAAAACATGAACCAGGGAGAGAAACACTTTCAGTCCTGAAGGAAAAAAGCAAGAATAGAGTACTACTGTAGGAGGCAGCTGCTGTTTGCCTCACCAGGAATTTAACAGGTGGCATATGATGAGTCAGTTAAAAAATGGTTTAGGATATTCCTGAGCTTTTTTGCTTCCTGCAGTGTGCATGGAAGTACAAAGCCTTGCAGGTTCATCCAGAGCCAGCTGAGTGCTGAGGGCCTGAGAGCAATAAAGTCAGTATCACAAACACCAAGCATCTGTTGGACAAACAGAAGTGTTATTGGAGCTATTGTTCCTAGAGCAAACCCAGCACCAAACCTACTAATCCAAGGTGTGGGACGGGACAACCAGATGCACCTTGGCAACATTCCAGGAGGTAGGGACATACCAATGCATCCCAGGCCTGAATTGGAACACACTGACCTCACACAACACTCACCTTCTGTAGGATATTTACTTCCCAGAAGTAAATCCTAGGATAGTTTGGGTTGGAAGGGACCTTAAAGATTGTCCTGTGCGTTTGAGGCAGGACCGGAGCACAGCAGGATCCAGGATGGCTCCACAAGCTCTCCCATGATGGGAGTGTTGCAGCACAGGGCAGCCAAGGCTGCAGGAAACTCCACAGAGGCAGCCATCCCGGCAGGATTCTCTCCATCAGCAGGAAACAGAACATCATCATAGCCTGGGAATCTTCAAAACTTGATTTCACAGGGGAATCACTATCTACAAGAACATCTTTTAGATATAAATTCCTCAGGAGCACCAGAGAGCACTGTTTTAAGCAAGATAAACTGGAAGGTGACACAGCAAGGCAGTAAATGCTTCCAAGGAGAGATTCTGCAGTCAGAACACAGGGATGGCAGGGTAGGATCCAGTTTTCCTTTTGCCTTGGAAATTACCTCTCCAACACCACAGTGGATCAGTTTGTGGATTCTGATTATCACCACTGGCACTCACAGAATAGACAAGAAAATTCCTGTACCACTTCTTAGCAGAATTAGAAAAAAAGACAGAATCTCCCGAGGCAGGATCTCAGAGAGTTCAAAGCCCACTTCTGCCAAAGAATTTCTACCTGATCTTGCAGATTAGTTTTCAGGCAAGAAGGGGATGACAACCGTTCCTTTGTTCTCTAGAACAAAGCTATGCCAAAAAAAAGCCTCTTTGGACCATGTACTTCCCTCAGTGGCTTCCCAGAGAACATTCCATGCTCCAGCCGCCGGGTGTCACTGCAGCTCCAGCCGGTCTGTGGGACAGGTCAGCCAAGCTCCCCCACCTCATCCCTTGGGAAGAGGAAATTTTCAAAGCAAACCATCCCTACAAGGCAGAGGCTGCACTGCAAAAGCACCACTGAATTCAAAGAGACCCCTTTAGTTCCAATATTCTTTCAAAAGACATCTTTATTATAAAAGGTATAGAAAATTAGAGTTAAACTTGTTTCTTGCACAATGTTAATCACAGCAGTTATAAAAAACCCACCAAGGTAAACATGTTTAAGAGCATTTCTATACCACAGAAGTGTTTGCTACTTGCCATCACACAGGGCAGACATGCTCAGGATCAGGGCAGTGAGGGCAGGCAGAGACCCAGGGAAGAGCTCCTCCTTTACCCCACACAACAGCACAGGCAAACAAGACCCAAACTGCAGGATTTCAGCCTTGCTTTGATGTTCCAGCTCCAAGCAATCACAGGATTTGTCTCTCTACACATCACAAGAGTTCACCTCAGATACTGTGTCACTGAGCTTTCACTCCTTGAACAAAAGTTCTTTCAAAGTCATTAATTCCTTTCTGTTGCCAGGGTGTTTTAGCTTTCAACTAAGTTCCCAGAGAAAGTTCTTGTGCCAGTTTCCTTAGAAAGAGCTGTTTCTTACATACTTACTACCCAAAATTTAAAGTGGTGGCTGAGAACTTCCCTCGTGGAGGGAATTCCCTCATGGAGGTTCCACACAGGAAGCTGAGCAGCCACTCACCTTCACACAGGGACAGTGCACTTGGCTGCCCTCACTAAAGCCCCAAAAACAGGGAGAAGAAGGAAGAGTCACCATAACCTGTATCAAGATACAGGATGCAAGACTTCAGCCATCCTTGGTTTTGTTTTTAGGGAAGAGAATAAAGCCACCACACAAGATCCCAATCCTCCACTGGACACAACAGTGGTCCCTCATCTCTTTTTATACCACATTCTGCTTTGGGCAGATGCAATTCCAATAGGTAAGGAACACATTCAGTCAGAAAGGACCCTAGTCAGTATTTTGCTAGCTGAATGTTGTTTTCACCCCTTAAAGGCAAAATTAAAAGATGATTAAAAATAAATAGTTAGTGTTTTAGCCAACTCCAGGGAAAAAAATTGCCATTGGCTACAGAGAGCTTTTTTAGTTTTTCTATTATGACAGCACCATCAAAAAAAAGAGATTATGCCAGAGCAGAAACAAGACACAGGGAGACAAACCTCGTGTTCTCTTAGCAGTCATCTCTGCACAGAGACCAGATGACCAGATTGCTACAGAACCACCCAAAAGCCAGGGAGACAAGTCTTCTTGTCTCAGGTCCACTTCCCGAGCCCAGAACGCACACATACAACAGTTAACTCAGTGCAGTTTAAATTCAAGTCACTTAGTCCAGCTTGCAAGGTTTAGTAACACTTCTTGGAAACAACTGTGTCTGCAGCCACACATCTTGTACCTGTATGAGAAGGTGATGCTTCAGTTCCTGCTGGAACTCCTTCTGGGAATGGTCCTTGTCTCTCCGGACAGACTCAGGAGTGACCAGGCAGTGCCTCAGCAGTGGTTTCCACTTGCCAGGGAACAACCAGCATGGTCCAGGTTACTTTCTAAGGGCTGTTGATACTTCCCATACCTAAACAGCAAACTAGACCCCCACGAGATCAACCCCTGTCCTGGACCACGAGCACAAGATCCTGCAGCTGCACACAAGCACGTTACAGCAAGACTCACAAAACAGCATGTAGTGTACTGACAGAGAACTGCTCTTCCAAGCTGGACAAATATGATCCTCTTATTCAGCAGGATAAATTAGCAGTGGTAAATCCTGCACCACTGGCTGGTTATCACCTCACCATTCCAAGATCCTTCCCCTCCGTTCCCACCAGTTATTTGGCAAGTTACAGAAGCAATGGAGTTCTTTCCCCAGCTGGCTGGTCTTTCTGAAAGAACTCTTTGATGTGCAGCAGCTTGCTGTGGATCCTCTCTCTCAGGGGAGGGATGTGATGGCTGGGGTCTAAAACATTGGTGCTTCTACGCTCCCTTTCCCGCTTCCAGGTGAGATAGGGATGTGGTGGGAAGGGCACTTCACTCCTCTCCCGGCGGAGCTGCACGGTCACCCCACTGAGGGCCAGCATTGCCCATACTGACAGGATAATGAAGTCTGAAAAAGAAGAAAACACATTCCTACACCAAAGCAGAACATTTCCTACACACAAACACTGAACAAGTTCAGTGACAGAGAGGAATGAAGTGTCCTCTCCACATCCCCACATGCCTGGAGTAATTCCATGAAAGGTGCCAGCCCGAGCCTGAACAGCACCTTTCCCCAGGGCCTTTGTCACATAACACACAAAGGCTCGTGCCTTTGAGTCTACTAGAATTTCTCATGTGGGTGTTGAGCCTCCCACCGTGTTCTCCTTCCATCCTTCCTGCCCTCACTCACTGTTTACAACAGAACCAGTGATTCTTTTTTAAAAAAAACAAGGAAGCCTCAGGAGGACTCACCATTCCTTTGAAAAGGCACATTGGTGTAAGCTCTGTTGAAGTAATTGTTGAGGACCCTCCTGAGCAGGTCTAGGGTGATGTAAGCAAGACTTGTGTAGACGTAACAAGCAACAGCCAGGACCACTGTGTAAGAGCCCACTATTCCAGAGGCCAGGATGTTCAGCTAGAGGGGAGAAATAACACAGCTTTAGGAGACTGATAAACACTCTTTATTCCCCTCCTCCTTAAGACAGTAGAATCATGGAATCACAGAATGGTTTGGGCTGGAAGGGACTTAAAGATCATCCAGTTCCACCCCCCTGCCATGGGCAGGGACACCTTCCACTATCCCAGGTTGCTCAGAGCCCCATCCAACCTGGCCTTGGACACTTCCAGGGATGGGGCAGCCACAGCTTCTCTGGGCAAGTATTTTGTACTTTTTATCAGTTCTTCTGTGAGCAATTGGCTGCACACACTTGATATCCAGCCACCCTGTTAGGACTGCAGAAGTCAACTAAATGCTCATATTAGGAGGTGCTGTGCACAACATTACAAGGAATTATTCCTTTGCTTATGGACCATTCAGCACAAGTAGGGAACAGGAACTGCCTGGAGCTGGTCCTGCCCTGAGCTTCATGAAGCTGTTAAGTTTTCTGACACCCCTTCCTCTCTTTGGAGGTGAGAGCACAGATTACTTACAATTCTTGGGCAGCCAACAAAAAGCACTGGAACCATCAAGGCTACAGAAGTAAAGGTCACCCAGAACACCACATCATCACGGAAGACCCTGTAGTCTCCTGCAAAGACACCACATTTACCAGTTAGTAAAACATTTCCTTTCTGCAAGTGTTTGGGGGTGAGATTTTTTTACCTAAAAAATCTGCAAGTTCAGAAATACCTGGAGTACACTACTGAAAAGCTCAGCTTTTGAGCTCAAATGCTGCCTATTCAATACAGATTGGAACAGTTAGACTGTCCCAGTTGAGCACAGCTCCTGTACTCTGAGTTGGGACAGCAGATCTTGTCCCTGAAACAAAGATTTTTCATGAGATACACGTTACTCATCTGGTAAGAAAGAAAAGTACCAGAGTACTGCTGCCCAATACATTTTGTTGCCTATAAGAGGTTTCTAAGCTAAAAACCTGCATCTGTTTAAGTTTTACTCCAGAGTAAAGTGCAGCCACCACAACAACAAAAAAGCAATAAATTCTTCTGGCTTTAGGAAGAGTAAGTCCCTGAAACACTTCTTTGCTTGCCCTGCTTTCTAAGGCCTGTCAATTCACCAGAGGGGAGCAGCTGATCCCCAACTGAGTCACTGTTCCACTTGAATGGAGACCAGACAGGGACTGCATGGATTATTACAGAATCATGGCTTGAGTCAAACATAGATGACTGGAGAACGAAAAACTGTCCCACCAAGGGATCTTAAGAGTTTGTGATTTAAAATTACAATAGAGAAAGTGTAGCTGATGCTGTGATGTCCTAGAGGGACTCCAGCTCAGTAGACTTGCTTGCTTTGAAGTGATTTGTCTCTATTGTTTCTCTTAACAAAGTCTTTTTAAAGGCCCTGATGACATCGGTCCAGCTGCAAATGCAAGTTTGACTCTTACAGTGCAGTGTTCCCAGAGCCCTGCACTGTGTGGGGAAAGGTAACAGCAAGAGCTTAATTCATGAGGCCTTTATGCCTCAAGCCTCCAAATTAGACTGGGACTTGCTCTGGACAGAGAACAAGACAAATGCCTGCCTGGAGCAGAGCTGGTGTCACAGAGATGACACAGCTTAAGTAGGAAGAGCCTCAATGAGCTGTCTGCAGAATGAGCAGTTTCACTTTCCCCAAGTAGTTTTAATGACAGCACAATTTAAAGAAGGCTTTGGGTACAGCTCTATTCCTCCCAGCACTGGAAGGGGAAAGTTAAACATCACACTAAGATAAACCACCCTGGAGCCTGGCAGTGTCCCTGTAACACAGCAGGAACACAACACCCAGCCCCCAGCTCTTTGCAACAGAGTATTTCAGTGCATACCTAGGGGAGTAAAGAACAGCGTGGAGGAGAAAAGAAATCCCAGCACAACTCCAACAACCAACATACAGAGCAGGACAGAGCCAAATCTCCACCAGCTCCCAACCAAGAGCAGGCCTCCAACAACTCCAGCTACTGCCGTCAGAATGAGACGCACTGCAAGAGAAAAGAGGGAATTCCAACATTCTGGGAACTTCAGTCACTGCAGGAACATGTTCATCAGCTTTACTGCAACAAGCCAAACAAGTGTGTAAGTAAGTTTTCATTAGGTAACAAACAAGAACATCAGACTTTGCTTCCTGCAGAGCGGCAGAGGGCTGGAACGGGAGCCTTGGTTCTATGTACTTCAGCATCTCGAGTTCTCAGGGCAGTTAAAGTTGCTACAGCTACTGCACATGTATCAAAAGAGTAATTATAGGAGGTAGGACAGACAAAAATAACCAGTTCTGGCTAGTCCAACAAACTGAGTGCAGACCTTCTACTTCCATTTTACAGACGAAATCTGTGCTTGATTCTACCCTTTGTGAAAGAAACAGGAGGAAGTCTGTTCCAAAAACCTGTATCTTCTTTGGATAGATAATAAAATTTGTCTTTTATGGTTGCAGATATTAATTCTCCATCCCCTGGATACTGGAAGCAACACTCACTGTACTGCATATTCAGCTATTATGGCAGTCAGAGGTCAGTTCAAGGAACCCAGGTATTGCCCTCCTTGTCCTTCCCAGTAAAGTGAGATTTTACCTGAGGGATTCATAACAATGATACTTGGGGAAGAGCAGGGAATATCCTGACCATGTACTCACCATCATAACCAAGGCCAGTTACCCTTGTAATGAACACAAAGAAGAAGAATGCTGCGACTATGAAGCCCATGAAGAATAAGTCTAAAGAAAAAGGAATAAATATTTAGTAACCTTCATACCAAGCCCACTTGATTACAACTTCATCTTCCTACAGGGAAGGAACATATCAGCTCACTGACAGAAGCACAGAAGGAAAGCCTAACATTTTTTTGCCCTGAAAAGGGGTGTCCTCAAGCCCTTCAAATAGTCAGAAATTACATATTTATATCTATATTGCTCAGCATGCAACCTAGTTCTACAGTTCTATTCTTTGCTGCTCACTCTGCTCAGATCCTATAAAATCCGAGCAGTGGACCCAAGTGGCATGGAATTACTAACAAGTGAATCTTGGCAGTAACACCACCATTCTAAGTTACACCAAGTTACATTTATGAAATTCCAACCAGATTTATGAGATGAGAAAAAGCAAACACTCAGTACCTATCTTCCAAAATCTGTGTCCAAAAAAGCAGATGAAGAGACCAAGAACAGCAAAAACAGTGAAGAACACTTTGGTGGAGAGTTTACCTGCAAGGAGAGAAAGAGGGTTACTACAGCATCCCACCTTGTAGTCCCAACAATGAGACTAAGGTCAGGTCAGGCTGCTGTCACAAAGGAACTGACAACTTCCAGCTGCCACTATCAGACACCCCATGTGAGCAGATCTGCAGTCCTGAACTAACACTTGTCCTAGTAGGATCTCCAACAGAATATTGAAACAGTTCCAGACTGATTAAGACATCAAGAGCTTCCTCCTTATTCAAGGGGACTGAAGTTTCTGTAACAGTTAGGTGGCTGTGGCTTGTTTATAATAGATACAGCTTTGCCTGAAAATTCTCTGCTCGGCTTTAAAAAACCTGACATCCAACCACCTATAAAAATCAGTGCCATGGGATTAGTGACCCAGGCAGCAGCTACTGCCTTCTGCACTGCAGCCTTCGCACCATAATCTGCCTCCAACAGATTTTCTATGCCAAGAAAAGGGATCATCAGCAACCCAGCAGAGCTCAGCTCTGTCTTCCAGGTAAAAAACTTGTATTTAACCTGTTTGAAGAAGTAAACCACATCTTCCATGTAGTCTGAGTTGAAGAAGTTTAGCCTAGGTAATTTGTCTCATGTTGTCATAAGACAACAAGGAGTTGGACACCAGTCACTTGTGTTGCAGCATAAAAAGGAAATTATTAGAACGAATCTTGCTTTATGAACTAAATTCTACTCATAATTTATGTCCCTTCTGCAGTCATAATGGGAATGGCTGCTTTGCTGTTTCTGCTCAAATTCCATCTTACAAAATTTTGTAAAAAGTAGCATGACTTTGTAGTCATTCCACTAGTGCTGACATTATGCTTATTTTATGTGGCTATCTACCTTCAAAATATCTGTAGGTTACTGATTCCTGTTAGCACCAGTCAGAAAAATCAGGCTGGACCCTAATCTAGTTTGTGTTTTATTAGCTTAGCTTCACACCCAGCATCTACAAGTGATTTAAGATTATGCATCCAGTCCTAATGAAAAAACCTGGAGTGGCACTACAGAGCTGAAACTTACATTTGCAAGCCACATATTAAGTTTCCATGAAGTTAAACCTTCAATTGCTAATAGTTCTCAGTCTTATTTCAACCAAGGAGCAGATTTGATCCCCAAATAACAAAAGCACCATTCAGCACACTGAAGCACAACAAGCTTTAGGTGAGCTGGCCAGGGACACACAAGTCCCAACTTACTGAGAGAAGAGCAGTTATCCACCAGGTCAGCAAAGCTGCAGGCATATGTATGCACAGGTATGTAGGCAGCAGAACTGTTCCAAAGGGGATCCCACACTATGACATTGTAGATCACACCTTGTCCAGGAAGTGAGGAAAAGTAGATGTTGGTCTTGTCGTCAGTTGTCAGAGTAAGCATCTGGAACAGTACAGAATATTTGTGTTGCATTAAGGGCTCACAGGACAGGCTCCACCTCTTCCAGCACTACTCTGTTTCCTGAACGGGGAGAAGATCCTTCTACACCTTTGAGGTCACAGCTCAAGTTCCCTGCCAGTCAACTGACCCAGGCAAGGCTGCCGTTCTCCTCCCTAGCAGGGCCAGGGACAATACTGATGTCACCGCTCCAGGCAGATGAGCACAGGGGAGGGGAAACACAGCACCAGTGCCACACGCCTGGCACACCAGTGCTTCAGACCCACCTTAATGCCATTGGCCTTGATACTTTGCACCTCAGACATCTTCCTTATGTGGCTCATGAGCACCATCTCGGACAGGTCCCCCTCTGGCAGGAAGTACTGGTAGACGTCGTAGTGCAGCCGCCACCGGGAGCTCTGACCCGTCCCCGAGTCACAGGACGGTGGGTTTGCCCCTCTGCAAACACAAACACATCAGCCACGCGCCCAGCACAAGCCCCCACACCTTAACATTAGTTTCCAGAAGTTTCCTGTTCCGTGGTTTGTGGTTTTCACTCTTTCAAAGTCAGCAGTAGCAGCAGCTAACTCAAGGCTGGGCTGTAAATGTTTGTGAGCACAGCAGAAGCACCCGACACAGGCAGTGTCTGTGTTGGTACCTGCCTTGACACACACAGAGGCTTCCTATGAATTGCCACAACAAACCAGCACAACAATTCCAAGAGGTCACAAAGACCACACCACCACTGTTTGTTTCTCCATGCAGTTCTGAACACAGTCTTCCCCATTCCCTGCCTATCAGCCAGGATACCAGGCACCATTCAAAAAACAATGGGGTTTAACTTGAAGTCTCAAGTTAAACAAAACTCTGGTCATTATCATGCTTCAGTACCAGTAAAAAAGTAAAATTGGCTATAACACACAATTGCTCCTCAAACAGATTAAGTCATTATGAGGAATGGGAAGATCCAGTATTTGCTGGCTGCTTACACTTCTGAAGTTGCATAACCTCTCCTACAAGATGCAACTGTCAATTTTTACCTCTCCCCCTCCTCCTTTTCCCCATTTACACTTGTTGCAGCAAATAAGATTTCTGCCAGGAACGGGATGGTTCAGCCGTTTTGGTACAATCTTATTTCAGCATCCTGGCCAAACAGAGCACAAAAGGTCCTGCTCAGTGCACTGAAGTTTTTCACACACCTGGTATATCCCAAGTTTGCAGGAGCAAACTTGATGTGTGTATCAACCACTGTATAGTCCAGGTAAATATTTGGATCCACTTCCAAGTCAAACTCTAGGTTGCAGCCTCCAGGAATAGGATCTAGAAGACAAAAGATAACTTTTTTGCACTTGCAGTCACAGGAGATGGTCAGGTTCTGGCCCTGCACACGTTGTTTCACTGCAGTCTAAGTCCTGACACGTATGAGGTGGCTCCGATGACTGGAGTATTGGAATGGAAGGATGCAGGTTCCTTAGGACAGGCAGGGAGATGAGAGGGTGTCTCCTCCTATGCCAACAACCAGCTGGAACACCTGAAGCTCTGCCAGGGCATGGATGAGGAGCCAACTGAGTTTACAGGATTCAAGAGAGGGCAGGGACAAGGTGACATTATAGTGGGGGTCTGCTACAGGCTGCCTGACCAGGCCAAGTGGATGAGAGCCCTGGTCCCTGTGAGGTTCTTCAACCACTCTGATATCTGTTAGAGGAACAACACAGCAGTGCATAAGCAATCCAGGAGATTCCTGGAGCACAGTGATGAAAACTTCCTTCTCCAAGTGATACAGGAGCCAGCGAGGAGGGGCACTGTGCTGGACCTTGTTCTCACCAACAAAGAGATGGGTTAGATGGCTCTAACCCATCCCAATGTAAGAAGGATGTTGCAGAAGGATGTCCTGTTGCAGCAAGTCCAAAGGAGAGCCAGGAAGATGATCAGAGGGCTGTAGCACCTCTCCTATGAGGACAGGCTGAGAGAGTTGGAGTTGTTCGGCCTGGAAAAGGCTTCAGGGTGACCTCATTGTGGCCTTCCAGTACTTAAAGGGGGTCTAAAATAAAGCTGGAGAGGGCCTCTTTACAAGGACATGTGGTGATAGGACAAAGGGGAAAGGCTCTAAGCTGGAGTGTTTAGATATGAGCAAGAAATTTTTCCCTGTGAGGGCAACAAGACACTGGCACAGGTTGTCCAGAGAAGCTGTGGCTGCCCCATCCCTGGAACTGTTCAAGGCCAGGTTGGATGGGGCTCTCAGCAACCTGGGATAGTGGAAGGTGTCCCTGCCCGTGGCAGGGGGTTGGAATCAGATGGTCTTTAAGGTCCTTTCCAACCAAAACAAATCTGTGATTCCAGGACACGCACAACAGTTTTCTGCTCTAAGTCAGAAGTCATGGCAAGACCACAGACCATACACATCCTATACACAGCTCACAGTTCTGCAGTGACAACGAACTTTTCCAGCCCACTTCAAAAAAATTTCTGGCACCTCCGTCAAATTTCCACCACATAAGACCATCACCTCTGAAAGGCCAACACCTCACAAATTACTTGTACTAATCAGAGCTGGCATCCCTCCACAAGGAATGAGAACATACCTTTCTCCATGTAGGGAATAGAGATGGCTGTGCTGAGCACCTGCCCAGCATCCAGGGACCGGAGGTACCACGTACACACGGTCTGCTGAGGTCGAAGGATGGACACCAGCCCTTTGTCCACTCCAATTCCTGAGCTGTTCACAGATGGAGTCTGGACAGAAAGAAATTATATAAACAAGAAAATTGCAGAGAAATCAGCTTGTTAAAGTCTAGCTATGGATTCAGCAGTAGAAGTGTAAAAGGACTTGAATATCACTCACAAAATGTTGTGAGATGACATCGAAGCAGGATTCTGGGAATCAGTCCAGGAGCACCTCACTGTCTCCACCAGAATGGAGATAACTGTATAACAGCTGGCTTAACACCAGCCATGCCAGGTGTGTTTGGGGCTAGTTCACCTACTGACCCAATCCTCACCACCATCCCTTCCAGAACCAGGACTCCTGAGGAAAGATCAGGCTGCAATGGCAAAGTCACACTCACATGGCTGGAATGACCAACAGAGTCAAACCATGACACCTACAGGCACATTATTTTCCAGCATTCAAAGTGTGCCTTTGTCCCAGGCAGCCACAGTTACCTGAGGCAACACTGAGGAATACTTATATTGTTGTCTAGAAGAAGCAGCCTTCACTGGAGAACTATGCAGGAAATTCTCCATGTGTCACCAAAGGAGAACTAGATTCAGGATAAGGAGCTGGGGTAACAAGACATTCTATCTGTAGTGGCCAAATCCAAGCCATGTAAACAGCAGACAACAAAACATCCCTCAGTGACCACGTCCAAAGGCATCTGGCAAACACTTACACCAATCTGTTTTGAATCTGACCAGCTGATGGACAGTAGCCAGTAGTCATATGGCAAAAGTATCACTTCCACCAAATAAAGAGCTTTGAAACATTTGAGCCAGCTCTGAAATTCCTTTATCATTCAGTCCTTCAAAACAGCAGCTACGACACATAAGTACAAGAAAGGATTTCTGAAGCTACAATAATACTGTCCAAGAGCCACACAGGTAAGATGCTCATAGTATTTATACACCTTCAGCTCAACAGTCCTACATGTACCAGAGCCAAGTCCTTTGTGGAAGGAAAAGCAGCACTTAAGAACAGAAGTAACACTCTTACCTTATCAAAGGATATCACCACATCACTCTGCTGGGCATGCACTTGAAAAACAACCACGGTCACGTTGCTCACGATGTTCCTGATCACAGCTTCCACCGGGTTGGTCTGGTTAAGCAGCACATTCCTGAATTTCCCCAAGGAGAGCTCAAGAAGACCTGCATCACACAAAAAAGGAAGACACTTCTTTTTTGTCCAGAAGGAAGCAAATACCAGGGGGAGGCTGGAAGTTCCCAGCAGCCCAATATTAGTCAGCTGGGAGCAGAGCAGGATGTTGCTCCTCTTTCCCTGCAGGGAAGCAAGGATGTAGCAAGGAGGCAGAGACTGCTATGCACAGGGGTGTATCCACAGGGACAGGTACTGGCAGGGAACCCACCCCATGGCCCTCACCTAAACACATGGACAAGGCTTCCTGCCAGGAGCTCAGGATTTGATACAGCTGAGCTCACCAGCAACGGGCACCAGCTGCAGCCATCCAGGCAGTAACCCCCCAAGGAGACAATAAGGAAGGATGCTGAGGGCTGCCTGATCTCTGACAAATACGAGTGAGTATGTCCATATTTACCAGCCAACTTGCACAACATCCATTAGAGCTCCTGAGTGAATTCCCATGGACCATGAGAATTGGAGTCAACTTCCAGAACACAGGGTCAACACATGTAGTTTACACATGTACACTTACTCGCTTTTAGCAATTTCACGTTTTTTGCTCCCAAACTATTTTTAACCGCTAAGATTGTAGGATCCCAATTTCTGTATCTATAAATCTGACTGATTTTCTCCAGACCATTTCTTCTTATGATGAGCACAGCCCTGTGATCCACTGCCATTTTAATCTAAAGAGAACCACATGACCCCGGATATAAGATCTTTGAGAATCAGCTTTGGCTTGTCATTCAAGTCCTGCAAGCAAGCCTGGCTTCTCCCTGTGCTGGGAGACAGGGAATGTCAAAGGGGAGGAAAAAGATGCAGCCACACAGAAACCACAAGGTTCTTTTTGGTTGGTGCTTGGCATCCTTGGTCAGCTTCTTGGCCTCTTGATGATCTGTCAATAGAGGTGAGCTCCTACTCACATCTCACAGTGAAGGAAAAGACATCAAACCTTCCATGCTCGCTCCCAAAACTCAATACCACTACTGCATCACCAACAAAACCTCAGCTGAAATATGGGGATCATAAACCATCTGTGAGGAAAGACTGATTCTCCATTTTTCTGTTCCATCACCTGCAGTTTGTGTTAAGGTACAAAAAGTTTCTATGCCAAGTTTTCAAACAGTAGTTAATGTAAAATTAAAGCTGTGTGTATTCAGTTTCTGATTCTCAGCATTCAGGCTTCCTCCCCTTCACAAGATCTCTTTCCCCATCAGCTCAAGTTCTACCAGAAAGGTAACTAGCAGCATGAATGGTACAGAAAAGCATTCAGAAGGCACAGACTACACTTCTGTGCACTCAAAAATTTGAAGTGCAAGCTCAGAATGCAGAAAAAATATTTTTTCTTTGATCTTCAGCACTTTCCTGAACCACAAGATGTTCATGCTCAGATGTTCTTTAAACAAAAAAACACTGAAACCATACACATCCTCCCTATGATCTAGATCAAGGGGAAAAAGCTGCATTGCTGTGTCTTGTTTCTCACCTCCACTCCGTGCTCATACCCAGGGGCCTCTGCATAAATAAGGACAGATTCATCAGCAGGACACTACTTCGACGTGATCATGAGACTCTGAATGTCAGGGCACTCTCTCAAGTTTAATTAGCGTGGTGAATTAAGGTATGGTGTTCTACATTGCTTTACTGTTTGCATAACTGCTCCCAGAACAGTGCATGTGACACACATTTTATCCTAAAGCCTGAGCAGAGGAGCAGAGATTCAGGGTGAAACACAAGAGGAGCTACACCCATCAGACAAGTATTTTTCAGCTTGCTGTTCACAGGCTCCTTGAACCACACTTGTAGACAGGCCTGAGAGATGACAAGCACTGCAGAGCAGCAGAGGCTTTTAACAGGTTTTTTGGAAGAGCTCTTGCTACATGGCCACAGACCACAGCACCTTTCCAGCCTTCCCCTTCTCAGTCATTTGCACAAGTCACTGGTGGTGCTCTGAGACACAAAGGAAACATGGTGAGCAAGACAAGTGAACCAACTCACAACTCCCCAGACCTATTGGTACTGCCAGTTCTCAGACAGGTATTACACCTGAGCCTCAGTCTTGCCAGATATGCTTTGAAGGACTGGCCACAGGATGCAACCTTCTCCTTTGAGCAAACTTGGCCTCCCTGCAGGTAGCCCACCAAACAGGTCTGCAGGACCAGCAGCACAGAAAACACCGCCCCACAAGGGAGGTGGTTGACCCATCAAGTCAGCAACAGAACCAGGAGCGAAATCCAGGCATCTCAACTTTTTTTATTGCTTCAAACAGGGAAGGCCTGAAAACACTCCAAGATGCCAGGGTATCCCTTCTTCCTCGCCTTCAGGGAGAGCTGTAACAGTCAGAGTAGTTTGGGGTTAGATACAAGAGAGGGACCCTCACATTACAGAGCTTATCAAGGGAACACACACTCCGAGGAAGTCAGCACTGGTGAAACTGAGCAAGAGCAGAGCAAAGATGGAGCACTGGGCATGTGCTACTCCATACACCAGTGCTGGGCTCTTCCAAGATCTGAAGCCCTTATTCCTAACTCGAAACAACACGGGAAGCAACACCACAGAGGCTCAGCACTTGTTACCCCTTCCCTGTGACACACGCTTTCCCCAACAGGCAACACCCAGCTTGAACCATTTCCATTGTGCTGATTCAGTGCCAAGCTCTCCGTTCCTTCCACGCTCTGAGGAAACCACACTTCCAGCCCCAGCAGCCAAGTGCCATTCCCCACCAGCAGTGCCCTGTGCTACCCACACGAGGGTCTGCATGGCACCACTAAGAAACACGACTGAAGAAACGCCATTGCTGCCCATACAGGGACAGTCTCTACCTACAGAGCCATGCTCAAAGATTATGCTTCCCTCAAAGAGGTTCTCTGCAGACAGAAAACACATTTCTACTCTGACAAGCACCTTGCAGTAGATATGCAAAATAACCCTATTTAAGTAAGCTTGAAGAGGTAAGAACTTCCCAGTGTAGGGAGTATGTCAGCAAGTAGTCACATGAAGATATTTAATGAAGATGAAATGCAAGCTCAGACTGGAAATCAGTTTGAGTGAAGAAAACATTAGCACACAGTTACTCAACAGAATAAAGCCAGGAGCCATATCCTACCAGACCTGCAAGGCCATGCAGACATGGATGCACAGGAGAGTCCTGCTACAAGGTCTCTGTCTTCCCACACTAGTGAATCCCCCCCTCAAAAAACAACACCCATCCCACCCCCAAAAGAAGCAAGTGGACTTATGAAAATTTCTGAACTTTAATTGTACGTTACTGAGACTTCCACTTAGAGCAGTTTGATGCCACAGAATGTGAGTTGTCACCATCTGCACCACTCCCACCCCAGAGGACCATTCTGTTCCTCAAGCTAAAGGTTTTCACAGTCCAAAACATGGGGGAAGAGCTTTGTGTGAACCTTCTATTTTAAAATATTGTCTCTGCATAGACTAAACAGCTGGCACAAACAAGTTCCACCCAGATAAGCTCCCTCTACAAAAAGGGCACTGCTCAGCCCTGATTCCACTATAAATTCACTTCAGTTTTTCCAACACTAAACAACCCAGTTCAGATGCAGCAAACACAGCTGTTTGCACTCCTGCTTCATGAAGGTGGAGCATGGTGGTAACAAATATATATATATATCAAACACTTCCGCACAAACACTAAGCTCAAAGAGCTGCAGAACATTATGCACAGATTTTACTTAGCAGCACTTTTAAAATGAAGCAGGATCTTCTAGTATTAGGAGTTAGGAGAGCCCATCCCTGCAAACTTGAGTGTCCACAACCACAATTTCAAATCAGTGAACCATTAAGCAAGTGCCCTTGTTTAAAGGGTCTAATGATCAGTTAGACAGTGCCACACAAATTACTCAGCTTATTAGCTTTTCACTAGGAAAATACTTTCTCCCTCCACCCTCAATCCTGCAAGAAAATACGGCAACAGGCTCCTTTAAGGCAAAGCAGTTCATTCAGTCCCAGAGCTGTGTTGCCTTTTTACATACTGTAAAAAAATTATTCAACACACGACCCATTTTCAGTCAAGTCCAGGAGACAAAGTGCTCGTCTTTTAATATAAACATTAATGTCTAAAAACCCTGAGCCTTCATTCCCACACTTGCTTTCAGGGCCCACGAGAAGCATGGAATACTTGGCTCTCAACTTTTGGGATGAGGCCTGGGGGAGGGAATGGGGGTAGAGAGAAGCTTTTCCCACTTGGGTCTGGTTCCAAACGCTGTCCTGAAGCTTTACAAAGTATCCCAGGAGCCTCCTTTGGCACAATTAAGCTCCATTCACCCAAGGCCAGGTTGGATGAGGCATTGATCAACCTGGTCTAGTGGGAGGTGTCCCTGCCATCAGAACTAGATGATGTTTAAGGTCCCAAACTATTCTATGATTGGAAAAAAGTTTAAAAATAAAGCAAAACTAAGAGGAGTCATATCTGCCCCAATGTGAAGGGCTGCTTGCTTATCTATCTATGAATTATCTCTGAAAGGAAACTGTTTCTTTTTTCCTTTATTTGAACAGACAAGAGTTCAACCAGAATTAAGTAAGCAACTGTTAGGTCTCCCCTATGTACTCATTATAGTGCACTTAACCGTGGACTCCTATTTTAATCACAAGCAGAAATGCAGGGAAATTACAAAAAAGAAAAAGCCCATGCCATATAAAATGAGATTATATCACTTTAGGAAACAAGCTGCAAACTGTAGGGGGTCTTGCTCATCTCCTCAGTTTTATAGTGACACTGTTTTCCAATCCACCGTTCACTGGGAGGTGGGAACTCATGACCACCTGTACATGGTGGGGAAAAAAAGGACACAAACAAAAAACGAAAGCACTTTTAGCCTTATTCCTTTTCTTATGTAAACTTATATTCATAGGGAGCAAATCCCTGTACAAGGAATACGGCCCTACACCAGATTCATCAGCTGCACCGTATCCCTGCAACAGCACGGTTAAAGTCATCGTGTATTAACCATGTAAGAGTGAAAATTACGGCGTTCATAACAATTAAGCTGGAAAAAAAGGGGGGGAAAGGGGAAGAGGAGGCGGCGGTTCTCACTGTCCGCATGAAAGATTAAGATAACCATAAATACACGCAGCGGTTCTCCAGCTCCACAGGCACCTTTGGTCCCCACTCCCACTCAACCCTCCGGACAGCAGCAGGTCGCCCCACCACCCCTTGGGACACCCCCAAAAGGCTCCGCAGTCGCAACAAGCCCCTTCCCGCCCATCCCGCTGGACATTAACCCGGGAACAGCCCGGTACCAGCCGGGCTCCTCCNCCCCTCAGACACCTGCGGGGCGGCGCCGGAATGCGGGGGAGCCCCGGGAATGCGGGGGAGAACCGCCGGGCCGCGGTAATAGTAGCAAATTGCTTAAAAATGCGCGCTTAGGTTTTGGTCCGCCAGCTTGTGGCTGGGGTTTTTAGGAGCATGAAGGAAGCCCAGCTCCCAGTGTACGTGCGCTGGGAAACAAAATCCCGACCCCAAGCGTGCCATGGGGAATGCGCTTTTGGCAGATTGGTTTGTGTCGTGGCTGCACCCGCAGCATCGCTGGCAATGCTGGAGAGGGGCTTTTCACAAGGGTATGTAGTGATAGGACATGAGGAATGGCTTCGCACTGACAGAGTAGGTGTAGAGTGGATATCAGGAAGAAATTCCTTACTGTGAGAGTGGTGAGGCCCTGGCACAGGTTGCCCAGAGAAGTTGTGGATGCCCGATCCTTGGAAGTGTCTAAGGCCAGGTTGGATGGAGCTCTGAGCAACCTGGGATAGTGGAAGGTGTCCCTGCCCATGGCAGGGTGTTGGAATGAGATGATCTTTAAGGTCCCTTCCAACCTAAACCACTTTACAATTCTAAATTATCCAGAGGAAATTCNTCCCAGCCGGCCCCCTCCGGCCGCTTAATGGCGGCCACGGCCCCGACCGCCCCCCCCGCGCCTCACGCCGCCCTCACCTGCGGCACCGCCATGGCGCAGCACCCCCAGGAACAGCAGGAGCACCGCGGGGCCGGGGCACACCCGCATGGCGCTGCGGAGGNATGCGCTTTTGGCAGATTGGTTTGTGTCGTGGCTGCACCCGCAGCATCGCTGGCAATGCTGGAGAGGGGCTTTTCACAAGGGTGTGTAGTGATAGGACATGAGGAATGGCTTCGCACTGACAGAGTAGGTGTAGAGTGGATATCAGGAAGAAATTCCTTACTGTGAGAGTGGTGAGGCCCTGGCACAGGTTGCCCAGAGAAGTTGTGGATGCCCGATCCTTGGAAGTGTCTAAGGCCAGGTTGGATGGAGCTCTGAGCAACCTGGGATAGTGGAAGGTGTCCCTGCCCATGGCAGGGTGTTGGAATGAGATGATCTTTAAGGTCCCTTCCAACCTAAACCACTTTACAATTCTAAATTATCCAGAGGAAATTCCTGGAGGTCTCCAGCCTCGAAGCCAGACTGTGGCTTGCACTAAATCAGGTCAGCCATGGGTTTTCCTTGCCTTGCCTGCAAACTCCCAAGGGCACAGAGCCCACATCCCCCTTGGATGTCCTGTGTTGCCCACCTGGTTTTAGGAAATGATGGGAATTTCCTAACGTTAAGCCTAGCCCTCCCTGTGCTGTGAAACCTCAGCGGCATTGCACCCGGCTGTCACGGATAACAAAGCACTGACTGGCATTTTTCCCCAACCCCCGTGGCAGGCGGTGGCTCTGGGCTGGCTCCCTGGGGACACTGCACTCGGGCTGGACGCGATGCCGCTCATTTCGGGGCTGGGGCGGAGGGTCCCCGCGCCGCTGCCGCCTCCGGTCAGGGTCACAGCGATGCTGCACGGCCAGGGCATGCCGTCCTTCCAGTGCCAGCGACAGAATCACAGGATCGTTCAGGTTGGAAAAGACCTCCGAGATCTTCGAGTCCAACCTTTGACCAAACAGCACCTTGTCAACCAGATCGAGGCACATCCCTTCTTTCCTTAAACACCTCCGGGAAAGGTGAAGCCAACGCCTCCCTGTGCAGCCCGTTCTAATGTTTAATCACCCTTTCTGTGAAGAAATTCCTCCGGATGTCCAACCCGAGCCTCCCCTGGCGCAGCTTGAGTCCATCTCCCCTTGTCCCGTCACTTGTTCCCCGGGAGCAGATCCCGACGCCCACCTGGCTACACCCTCCTGTCAGGTGTTGTCGCGAGCGGCAAGGCCCTCCAGAGCCTCGTTTTCCCCAGGCCAAACACCCCCATCTCCCTCGGCGGCCACACCGCGGGGACTTGGGATAGTTTTTTCCCCCGTGGAAGCCGAAAGCCCGGGAACGCCGCTGCCCCCACAGCGGGCGGCGCCGGCGGCGACACCGCGTCCTCCGGGCCGGCAGGGGGCNCCCCCCGCAACCAACCCGGCTTTGTCCTGTGCGGGGATGCGGGTATCGCCGTGGGCTGCGCGGGCGCGAGCTCGGAGCGCCGGGGATGCTGCGCGGGCGGGAACGCGCCGTGAGCTTGCGGCGGCTTCGCTGGTGGGCCGGGTTAATTAACGGTGCGTTAATTATCTCTGGCAGCTCGCAGACCAGTTCTGTAACGCCATCGGAGTGCTGCAGCAGTGCGGCCCCCCGGCCTCCTTCAGCAACATCCAGACGGCCATCAACAAGGACCAGCCCGCGAACCCCACGGAAGGCAAGTGCGGCTCCGGGGCCCGCACACGATTCCCGGCGGCTGCTGCAGGGTCGGGATCCAGCCGGGGTGGGCAGGGGGTGACGGCTGCACTCGCTGCTGAGGCTGGTTTGAATCTCAGCCCAGCACCGCAGCGTGTTTTTGGTGCTGGTTCCTTTGCAGAGACAGAGCAGCTCCGCAGGGCTAAACCCCTGCAGGGGGGCTGGTGCTGGGGGTTCTTAGAGAGTTGGTCGTAACTTCCAGGAAGTCTTTTTAGAAAGAGTTTCGTGGAAGTTAGTTCTGTGAAATCGACTTTAAAATTCTCCACGTCATAAGCTTTTAATTATCTGTGTGAGAAACGACTGCTCACCATAAAATGGAAATTATTTCATTGGGACAAATTCAGGAAGCAAAGGATTAATACGGCCGGGTGCATCCCAGGGCGAATGCACATCAAACTATAAAATGTAATACATTTTATACAATTTTTCACACAGAGGGTGGTCCTCAGCTTGTGATACCAAAAAAAGAAAAGAGAAGAAAAAAAAGACAAAAAAAGCAT
>WEIV01025848.1:16158-28905 GCA_013390005.1 Calyptomena viridis
CATACTGTAAATTAGGAAGAAAATGAATAAATGGAATAAATAAGTCGGAGATGCCGCATTATGTTGTGTACTTTATTCTTTAATTGAAAATGGTATTTTAATTTAATAATGATAATCATGCAGCAGAATGTGTTTTGGAGTATGCCTTATAAAAGAAAGGGAATTTGAACAGTGGGAGAGCAGCCTTTCTTCAGCACAAAGGGGCAGGGCAAGGACCATTTTTTGACCTTTGGGACTTTCAGGATATGTAGATTGCAAAATATGAGAAAAAAGGAGTCTTTTTATCCTGAAAACTGTTTGTTCTTTTGCAATGTGTGTGTTTTTTCTCTTCAGTTAAATCTACCAAAATCTTTCCATTCTCCCAAAGCTACTCCATTCTCTGCAGTCTGTATATATTTTCACTCATTTCAGTGTAGTGAATTCCCTGTGTGAATAAGACAACTTAGCAGTTTAATAAGCACTTGATTTCATAAGTTTATTTCTCTAATTGAAGAGAATAATATCCTTTAAACACAGCAGACTTTTTTACTGGAACAAGTGCAATTTTGTCAAACTGTTGTGTCAGCCCTTTATGTACAAAATTACATTTGCAATCCACAGAACTACCTAAGGAAAATTTTTAAAGCAAATAATTTGTTCCCTTGTATTTTCTATTTTTGTGTGTTTTTTAATTCTACAACTTTTTACTTTCCTATTGTTAGAAGAGAAAGTGTAGTAATAGGAATACAACTGTTAGTGATGCATACACTGGCAGGAATAGTCAACTTTAAATTTTTTTCAAACTTTTATTTCCGAGAGAAATAATGTGTCTTAAATCTCATGACATCATTTCAACTTCTACTGTGTGGCTGATACAACAAGCCTTATTAAAATTAAGAAAAGCTATAAAAACTCTGGAGGGTTTTCTTTGTTTGGTGTTTGTTTTGAGTAATAGGTGGCAAGACATGTTTGACATAAGACTGCAAAATGATGAAACTAAGGATTTGGAATGTGCTGATGATATTTGGCAGCCTTATTGACACATTCTGTTGCCTCAGGCTAATGATTTTTGCAGTTTTTTTCAGTCATTTTTTGCAGTCTGTTTAGGGAGAAAGCACTTAGACCTACTTTTGAGCTGGATTTGTCTCCAGCCTCTGTCTCCCTCAACTCACAGTGGCAACCAAAGCAAGTGGTTCTGGAGTTGGTCAGATCTTGTGGCAACTCAGAGGTTTTGTTCCTTACAAAGGCCCTTCATTAGCAACCTGCCCAAGACGTAATAGGTGGGTTATTTATCAGGTGATTGTGAGCTGCTTTTGCTTTTTCTGCATTTGACTGAAGTCATCCAAGAGTACATTGTATCTGCCAGGTTTATAGTGCATCAACTGCTCTTCCTGAGATATGGCCAAGAATGCAGAATTATCAACTATTACCTACCCATAGCATTGTGTGCTAAGGATACTTACTTTTTTCCTCTTGGCTTATTATTTTTCTTTGCCCTGTTGGTGACTTTGTCTGTATTTCAACTGGAGTAAGGTAATCTCTTCATCTGGCATGATTTTGCATAATGTGGTAACTTGCTACTTATAACATAGACTTAAATAATATTTCTGGTATGCATTGTCTTGGAGAGGAGGAACTCTAAGTCCACACTGGGCCTCTTTTCAGTGCTTCATATTGGTACAAGTTCTTATTAGGTCAAATATTTCTATATAAGATGGCCAGATTTTCATTTCAATTAATCTGATTATTTTCCTTCACAAACATTCTCCGAATCTCATTGAAATTCAAATTAAATAGAACAACATGTTTGAGGTGTGATAAAGATGTTGTTCTGCCAAGATATGGTTATTGAGATCATTGCCCTAAAGTACTTAAAGCATTTGCAGACCAAATTCTAGAGCAGTCCAGCATAGGTGTGACTGCCCTAGAACAGTTCCAGGACACTGTGTTCCCTACATTGCTATTCCATGACTTTCCCTGAGTGTAACCTAACACAGCATGTGCTGCTGCTTCTTAATGTGGCTATAGTCAGGTCTCCTGTCCTGGTCAAGTGGACACAGCATAAATAATATTAAGTCATGTTTTTAAGAGTATTTGCTAATGAATAAATGATTTAATGTGTTATTAATTACTTTTTGTGGTTAACTTTTCTGTCCACATGAATCTTGTGGTCAGGATACTGTCCTTACTACCTGAGGTCCTTACTGGGCAGGAAGTAACATTTATGGTACCTGTGGCTATGCTGATCACAAGGCCATTACTGAACCACAGAGAGCACTCTTAAAAATAGTTGCCTTATGCCATGAGGCACATGCACATGACATGTTCAATAGAAATCACAGCAACTTGAATAACTATTGCTGGAATAGTTACATATTGCTGGAATAGGCAACTTGGAAGGGACCTTACTTGTGTCATTAGATATATAATTCATATTAAATATTTTATCGTTGCTGTTCTGGAAAATGATTTATACTCAGTGGTCACAAATAAAAATGTCAGCCTGGCAGGAGTTTGGAGCTTTTTCATTCCCTTAACTTTGCACCACTTAAACTAAATGTTCACTCTCGTGTCCTGACTTCATGAGCAATTTTGAGTCCATTTGGTCTAATCTGAGTTTTAGAAAGGCAGCTGTACACTGTTGCCTGACAGTTCTCACTGAGCTTTCCTGTCTCCATGAAATGTTGACATCTTTACTGTCTATAACTGTGCAGTCACCTGTGACTGAACTTTTGCCTTTCCCTCTTCATTGACATGTGGGTTATCCCTTAGTTTGTTAATAATTACTGGAGGTAATTTTGTGTTCCTGCATGTACCTCCTGCTTTTTGAAGGTTCTCTTGGGGAATTTTTGCAGGCCCAGACCTTTTTGGTGACTTCTTGAAGTGAATTCAAGCACAATTAGATTGTTTAAAACCAAAACTCCTTTTTGTGGTATCATCAAAGTATCAAATTATCTTTCAGAAATGTTTCTAATCCAGAATTTGGGATGTGACTTATGTGTAAGGTCATTTTAAGGAAATAGTTCTTATTAAGTATGTTCCAGATAGGAATGAAAAGACTAAAAGTAGCTAGTTTTTTACATCCACTTTTAGCATATTAAATCAAAGACAAATATGTTCATTGTTTGGAAGCAATGAAACAGTTGTTTTTCATAAATTACACAGGCCCTTTTGTGGTGATAGAGAACTTGAGACTCAGCAGTGTATTAGCAGTGTTGGCATTTGAGCATCTTGGAGGTCTAACGTGGCTTTAAGTTTCACTTTTAGGTGGAACTGGCAAAACTTTGGGAATAGCAATGATGCTTTAGTTTGGCTGTTTCTAACAAAAGATAACCATGTGTAGACAATGGTATCCACTGGTTGGCTTTTGGGGAGCAATGGCAACAAGTCTTTTTGTCTTCCTGACCATTGCTTGGAGGAGTGAGAGGTCTGAAAGGAGCCTCTGTTACCCTCCCTCCTTTCTGTCCGTGGAAGGAGGAAGTGGAGGTTGGGCAGAAATAGGAATTGGAGAGCTTTATTGAGCTTTAGAGCTCCATGAGAAACAAAGGGAATGAACTTCGAGTGAAGTCGCTTCTCCCAGCTCCTCTTGTTTATGGAATGGGAATTGTGGGAGGACAGCTGATGTCTCCAGTGCCCTTTTAGTGATATATTCACATAGCAGAGACACACGTTATCTACAGGCATGGCAATTCAGTAACTGTACCAGGATTGAGAATCTGGTCACACCTTGCATGCTTTGAAGTCATTTTATATGTGCAAACATATATGAACCTGTTCATTCATCAACAAATACTGTCAAATGTAACCAACTAAGTAGATTTTCAAGATTTCTAACACTTACGTTTATCTTGGAGTAACATTATTTAATTCTGTCATTTAGGAGGAGTCCAAAACTGGAGATACTTCATACAAAATAAGTAAGGTGCATATAACTGGGTATTGCACCTACTTTCAAAAGAGGAGTCTGCATTTGGATTTTCATTTTTGTTGTTGTTCACTAGTTTGCTCAGAAGTACCAGGCGATAAATATTACAAATTCTGGAATGACTGATATTTGATATGTTGCTACCTACTTTTAGGTGCTATTATTATGTGTTGCTACACAAGGTCAGATTTACAAATTGGATGTTTGCTTCACCTCGCTTCCAGCAAAGCTCAATCTTAATAAATGAAGTCAGGAGTTGAATAGTGAACAATACTTTCATTCCATTGTCATATTTCCTTATTGTAACCAGTCCACAAAGAATATTCTGTTAATTAAGTGGGTGTGAACAAAAAGCCTCACCTTTATTTGGTATCAGCACAGATCACGTTGGGTTAAGCCAGAGCTGGATTTGTCTGATGTATTCTACTGATCACAAAAAGTATGTTTGTCCATACTGATTTTATTTGAGGTTTAAGGTATTTTAAGTTACCTAGCACGAAGATTATATTGGATAGTTTAAACTTAACTTGCCTGACAACTTTTTAAGGAGATCTCAAAATGTTTATACTTCAATCAGGAGGTCTCCATATTTCCCAGATTTAAGATTTCTCTTTATTTTATTGCATTGCCCCCAGTTAAATACTGAACACTTGAAAGTGTGTGCTGCAGAGCATTTTATCACTTTTATAGCTGTATAGCTAATTTTAACATGCAAAGAAAAGCTGGGTGACATTTTAAACATCACTTATCCCTCAAATTGCAGATAAAAAACCATACTCTAAAATGCCTCAAAAAAAAAAAAAGAAAACAAACTCAACAAAACCAAACAAGCCTTCCACGCTAAATCAGGAAAACAACCTCTAAAATGTTACATAATACATGCAAGCTAAAAATCCATTTCCAAATCAGAATCAACCTTCTGGTCAAATGCCATTTCTTACATTCCATTATATTAAAGAATTAAAACTCTGCCTCAGTTTCTTCCCTGTCTGATTGAAAACTGAGTTAGTAGCAACACCCTTGCCATGAACTTTCTCTAGCAGTCAATCTGCTTTGAAGAAGTAGATGTGAGACTAATTAGACTTAAGGTTAGGAAACCATCTAGTGTAAGACATTCCCAGAGCAGAAGCCTGCCACATTATAGAACACATTAACTTGGCCAATTTTACTTTATTTGGTAGAAAAAGCCCTCAATATTATTTGGAATAAATTTATTTCAGCATTTAAAGAAATGAAAATTATCATTTGAAGAAATGAGTATTATTCCATCTCAAATCCTGAGGAGGTGTAACTCAATTAAAATAAATTTCTTGAGTAACAGGATTACCTAGGGACTGAAATGTAATCTCTATAATTATTTTCTTTTTTATTTCTAATATACCTTCTTGTATTATTTAAAATGTGAAGTGGCATGTACATTTGGACTTTTTTTCAGAGCTTAGAAAAACCCCAAAACTAAAACCTTGATTTGCTCTGACTTTAGTATGTAATTTAATGAGTTCAAGGTACTTAAACTTTTAGCAATCATTAAAATGATAGCTTCAAGTAAGTAGCTAAATATTGGATCCCACTAAATAAAATTAAGTCTTTTTAATGCAACACAAAAATATTAGTTTACTTGAAAATAGTCATCTGAACCAATCATAAGATATTGACCAAACTGGGAAGAGAGGCTTATTTTCTACCATTGAAAAGATGGGAGTGCCAGAGCCACTGTAATTATAGACTGAAACTAAAAATGTTCTGGGATTTGAAACTGTTTTTTGTTGAGATTGAGTGTGAAGAGTTGTGGAAATACTTTATACAAACTCTAACATGCCTTGACAACAGTGGAAGCCTTAATTACTGTGTACTATGCTGTCAGGGGTCAAAACTTCAGAGGTGTGTGTTCCACAACAACATCCTATATTGCTGATGTTTTGACCTGTTATTTATATTTTTTACTTAAGATAAATACCCTTAATTTAAAATCTTCAGTCAGTTCTGTGCTATAATCCTTCAGAGCGCTGTGTGTGGTGTTCCTCACAAATGCTTTCCTGTGCTTCCAGAGTGAAATTATTGGTAATTTCTGGTTTCATATTTCTTTCATGGGACAAAATGAGCATTACAAACATGCTTTTTCAGAGATTAATGCTTTTACTCAATAATGTCCGTATCCTCATGAGCCCACAGTAACTGAGACAGAAAAAAGAAAAAGGTTGAGGTTTGTTTGCTGTGTGAAGTTGCGTAATTATTGTGTGACTAATGGGAAGAATTGTGCTCAGTAGGACTCATTTCACAAAAATTGGACTTTTATACAATTTATTTACTCAAACTGAGTTAACTTGCCCTGGCTTTAATGTTTGCCTATTATTTCTCCTCTTAGTACTGCCAGTTGCTATATTACAGTTATTACAATGTGAGCTTTATGTATTTTTATGCTGTCAGTCAACATTATGAAAAGTTATCTGGAAAGACTTTCAACCTGGAGCATTCTGCCAGAGGGACTGTAGGAAGACTACTGATGGCCATGTCTTTGGAAGGTCATTAAGAGGATTTCAAGGATTAAACCCCTTCTTTTTGTCTGGGTGGAGATTAGTGGAGGAACCTGCACCAGTGGGCATTTGGTGTAATCAAACCTGACTGTGGAGTTCCCTTTGTGTTGTGAAGGCAGCTGGACAAAAGGGAGCTTAGTGCTGAGCCTGCCTTGGCTCTGCTGTGCCTGACCCAGCGAGAACAGGCGGGACTGGCAAATTCTGGGGAAAAAAAAAAGGAGAGGAGGCCTTGGGGATGTAAGTCTGTAGTCAAGCAAGAGAAAAAAGAAGACATTATATGCAAATATAGAAGCCAAAGCTTGTGAGGACAGGCAGAGAATATATATACAGATTAAAAATAGCAGCAGTTGAGTTGATTTCCTAAGTGTGATTCTCATTTGTCGCTTTCCCACTTTGCAAATCTAGCTATAAGGTAAACAGGACGGTACATGTTGCAATTACATGAACGGTACAGGAGAAACCATAGAAACAAATGAGATACTCTGGTACTTGTGGTTATTGACTCAGTAAGTACCAAGATGTATTTCCTTATATTAAAGAACATCTGTGATGGTTGGGGAGAGAAAGTTTGCCAAATCAGGAGTTTCATAAAGGAAGCTACTGAAAGAAATGCTAGAAGGTCTTGAAAACCAGAATAGTCTGGGAATTAAAATGTCAACTATGATAATGAATACAAATGGCTGAACATGGCTGTAGAATCACAGAAGGGTTTAGGTTGGAAGGGACCTTTAGAGATCATCTAATTCCAACCCCCCTGGCTTGGGCAGGGCCACCTTCCACTAGACCAGGCTCTCATCTCCAGAGAGGGGGGAGTATTAAACAGAGAGAGGGTCAGGCTGTTCGGGGTGCTCTGCAGTAGCCTGTGCTCCCAGATGTGTGTTGAAGTGGGCTTTTGGATCTCCATATGATCTCTGGCTATTGGTGAACATGTGTACAAAAGGAAAAAGGAAAAGGACCTTTCCCTTCCAAGGTAGTCTTCCCAAAGTTGTAACTGTGTACAGTTTTTGCAAAAAAGTGCATTTCAGAGAAAAGGGTTGAGTGTCTCAAATTTTTCACTGATACAGCTTAGTCTGAAATATCCTCCTCTTTAGTCATCCTCCTACAAATTGAGCTGAAGCCATTTGATTAGTTTTTTATTTAATATTTCAATAAAATATTTCCTTTTGGAATTTCTGCATGAAAGCTCTGTCACCTTGTTTTCAAATTTTTAAAATTCACAATGTTCACTGTGAATTTAGTACAGAAGGTCCTCCAGACTTCTATGTCTTGGGAACTCTGGCATATCTGGATTACTGGGACAGTGATATAACTCTCAACATATGTTGACTCCTTTGTCAACATATTTTAGATGTCTGCTGCTGCAATTTTATCTAAAGCTTAGATGCAGCCTGGAAAAGACAACATTTTAAATGCAGTGAAGCCTTCAGTTCTTGCTGGAGCTGGATCAGAAGAATTATGGTGCTGGCCATTTACCTGAATATTACATTGTAGAATCTGAAGAATATAGTTTATAGTCTTTTCAGGGTATTCAGAACAGATCAGACTGGGTGTTAGTGTTGTGCTCTGACATGGAATGAAAGATTTAGCAAATTTTTTTCTGCAGTTCTGCAGACTTTGACTGTGAGGGAATTCTTAATGATCTACCTAGAAGTGATTTTTTTAAATGTATGTAAAAAACCCCAAAGACCATTACAAATAAATCCAGCTGGTTTTAGAATAAACGTGGTTTTTACCTGAATATTCTCTATACTTGTGTGCAGTTTGAGCTCATAATGCAACAATCAAAGTTCCAGTGGAAGGCTATCAAAGGTGATGGATCCATTCATGGGATTTCCTAATTGAAATCAATATAATATGTTTGGATGCTCTGTTGGTAACGTTCAATGAAAAATATCCCCAGTCTTAGGTTGGACAAGTAAATAACTAAGATTCTCAAACGTTCCTCACTTTAGAGTATGCTTTTTTCCTTGTTTGCTTAAGATTTAAATCTATCAGCTAAATAATCTCTCCAAACAGCTGCTGTTTATTTATTCTCTCTTTTTCTACTGTTTTCTCATATTTATGTATAAGAGCTTTACTACTATCTAAAAACTCATAATCTATGAAACCGATGAGAAGGGAAAAATTCTCAAGGGGTAGAAAAAAGCTACTGTAACAGAAATAACATTTGTTTTATTACAGAATTTAGCATCCAAATTCACTGCTGTAATATTTCAATAAAAGTGAATTTCATATAAGATGTGAAATATGCTAATTCATATTTTCACAACCAGAACTTGCCATTTAGCTAACTTTTTGATCTTTCTGTTCACCTCTGATTTAAAGCAGATGAAGATATAAGATTTAATATTTTTTCACATATTGGGATTTTTTAATGTTCTATATAAAAGAATGTGTAATAATTGTTTATTGAAAAGGCTTTCATTGAAATGTAGGAATGTTAAAGTGTAAGAGAACTATTGTTTCCTCTGTACCAGTCCTGCATTACTGCAGGTAGCTGCAGAGGCAGTAAGTTTTTAAACTTAATCTTAAAACTGGTTAGTTTGCTTTGCCACCTTTTACTGGAAAACTCCAGAATGCGACTTGAAAATGAAGCCTTTTGAGAAGTTTGTTGCGAATGGTTTAAATTAATGTATTCTTAAGTAGTTCTTGATAACTTCTTTAGTGTCTGGATGAACACAGTTATAGTAAAGATTTCCTCTGGTGATTCCTGGACCAGCTTCCTGTCCAAAACAGGGCTAATTTAAAAGTCGGGTCAAGCTGTTCAGGGCATTGTCACGTGTGTTAGATCAGACTTTAGTCTGAGAGTTCCTCTGTCACTAGAAGTTGTTACACTTCGTTCAGCTGGACTAATATGTGTAGGCTGTGATACAAAACTCCCTGATTGTGACACACAGACTGACTGGGTTTTCAAGAAATGTTCTCTCCATTATACCTCTCTCAATCCAGCTTTATAGAATAGCAATTGTTTTGTGTGTGTGTTTTGCTATTAGAAATCTTGAAGTGTGGGGTGTTGTTCTCTAATTAGTAAAGATGTGGATTCACCTTATCCATCTAAGAGAGCAGTTTTACTTTGAACCAGCTCACAAAATAAAAATCTAAATATTTTGCACAACCCATAATGAGGTTTGTGAAACTAAAGATTGTCTATTACATGCATAAACTTGGTGAGGATTTGGGGCAGATTTGATGCAGGGCTATTGTTTTAAAATAGCAATGATGCTTTGACAAGCAACCTAGAAAACATAATGTATTTTAGAGCAACCATAGTCTAGTGATGTATTGATTTTATTTACTATTATTTTCTAAGGCTTTGTAATGTGTATATTGAGTGGAAATCAAGTAGTCTCAATGAAAGAAATATTACTTTAGCCATTTTAGGTTGGTTTTTTTTTTTCCTGTGTAATAAGTAAAACATTTTAAAAGGAAATAAATATTAGAGAAACAAAGGTCTTTTATAGAGTAGGATTACACCAAAGTGTCTGTTAGAAGAATGATAGAATTTAAGATGTAATTGAAAAATAAAATGAAAGACACTTTCCATAGAACAGATAGGAAATAATGTTCATGACTTTGGAGTATACAAAGCAATAAAAGGCTTTCACGGGTGATTAAATGCTGAAACGAAGCTAAGATGTTTGATCACCGTGCAAGTAATTTATTTCAACACTATGAAACATGATTCCTATTATAAGACAAGATAAAAGAAGATACAACAATATTTTTCTTCTCTTGTGAAGGTCGGTTAGAACAATTAATAATGGGGAGACCAGATGGGGAACCAGGGACAGGCAGTGGGCTCAAGACTGTTCTTTTAAATGCGGGATGTATCAATAGTAAATAACCTTTGGTATCATCTGTTTTTCTGCCATATGCAAAGTCAGTCAGTTTTATCAGTCCATTTCTCATGAGAAGTGTTTGCAGCCTCAAAAGTCACTCTCATGGTTGGCACATCTTGATCCTGTTTCAGCAAAAAGGCTAAAGAATACATTGACAGTGTCAACCAGGAGTCAAGTAAATGAATTTATAAACTCAGATTTGTGGAATTAGGTGTGCACAGTTGCCCACATATATTTGCAGACTAACAGACCATGTGTAAACACAGATGTATTCCAGGCTTTGGTTCATCTCACTTAAAATTTTTGGCTCATATCCTGTTTTCTTTTGGGGATTTAACTGTTTGAAAGTATTCTCTTATACAATTGAGTATCCAAATACCTGAGTTGGGAAAAACAATAATAACATGAAATGAGCGCCATAAACCATGTGGTTTGATTGGCAGAAAGATAAATAGCTTTATAAGTAAACATATTTGGGGGTCTATAAATCAAACGATAGAAAAGTTAAAATTCCAAGCCTTCTGTCATTATAGATGCTGACAATAATTTAAGAAATATTTTAATGCTGTCTATTTTATACAATTTCTATTACTAAAGAACTCTCTTGTTGAACTTTCCAAGTCATAAGAATCTCTCCCATGTCAGTAATCAGGACAATGTGTGGAATCATAATGGGCAATTTTGTACACACTCATGTTACTACTCTGTACTGTTAATTATTCTGTTATATTTGCATACATAAATATCTCTAGTAATTAGAAATATTCATCTACAAGAAAATGTATTAAAAGGCCTAACAGATTTCCTCTGCCTAATACTTTAATGGGGCAAAAACCAGGTTTTTTTGCCTTTGTGCAGTTTATCATCCTCTGGTTTGCTTTTATATGAAACCTGAAATTTCTTTATGCTTCTCTACTTGCACATTTGCTGCAGACATCCCAAGGTTATAAATATTGTGTGTTGTGTTTATTTCTATGACTTTATCAGTTAAAGAGCAACTAGAATTTTATGTGTCAAAACCAACCTTTTTTATTTTAAAAAGGGGGATTTTCTTGAAAGTAACAAGCTTTGACACTGACAGTAAGAAACATTTAACAAATAGATGTTTCCTTAGTCCAGAAACCCTTTATATTCTGCAGATTATAACATCTTGTTAAAATGGGAAAGACAAGTTTTGCTTAACCCATAGTTCTATGTTTGGAGGAGTTTCTACTTTGTTCACTTACTTTGTCCTGGTGGGTATCAGAGCCCAAACTGTAGGAAACAATTCTTTGCTTTTTATCTATTCCAGAATTTATAGCTGCTTAAAACTGACAATACAGCTGATAAAGCTATGGATGTTCTAGATGAGTCATGGAGTAAAACCCTTTGAGGTGGAATAAACACTGCTGCTGTTCACGAGGTCCAGCCTGTCCTCAAAGATGGAGTAAATATGATAAATGCAATGAAAGCAGAAATAAGGTTAAAAAAAGAATCTCAGCAATGTCTTCCTCTCATTATCTATTCCCTTCTATGAAATGCTAAATATGAGCAAGTGAATGGCTCAGTCTTAACCTCAGCAGGCCAAAGCGATTTATTTTGTGCCTTTTCAGGTATATCTAGTGCTTTTAGTTGTGTTTGTGTATTTCTTAGCTTTCTGTCACCTCTGACCTTGGCCAATTATCTGTACATTGTGCAGCAGTGACAGAGGCTCTTGTTAGATGACTGAAGGATTTTACCTTATTGTATCTCAATAATTTGGTTTTTTTTAATTTTTTCTGTATTAAATACATGGAGTAAAAGATGGCAGAGTGAAATGTTGGAATAGTGAATGTAGTCTTACCTAAATGGTCTGCAGCAATATTGCTAAAATCTGGGATTGTGCTTCTACTGCCATTTTCTAAGTGTGAAGCTCTGGCATTCAGTACAAAGCACTGTGTCTGTACTACTTATGAAATATTGAACAAACTTAAGCATATGAGAATATTCAAAATGCTTGCAGTAAGTTTACTGAAAGGTTAAAAACCATCTTTAATCCAGTTCTCACTTTTCCTCAAGACTGAGATAAAAGTAGAAAGGGCAGTTTTCTTGATTCAGTTCACATGGCAACAAGTTTATAAACACTTGCTTCTGAACAGAAACAATTGTTTGAAAAAAAATTGTATTTTATTGTTGTGTGCCCTTTGGCAAAAAAAAAATTAAAATCTAGTGCTTAANTCCTGGAGCATCAGAGCAGGTACTGCAGAAGGGAATCCTTGTTGGTGGGAAAGAGCATTTAGGGTTTATGTAGCATTTGATTGTGTTGTGCCAGGCACTGATTTCTCCTGGGGTGTAGCGTTGCCACACGCGGTGTGCGGCTTTCAGGGGAACAATGAGTCCTCAAACACTCTTTTGCACCAATTCTGATTTAACCAGTTTGAGGTCTAACGTCAAGTTCAGGTTCCTGTGGTAGATTAGTATCTCAGTTAGTTTTAGTGCTCAAGGACATCTC